>JAZEWT010000031.1:5087997-5098435 GCA_036362905.1 Mordacia mordax | reverse complement strand
GGGGGGGGGGATGGACGACGCGGCACCGTGAGCGGCAAGAGCCGCGGCGCGGCGCGGAGAGCAGCGGCAGACCACGGCTCTCGTTATACGTTTAATTGAGGGCTGCCGATGAGACGATGCCATAAGAGAAAAAGGTTTCACCCTTCCCGGCAACACTACGAGTGTTGAAACCTTCGAACACCAAACAGACACATTTCACAAGGCATCAAGTTTGCAAAAAAAAAAACACACACGTGCTTGGAGCAAACCATGGAAGCAATGTGATTTGATAATGTATGCATTCAGAAATGCCTGATGTCTCCCACGTGGGAGGTGAAATACCGTGGAGAGAAGAAACGCTCGACACAGCTATCCCAAAAGAACAGGTTACGAGGGAAATTCTCCAGATATGCATTGTCCTTGAAACCGATTGGCCCACACCAGAGAAAGCCTTATTATGGCCGAGTCTCACCAGTATTATCCAAACGTTTCCAGGGGGCCAGCGGCTTAAGCACAAACCCAGATATTAATGCCTTCACAGCTCAGGTCGAGCTGCTGTAAGACATTCAGACCGAATGTACACCTGATCACCGTGAGCAATGCCAATCAGCGAGCGAACAGAATTAAATTTTTGACCTGATAATAGACACGGGAAAATATAATCAGGTGGAAAGAGACGCTGGATAATAAGTTCCCGAGTTATTGACGAAGCAAAGCTCTTCTTTATCAGCATCATACCAGACTCTTTTGAACAGACAGCCCACGGAATTTCAAGAAGCAATATCATGCAGTTCTAATGACAAGACGCCAGTCCGCCGTTTTAAATATTATCACTTCCTAACGGATGAACGAGAGGAAGATAATAATAATTGCATTTATAGAGCGCCTTTCACCCTATGGTCACAAAGCGTTGCGCAGAGCTGCGGAGAGAACGGCACGTCAACAACAATGACAGAACGACAAATCAGTAACAATAACGTTTTTTTAGGGTTATTTTTTTACAAATCGGGGCTGTGGAGAGAGCACCATGTCAACAACAATATCAGAACAGTTCAACTGAAAGTCAAACAGTAGCGATAAATTATAGGACGTAAAGTCAGCAGAAAAGAAAAAAAAATATTCTTCAACAAGCCAGGAAGGGACAAGTGTTCCCAAGCAGGCGCAGCTTGGCAGAGAGCCAACATCCCTGCACGGCACCACTGAGCCGCCGCATCAACAGTCCAAAGCCGGAGGAAGGAATAAATGTTCCCGTGCTGGCGCCGATCGGAGGCGCCCGCACGCCGCCACGCCTGCTCGCCTGCACACCCGCAAGCCCGCACGCACGCCTGCTTGCCCGCTCCTCGTCACGTTACCGAGCAGCCCCTGCGTGTCCAGCTTCTGCCGGTTGAGGGGGTTGGTTCCGTAGCGCAGCACGTGCAGCTCCGAGTGCACCGTCTGGATGTCCTTCAGTGAGGCCTTGCGTCCCGCGATCACCTGCACGCGTACGCCGGGCAATGTTGGAGGCCGTGGAACCACACGGCATAGAGGGAGCCTCTTACTGAGCCCCTGGCAGAGCCCTGACAAGGGCATTTAGATCTCCATGGCAGGCCACACATTCGGTGCCTTCTGTCACGGCTCGGCGTCTTTTGCAGTGACAGAAGTGCCTCGGCTGGCGAAAAGAGAAAACAGTGATGCTGTCCGCTTGTAAATGTTGCCCTCTAGTATACGATTTGTGTGGCTCAGCTGCTTGACGACATTAAAGAAATCCGGTTTGCGGGTCGCTTCGTAAGAGTTGTGCCAAAGCGCTCGCGCGCCACATTTACGAAGTGAAGTCGTGCGCCAATTATGACCGGCGGGGCCATCGGTTGCCAAGCCTGCTCTGAGGACACAGCCCGACGCTCGGAGCTCTCTCGCTAACATAACTACAGGGCCACAGCCAAGCACAGGGTCATGCGACCACGCGGTCACGGAACATAGGACGCTGCCAGCACCATTAAGCGGCACTAAGCAGCTACTGTTTCCCATTTATTCATCACTACCTCCATTTCTAACCACGGTGAAACAGATTCATGTTTATTAGAAGGTGACCCTTGGCACATAGAACCGTAACAATCACCATTACAATGTCACTTAAGCATATAATTTGACCAATTGAGCACAAGTATATGACAATTCATCAATGTCGTAGCTCAATGTCCCGTTTTTGTCACGATTTACCACCTCGTCTGTATTGTCTCTTGTATGTTTGTCTATTACACTTACATTAGCAAACAACGTGCACACATTACAATCACTGTCAGCTACACGATTAAATGTGCATGTCGTCAGCCAATTAGCACAAGCTAAGCAGTGAAGCGACGCGCCGTTACGCACCTAACGAGCACCAAACTAGCAACGCGGCATCATCTGCCGATCCGATCGTTACCCCTTCCCGACCGACGCACGCGAAGCGCACGCGAAGCGCACGCGAAGCGCGCGCGTGGTCGGAGTCAAGCGAGAAAAGCGGGGGAACTGATCGAGCCACCCGGGGAGGGAGGGAGGGAGGGGGGGTTGGGTGGGTGGGTGGGTGGGGGGGTAAGGGGAGGGGAGGGGGCAGCGTCACCTCGCACTTGCTGAACAAGCCGGTCTGCTGCAGGCGCGCCCAGATCGCCATGATGCGCCCCGCGTGCTCGGGGTGGTTGCTGTCGTTGCCGCAGCTGCACTGGTGCCGCAGCATCAGGGTATCGTACACGATGCCTGCGCGCGCGCGGTGACCGCGCGCCGACCGGCACCGAGCGTCACCGGCTGGACCGCGCGTGCGCCGACGAGCAAATCGCACGCGACGCACCCGGCCTGGTCACATCTCAGAAGCCAAACGGGGTGGAGCCTGGACAGGAATTAGCCGGGCAACCACTAGGTGCAAAACGGGTGTTAAGGCTGCAGTGTGGGCAAAGAGGGTCAGTGTCCCAAAACCCATTATTGTTATACTGTCCCATATGCCCACATCACCATGCTCTGTTCCAGCTGGGTAAACTTCGGGGAGCAGGCCGGGTTTTGAAGTGCCTCGCTGCTCAGGCTACCCTCGGTGGTCGGGAATTATACTCAGACCGCCAAGTTTATAGCGCACGGCGGGGCACAGTGAGTAGCATTGCCGTCTCACAGCAACAACATCCGAGATTCGAGTGCCCGCTCGGGTGCTTTGTAGTGTGGAGTTTGCATGTTCTCTCTCCCCGTGTCCGCGTGGTTATTTGCCGGAGACTCCAGTTTCCTCCCACAATCCAAAGACATGCTGGCGAGGTCAATTGTGCTGACTTAATTTTCCCTGGTGCATTGAGATGTGATCATTTGCCTACTGCTTCCTGTTTGATAACCGTTAAAAAGAGCTAAATAACTCAACGGTTCCTTCCAGCTTAAATACAAACTGAGCATTTTCAATTGCACCAGACATATGCGTGTGTTTGTCTGTGTTTGCATCAGCAGCATGCACGCAAGACAGCCTGAGTGTGAGCAGAGTGTGTGTGTGTGTGTTGGAGGAGCGTGCATATGCTCGAGTGGTGTGCGTACGTGTGATTGGTGTGTGCATGTGTGTGAGCGGTGTGTGTAGGCGTGTGAGTTGTGTATACGTGAGCGGCGTGTGTGCGCTTGTGAGCGGTGTGTGCAGGCGTGCGAGTTGTGTATGCGTGAGCGGCGCGTGTGTGCCTGCAAGCGGTGTGTGCGCATGAGAGCAGCGTGTGCATGCGTGCGTGCGAGCAGCGTGTGTGCGCCTGCGAGTGGCGTGTGCGCGCGTGCGAGTGGCGTGTGCCGGTACGTGCCGGTGGAGAAGGAAGGCCGGCTGGGCTCGGGCGGCAGGGGAGTTGGGTAGTGCGCCGGTGACGAGCGCGCACGCGTCAGCGGGGGGTGCGCGCCCAGGCCCCACGGCGCCTCCGGCTGCTCCCTCAGCAACAGTAATTGCCGCTGGAAAACACACACACGGCGACACGAAATGCAGAATAAATCCTGGGCAGCAGAAACTGGAAGAGTAAACTTCACTCCGACGGCTCGTAATTTACTCGAACGCAAAGTGCACTTGGCTAGCACGGTCTGACCGTAAGAGCGCCGCTCTACATCGAGCAGTGGTGCGCTAATCGCGCTGGCGCATTGCCGGCTGATTGTGCAATCAGGGACGTTAGCGTATTGGGAGTCGGTCGTCACGGTCGGAGCAATTCGTTAATCACGGTGTGTGGGTGGTCACCTCATATGAAAACACTGCCTCCCATTTCGTTTGCCATTCATTAGTGATGCTGCTGCCATCAGCAATGTCTGTGCCTGGAACAAAAAAAATAAACTCTCCCCCCAATTATATGATGGGCCGCTGTGATTCAGGGTCATGTTAGCTTATTGTTTTCGTGGAGAACGGCGATGGCTGCGAGGAGACACAAACTGATTACATACAACGTATCGCACCAACAATATTGACGAACACACATCAATCCATGAATTTATCATTGACTTAACATTTGGTGTTGACTGACGCCTCGATGCGCGGCTCCACCCGGAAATGCGCTAAGTAATCGACTGCCCTACCAGTGATCGGTGCGATCACACAATTAGCCAGACAACGTGAAAAGGTTTGCAACAAGTCTCATCTCCGTTCCCATATTTACCACAGGACGGGATGTGATGGGGGAACTCGGTGACACTGCCGGCATTGCGTCACTCGCAACACGTCAAGTGTGAATTTGAAAAATAGGGTGTCGGGGCGGTTGCCAATTATAAGCGGACCAAAGTAGCTGACCGCACAAAAAAAAAGCACTCAATTATAATTTGTGCATTGACGTAGGTTTTCATGCGGGTGTGACCCAGTGGGTAGTGCTGTCGCCTCACAGCAAGAAGGTCCCGGGTTCGAATCTCAGCTCGGGTGCCTTTCTGTGTGGAGTTTGCGAGTTCTCTCCCCGTGTCCGCGTGGGTTTCCACTGGACATTCTGTTTTCCTCCCACAGTCCAAAAAACACGCTGCTGCATAGGTTAATTGGCTTGCAGACTAAATTGCCCGCAGTGCCCGGTGATGGACTGGCGTCCCATCGTGGGTATATCCCTGCCTTGCGCCCTGTGTCTGCCGGGATAGGCTCCGGCTCACTGCGACCCTGTACAGGACTAAGCGGTTTCTGACAATGAGATGAGATGTACGTACACCTCAACATATGAGACATGCCTTTGCGAGCTTCTCTTATCGGACAGCCGAATGCTCGCCACAGCCATTCTGAAAGAGCAGCTCTCAAAAGAGCAGTTCTCAATAATAATTGGGTTCAAATTACGCGTTTTGATGCCGCCAATGGGAGAGGCGAAACGTCGCCAAGGACACGGAATGATCGACGCGGCTTATCCTGAAATAATAGCTATGGAGAGCAATTCCCAGTTTCAAAACGAGTGTCCTGATCGTCCCATGTACGAACGTTGGTTATCGCGGCTCGATGTACGGGAAGCGTCTTGATCGTCCCAGTTCCAGTTCCAGCTGCACCGATGACAAACGCCCGGCTCGCCACTCCCTGCCGCTGCTCACCTGTCTGCTGAGCAGCGCCTGCTGCTGCTCCTCCGCCTGGCGCTCCCTCTCGTCGGCCAGCTCTCCCGGCTCCTCGTCTTCGCGCGGCTCCTGCTTGACGGCCACCGCGTGGGGAGGCGACGGGGCGCCGCTCACAACCGTCGCCGCTGACGCCAGGTGGGGCACCCTGGCCGCGCCGCTGGGCCCGAAAGCGGGCTGCAGCGGGCTCAGCTCGTCCTCCGTGTGCGCCGGCCGGAGGTGATCGTAGCTCTAGATGCGCACGCACACGTGCGCGCGTTCACTCGTGCAAAAGTCAAAATCCCCTGCGCGGCCTGCATAGATTTTTCAGGCAAGTGCCATCAGTAAGCACCTACCCAGGGGCCGTCAAGGTGCCCGATGGGGTGTTGTGGCCAGAACCACGTAGAGTCTCTTTTGCCTCCCCAGTGATGTTGTTAACTGTTAACACATCACACTCTATTGGAGGACAAGGCCCTATTCGGATGCAGATTACCACTAATGTGTATCCCACCTCGTTCAAGTTGTTTGGCCAGTGCCAAATAGTAGCCAAACATTTCAATGACGAAGGGTTCGCGAGAGCTCTGTCAAGTGCAGGCCCATCCACTAGCAGAGGCATGAGCAAGGCCTTGCAGGGCTGCACATTTACCCTTTACTTTCCATCGTTGCCCTACGCGTGATGATGCCCGTGACGTCGCGTGACGCCGCTCGCGCCAACCTGCAGCTGCTGCCGCTGCTGCTGCTGCTTCTGCTGCTGCTGCTGTAGATGCTGCTGGTGTCGCAGGTACTGCTGGTGCCTCTGCATGAGAACCATGTGCTGGAGACCCTGCGGGGCCTGGGGCAGCGGCGCCGAGTGCGTGCGGCTGACAGTGCGGTGAATGGAAGCCGCGCGCAGGCCCGCCTGGGAGGCGACGGCCACACTTGGCACCACGCAGCCCACGAGCCCTGCAGAGCACGCGGACACAGCCTCGCTCAGTTCTCCGCTGTCAGCCGCTCGCCAACTCGCTCACTCCATCACTCGGTCATCTACCTGCCCAATCGCTCAGTTTGTTTGTCTCTTTCCCAGCTTAAGGCCATTAAGTGTCCAGGTCATGAGGTGATATGGAATTCTCACAGTATATGGAATATGCCATGTGTTATGTAATGACCCTCTAAAATATATATGGTGTCTGCAGTAATAATTAATAATAATATAGAACTGCAATACGTACAAAAGGTTTTTTTTTATCACTTCTGGTAATACAAGTGTTAAGATCTTAAACCACCAAAATAGACACCTTTCACAAAGTGTCCAGTTTGCAAAAGCCACACATACTTGTGGCCCATAGACCATGTGATGTAAAAAAAAAGATGAATACTTTCAAGTGGAAAAGCCAACGATAAACCCGTACGGGTGTTAAAAACATCTAACCAATTACTGTTCAGGGCACCAGGGGCTGCCACTTATCGCCGATGAACTGAAGCGAGCGCGAAAACAGAACAACGAAAACTTCGGGTCAGCGACCGGAATCCGCGGTTACCGCACGATGGCCGATACGGCGGTCTGCCGCTGATACGAGGGCCACGGGTGCGCTGCCGAGACCACGGCCGTGGTTTTCCTCTGCCGTGCATCAGTATTTCCAGTAAAGCCCAGTAGGCAACATGGCGGCCGTACGGTCAGGGCGCTTCGAGTGGGCAGCTCTTGAAAGGCACTTGCAATGTGTTTCCACACCAATACAGATATTTGGTGCAACGTTTAAGCTATGAGCACTTTTGCCAGTGTACATTTGTACAGCTGAGCGCCTGTTGACAACAACTGGCTAACACTGACTATCAGGCTCAAAAGAAAGCCATGTCTCTGTTTGCATATGTCGCCACAAGTATGCATAGCTTTTGCAAACAAGACACGTTGTGAAAGGGATCTATTTGGTGTTTTAAGATCTTAACACCTGCATAATCGCCAGCAATGGTAAAAACCTTGTCTACTCTCTACATACTGTAAAGTGTTTACCATATACACCATATGTCTCGATTCTTTTAAAGCCTGAGGAGGCATATTACGTAAATTGAAATATTTACAAGGGCGTTGTTATTTCTCAAACAATGTAGCTGACTTTGTTTAACCAGGAGAGAATGCAAGAGACCAGGATGAGTCTTATTTGCAGGAGCAATACGGGCCCCGATTCTGATATATTACGATGTACAATCCGTACAACTGAGCAATTCGCATTTAATTTAATAACTTGGTTATGTGGAGCCTGACGCCGGTGCACGATGGCCTACACTTGGAAATTACATCAGGGGATCTTCAACATCCCCTGCTAAGCAAATGGCACTTCTCACGGTTATTACACGCAGAGTAATAATGAGGGCAGCCACTGGATTTGAACTGAGAGCCTCTGCTACGAGAGGTGAATGCACGACAACCGCTTCACACAGCGACGACGTGGGCAGGCGAGGCACGGGTGTGACATGGTTAGCGACCACCTTGGGCGACAAGGGTAGTCCTTTTGGAGCTGACTTTTATTGCCGGTTCTCTATAGGGAAAGTCCCCAAAAACAACACAACTGATTTCACGCTAGAGTAGCGTTATGAATTATTGTGCGGTGGCCCATCTCGAGGCAGACGGTGATAAGTTGTGCACCAACAATGAAAGGGTAACAAATTGCTGTGGAACAAGTCCGTGGCTATTTGGCAGCGATAGCAGGAAATATGGCGGCATTAATAGTGATGTACCGATGAAGGTTTTCACAGCTCGGTGAATGATGATTGCTCTCTGTAGGTGGTATTTCGGTATAGCAACGTCAAGTGCTCCACCTCTCTCCAAAACGTCAGGAAGGAGAGAGGACAGCAATCGTCTAATAGGGATGATGATGATGATGGTGATGATGGCATTGCCAGTCGTGGTGATAATGGCGTTCATGATGGTAGTAGCGTTGGCGTTGGGAACGTTGGTGATGATTGCAAAGATGGTGGGTGTGCTTGAATACAACTTAAAGTGTCAACTAATGTTGGGTGACCAACACCATAATTGGCCACTGTGATGCCAGGTATCTGTTCAGAGGTCACCAGTGGTGGCCGTGAGAGGGGATGGAACCTGCGGTGCCAAGTTCGCAACACAACTCGCTGGACAACATATCACTTCCCGATTGCGCGCGTGAATGCGCGTGCGCAATCGTCCGCGGTCTTGCCTTTAGGCGGAGCGGCCGTCGACATGTAGGGGTACATGAGGCTGTGCTGGCCATCCGACTCGGGCCCGGTAAGGGGCAGCTGCGTGGGCAGCGGCGTGCTGGCAAGGAACTGTCCCGTGAGGGCGCCTCCCTGCCGCACCGCCAGGATGGCCTGCCTCTCGGCCTCCTGCTGCGTGCTGAGCACAGAAGCACCCTGACACACACACACACAGCGGCCCGCGGTCACGCTCGGCCGCAGCACATTTGTACCCGGGGGCCTCTGGGGCGCGATTAACATTTTAAGGCACCTGAGATTTAAAAAAAAAAACGAAGCGCAAAACGGCAGCATGGGAGAAAGATAAAGCGTGGCAAAACCTTTCGCGCTTGCTAACCATTTAAAATGTTGTTGATTTTAATTCATAATACGCACATATAAGCAACATTAGTACTACCACCACCCCTTCGTGTAGTAAAGCTGCAGATCGACTTTAAAGCCCCAACACATTCTTTAACAAAGAACATTCTGCCAAGAGGAAGACCCGAATGGGCACAGCAGCGCCATGTACACGAGTTCCAGTGCGAGACAAAGGTCGTGAGGTCTCAGCACCAAAGGCAGCCACAGACGCCACTTGGAGACCATGTGGAGGCCGCGTGAGGCCATCTGGAAGCCACAAACGATCCCATGCAATCTTCAAGCACCAGTCACACGCAAGCTTCACCGCAAGACGCATGCTCGGCACTTCCTTAAGTAGTGTTTATGTAAATCACGGTGATGTTCCGGGCCACAACCTACAAGGTTTAAACAATACTCCGTGCGGAGTGTTACATTTTCCAGTACCTCAAGGACAGTGTAAAATGAAAGGTGTGCAATATATTATAGATGTTTTGCTACGGTTATAAAACACCACTTAAAAAAAAAGGGCTTGAGACACGTCGGTTTTACGCACAGAGATAAATGCTGGCAATAACTGGGTCTTCAAACAATATATAAAGAGCATCCTCTACTCAACCGGGAAGCAATCTCCCATTCCCCATGTCTCGGTGAGTGTCTAATAAGTGTGTGTTCTCAATCAAGACACCACATGGCGAGAGATATTTGTCTGCGCTGTCTAATTAAACCCCGCTTTAATTAGCGACACCAGCCATGCAGCCACACGAGTTACGACGTCGCTCCTGCAGCGGCCCGACGGAACGTGCGCGCACGCGCGGGAGACGCCGCTGGTACCTGCGATGGCTGCTGCGGGAGGCCCAGAGAGATGTTGGGAAGGGATGGGGACGTGAAGAGGTTCGGGTGACTCACGGATTGCTCCCGGTTGATCGCCAATGCCAACGCGTGCTACGGGGAATGACAGTGACGGTTACACAGCACCCACAGGTGAAAACGCTTATCGACCGAACAGCAGCAATAAACTTGAAAGAAGAGCTTTCTATAAAACGTAACTCACATATATCGGAACGTATATCAAAACAAGCACGATTTAATAGGTGGAGATATCAGCTCAGCGTGATTGTGATGAACGTTTAAATGACGGATCACTTGAGCACATTCGTGGTTTTCATGAAACTGTGTACTCACGTGTGGCGTGGCTCGACTTTATTTATATTAAAGTTACCAAGCGGGTGCTTTGGTGAACTTGTACATCACGTTATTGTACTTGTTGTCCAAGTACAATAACGCACAGTCGTTGTTCTGTTAACTATTGGTACAGAGGTGGAAACGACACGCCAGGAGTAAATCGACTTAGACCGTGGTAGAAAGAAATGCGACGATGCAAGGCGATGCCGTTCTGCTTCTGACTGGCACACCGGTGCGAATTTGG
>JAZEWT010000031.1:5066619-5079239 GCA_036362905.1 Mordacia mordax | reverse complement strand
TATTTGGTGTTTTGAAATCTTAACACCTGCATAATTGCCAGGAATGGTAAAAAAAAACCTGTTCTGTTAATTACATATGCTTCATTAGTTTGACCAATTTTGACCAATAGCAAAAATCCATTTAATTTTACAATAAATGCTGCCTGGCTAACCTTAGCCATTGGTGGATTGTTAATATTGTCTGGGAATGTCACATCCAAGACGGCATCCACCACAGAGATGGAGTGGTGAAAGGAACTCGTGCACTGGTGCTGCGTGGATCGTTCCACCACAGAACCGAGAGATACGGCACAGCGTTTGGAAAGCATTCATCTCATCTCATTGTCAAAAAACCGCTTAGTCCTGAACAGGATCACGGTGAGCCAGAGCCTATCCCGGCAGATACAGGGCGCAAGGCCGGGATATACCCACGATGGAACGCCAGTCCATCATCGGGCACTGAGGGCAATTTAGTCTGCAAGCCAATTAACCTATGCAGCAGCATGTTTTTTGGACTGTGGGAGGAAACCGCACTGCCCGGCGAAAACCCACGTGGACACGGGGAGAACATGCAATCTCTACACAGAAAGGCACCCGGAGCCGAGATTCGAACCCGGGTTCTTCTTGCTCTGAGGCGACAGCGCTACCCACTGGGCTACCGTGCCACCCAGGAAAGCATTAATCCGGCAGTGAATTGATCAGTGCATTTATTCTATTCTGGCCTTTGGCAATGGATTCGGGAGCTAAATGCAAGCATTGACCTCTGCTTGGAGGCGCGCAGACTACAATCGTCTACTTACAGGGGTTTCCAACCTTTTGAACCCCATGGCCAACTTGACCCACTTGGGCATGGTCTCCACGGACCACTAGGTGGTGCTCACCGCTCACTCATCGGTCGTGACCCACCGGCTGAGTGAGAATGGCAGGTTGGGATAGAGTCCATCGTTTGAGTTGCAGAGCAACAATTACCTTTGTTGAATGGAAAATGAAAGTCAGCACGATTGTGGCTTTCACGGCTGCTGATGGTGATCTATGTACTGGTAAACTGCATGCAATTACCAGTGCAGAGAGTGCAAACTGTGGGTAAATTTTTAAACCTTTAAGATATTAAACACATATTACAGCATTTGTCAGCTTATGCGTTCGGAAATAGACATCTATAACTTGTTTGAGAAAAAAATAATCAAACATTCATTTGCAAAAAATCCAAACAGCATGCAGCTCTAATGAAAGCTACAAGTCTACATCTTCACATTGCAGAAATTAATTTGGCAGTGCCAGCGTTGATGATCGCTTCGATAAGCTGCTCTCTCGGGACAGCCGCGTCGATCGCTCCCTTTCCCTCCACTACGACGTTTTGCCTCGCACGTTAGAGGCATCCTCAGTTGCTTTACTCCAGGAACAATGGACGAAGGTCGGGGTCCATTTGAAAGGGTTCCATTGTTTTGCTCACGCACCGGAATCACATTAACCCAATCCAATTCCGCCTCTGACTCACCAGTGCCAAGGTTTAGGAAGGCTAAATTTCCATCTCAGAAACATAGCTAGCCTGTGCAATATCCTGTCACCTTCCGATGCTAAGATGCTAATACACATCTTCATCTCTTCACGAATCGATTATTGCAATGCGCTACTCCCTGGGATCCCTGCCGACACGATCAATCACCTCCAACGTGTAAAAAATACGGCTGCTAGAGTCCTCACCCGTACACCCATCCACCATCACATATATCCCAGTACTGGTGTCTCTCCACTGGCTACCGATTAAATACAGACTTGAATTCAAGATCCTCCTTCTCACCTACAAGGCTCTCACTGGCGTTGCTCCGAAATACATCCGTAATCCACTTCAGGCACCCTCCTCAACACGACAACCTCGATCCTCCAATACTTAATTATTGCTGCATGTGCCCAGATCGCACCTTGGTTCGATGGGTGATAGAGCCTTCTCTTCACAGCTCTGTGCATCGCTTTGTGACCCTCGGGTGAAAAGCGCTGTAGAAGTGCAAATATTTTTATTATTAAATGCGGGTATTAAAACTTGGGTGAAATTTGTAAAAACGCAAAAACTTTCCAATAAGTTTAAACGGTCAATATTTATTTAAGCTGGAAGGAATCCTTGAGTTATGTAGTTCTTTTTAACAGTTGTCCAGTGAGGATAAATTAAGAAAATTAGAACATAGGGCACTGAGAGCAATAGTTAGTAAAAAAATTACTTCGGCAGCATGTGTTTGGAGAAAAGCCGAGTACACGGCGAAACCCACGCGTACACGGAGAGGACGTGCAAACTGCACGCAGAAAGGTACCGACGCCAGGACTCTAACCCAGGACCTTCTCACAGTGAGGCAACAGCGCTACTTGCTATGCCACCAGCGCAGTGCACAACAGTGATTTGTGTCTCCTGGCATACAATACGTGCACATGCAAACCCCCACCGCAAGTAGGGCCACTAAATTAATACCAACGATTTCTGTTGGTGTGCTTGTATTTTAAGCTGCTTTAAGACATCAGAATTTACATTTCCATGAACTCGCAATATAAATATTTTTTTATCATGTGCAGGCCATCGTAACACCAATAACGATAAATGCAGTGTGCTTTTCACCCAGCCTGCAATTGCAAAGTCAAACGGATAACGACACGTTTCAAGTTAACCTATGAATCGATAACGTTAATTTTAAACACTGGCAACGCTGGGCTCAGAAGCGCGTGCGTTGATTAACTTCGTCCCATTTGTTGAGCGTTTATATTTTATACAAACTGAGAAAGAATGTCTCTTGGACGCTGGCTGTTTGTTAACAAAGAAGCGGCAGCAGCAGACTGTTTACAGAACACACGTCGTCGGGTGTATTCCTGCCTTACGCCCTGTGTTTCCGGGATAGGCTCCGGCTTCACCGTGACCCTATATAGGATTAAGCGGTTTCAGATAATGAGATGAGAGACGTCCCACAGGTGCCACAGCCACTTGGCAAAGGCCTACGATGCACGTGCGTGCAGGCAGTGAGGACACTTGAGCATGAGCCTCACGATCAGCCTTGATCTATCCACTGATGGATGAAGGCCTCACCTCAAATTACCGATATCTCACCGTCGAATAATGACATGATCCAATTAGCTCCATATCCGCAAGGAACGTTCTTTCAAGCACGTTTTGCACTTTCGCTATCATTTCTTCGATAGCCTCGACTGCCAATTTGTCTAACTTATGTACGTTCCAGAAATCGTGTGTGCCTCTTGCTGTCTCTCGGTGCAATTCCCTGAATTAATATCCCCAATTGTGTCTTTGTGGACTTGTCAACTTTTGTTCCGTTTGCATTGTCAACGCCAATTTTACTCATCATATCCCATAGCAGGCAATGTACTGTGATTTAAACGTCCCTCCTGAGCCGTAATGGGAGGTCGTTTTTCACTATTAACGTCAGTTTTCCAAAAGCATTCCAACTTGCTATTATCTGCCTCAATAGCTCACCATTTTGATCTGCCTTCAATAGCTGCCCTAGATACACACTATGCTGTATTATCTAGCTGTGTCCCCCTTAAATCATTTATTGGTGAACTCTCTGCAAGAGACTAGAGTTGTCCCTGCATTTACACGGTTTCAGTGCACATGATTTCACTTGTGTCATCAAAAAATTGTGACCAATTTCCTTTTGGCCACGGTGTCCATTAATATTTTTCAAGGTGCAGTGTGGTGGTTACGCAGGCCTCGAGGAACCACTTTGAAGGTTTGGCGGAAGTCAATTCCATAATCGATACCTGATCTGAAAATTGATTTAGATTCTTTACAAAAAAAAAACAGCTCAGGCCCATCGCGACCCTGTACAGAATTAAATGGGTGCTGATAATCATGATGATGACGCCTTCTGTTGGAATCGAGCGTGCCTCTGGCGTTGACGTCTCTATTCCAAAAAGTAAAATAAACTCCTACGTTTAAACGCGCGGAATCTGGAATTCATTCATCCGTGGCAGCCTCCGCAGTCTCAACTTCTGAAGAGTGAGTGTGGCCATCAGGTAACCACTCATTATCGCCCTTAATAAATAGGCTGCAGAATTTACCATGGGCCCAAAGAGGAGAGCGAGTGAGAATACCATGTCAAGTGAAAGAAGGCATGTAAAAATGTTTAAAACTCCTCCAACACCATCGGCATACTCATCATATTATTAACGGTTAGTAGCAGGCTTGAGTGTTTTAAATAAAATAGATGTTTACGCTTTGTTTAGTGTAGACTAAGTTATAGGCTAAATGAGGAAGCTTATCCTATAATCTTGGAACCTAACCTGCTGTTTCCCATAGGCCCTTGGTATCAGGAAAGTGACCACAGTGTCACCTTGGGCCCATTTATTGCTTTGTTCAGTATTTGTCAAGGCCAAAGTAGCAACGATGTTTGTTAAGTAATTATATCTCATCTCATCTCATTATCTGAAACCGCTTAATCCTATATAGGGTCACGGTGAGCCGGAGCCTATCCCGGAAACACAGGGCGTAAGGCAGGAATACACCCGACAACGGGACGCCAGTCCATCGCCGGGCATTGCGGGACAATTTTAGTCTGCGAGCCAATCAACCTATCCAGGAGCATGCTTTTGGACTGTGGGAGGAAACCGGAGTACCCGGCGAAAACCCACGCGGACACGGGGAGAGCATGCAAACTCCACACAGAAAGGCACCCGAGCCGAGAGATTCGAACCCGGGACCTTCTTGCTGTGAGGCGTCAGCGCTAACCACTGGGCCACCGTGCCACCCAAGTAATTATATGATTTCCTATAGCTCCTTTCCATTCGTTATTGTAATGACTTGCAGTCCTGATGGATGATTCTCACGGCTCGATATTCGATGATTGCTCTCCCACGCTCTCAAGTGTTACCTCTCTCCTTCGTGACGTTTCGCCTACCGCGTTAACGATGCCTCCAACAAGGTCATCAACAATACCATTTTTTGCCTCCCAATTTTAGATTAATGCACAGAGACATAGGGCCCTATGGAAGCCTCCAAACCTTATTAAGCACACGCACTTGGGCTGCGAGGCTGCTGATTTTTACAGATGTGACGATTACATTCACGTCTGACCGATGCCGTGTTACTGTGCGAACTGTACAAGATGCCCGACAGGAACTATTGCGCCAACACGAAAAGGTCCCAAGTGGACGCCAATTCGTGGCATGTGTATATATTTAAAATAACACATGCGTTACTTGTTAAGGCCATTCATTAGTTGTAACACGTGTGAAGTATATCTTCGCCGATTTTTGTTTCCACAGTCGCGAATTGCATGCGTAAAAAACTGAATGTTACACATGCATCGTTCTTTCAACACGTTAAAATAATGCAATCACGCACAGTTTGAACTCTTAAGAACCACTGATAGAATTTCAACGGAGAGGATGTTAAAGTTGGCAGCAAAAAGGGGGTATCAAACATGGGGCCAGCTCACATGCATTGGCGTTGTGAGAGGAACAGGCTTTATCTATTTACAGACATGGCATTACACTGTGTTTAGCGACAAGTGGAAGGACCCGTTTAACTGCATTCTGTCATCCGACAATAAATGGAATGTCTACATTAGTACGACTTGGCATCGATGATTCCGCACGCGGAGAGGTGTCTGCGGAGCGAACACTTTCCTTTCGCTATGCTTCGCTGTGCGTCGCCTGTCACGAGCCCACTCTCTCTACCGGTCAGTTGTCATCGAGGAAGCACAACTTATTTTTCACCACGGGGGCCAACTCCTGACAAAGTAACTGGAATACGGACCACAAACTGGCCACGACTAACACCCCCTCTCCTAATCCCCCCTCCCTCCCCCTGCAGGCACACACAAACATTTACAGTAGGCCATAGCTGTATAGGATAATGTATTTTAACATAATCCAAAAATCAACTGAATTGTTTTCAATGCAATTTAACCGATTTCTCATTATTCTTTGAGGGCTGGATAAAATGAATTGCGGGACCTGGCCCGTGAGATGTGCGTTGTGCCACCCTCGGTTTAGAGCTGCGTAAACGTGGCCCAAGCACACATCTTTAAGTCAGAAAAACGCAGATTAGGTTCAACGGGAAGCCGACTCGAGCCCGGTTGTGAACGAGACCCACGGTGACCCGAATGTGCCTGGCGAAATGGCCTGGGGACTTTGCGAGCGGTGCCGCGCTCGCCCGGCTCGCCGGGGAGCCAACGGCGTCGAGCGAGGAGGTGCAGAGACGCAGACCAATCAGCTGTGAACGTGGGGCCCAGACATCATCCACCACCCCCACCACCCCCACCACCACCACCCCCGTGGGCTCGGCTGATCAGATGCGAGAAGCCTGCGCTGTGGCTCCGACCGCCGCGCACGGCTCGAGACCGCGCACGGGACGCGAGCGGGGAGCCCGCGCCACCGAGCGAACGCCGGCCGCACGTTGGCTTTTCTTTTCACAAACCCAATGACTCGTCCGATACAAATCTGACACTGGAAACCTTTCACAATTATGGACGATTCCGTGGGTTTAAAAATAGCGCGACGCAAAATGTATTGCTCGAAAATGCCCCGTGCGCACAGTACATACCAGCAGCGAGCGGCGTTCGGAGACGATTTCCCTTTGCACGTTTAAAGTCGACGTGACCGAAGAAGCTGCGTCGTTCCTTTCGCTGTGGTTTTATTCTTCTCTCCTCCCCCTTCTGCGCTCCTCACGCTCTAATCTATTTCTTCTCGTAGCTCTGACATACACGAAACAGCCCTGCCTCGCTATGAATAAAAACAAGAATGCGGCCAGGATCCCCAAACATTGTGTTTTCCTCTTGATTTTTTTTCCGCTTCGCTCGCAGCCAGGTTGCGGGCGGGCGGGCGGGCTCGCTCGCCGCACAGCTCCGCGCCGAGGAGCCTGCACGCCAAGGCTGCTCCTTACGTCAATGCAAATTACACAACCCCGCAGCGCACATTTCTTGCACACGCATCAAAGCATTAAACACTGCGCGGGCGCCCAGTGTCACAGCCCAGCGCGCTCCAAACAATCCGGTGAGACATAACGCGCGGATCGGCGGATTTGAACCACCCTTCCCCCCAAACAAAAAAACACACTTTGAAAAAAAAAATACTTGGGCAAACATTAATACCAATAATTATTTGGTTCTCGGTTCACATTCTTATCCTGTATTTACACTGCAAAGCCATAACCCCGAATGTGGATTTCGAATTTCAAGTAATGCGGGTGGAGGCACGGCCGCTGTGTCGATCGGTGAGCAGATTTAGGAAATCTCGTGGATTCTGGTAAATGGCTGCGGGTGACCATTCATGCGCGGTTGCACAATTAAGGTTTATAACTCTTTTACGAGAGCGGAAATTGGAAAAAAACCCACACAATTGTTAAACACCATAGCGGTGAGCGCAAAGTAAAAAATACCTTCCATATCAACGAAAGGTGCCTGCCTTTATAAACTTGGACATTAACGTTTTAATCTTAAGCATTAGCATTTTTTACCACGACCCTGTACGGGATTTAGCGGGTACTCATAATGAATGAATGATATTTTTGTATACATTTAAGCCTCGTTTTTTAATCTTACAAACATTGCTGAACGGTCATTGAATTTTACACCATTCCCTAAACCTGAGAAATGTAAATTCTTGACTAATACATACGGACAGGCCAGACATGTACAAATAATATACACAAAAGCAACGGTTGCCATACCCTGTTCATAACAAACAAAACGTAGGAGGAAGAGCAGCATGGTGTTTCACAGGCAGCTGTGCAGCAAGTACTGCGTAGCTCACACGTCACCCACAAGCAACCACAGAGACTGTCAGCTACGTCCAGTTTGGTTGACGTGCGGCTAATAATACTTCTCGATAAAAGTTGCTCCAGTGAAAAACACTCAGGGTTAGCGTGTTGCCCCACATCCGGGACACGACCGCAGGCTTGTGACAGCCTCACGACCAAGTGCTCTCCTGCAACGTATGTGCCACCCTCCTACACAAGCCACACTTCAAAGCTTATAACACATTTACAGAGTCTAACATTATACGACTGCTTCATGCACGGCCATATTCACTGTGATGACATTTACTTTTTTTTCCTTTTTTAACTTGATACTTTATGATGGTGTCGAACGGTTGACTCAATTATGATTCTTCAATACGAGACATCGCTGTGCCTGTTAAAATAAAGTGAAGGATGTGGCTACTCATTAGGCCTATAGCCTGCAGTAGATTTTTTGGGAAGAGGGAAATTACCAAGGACAAGTTAAGACTATGTGCAGACCCAAGAGCAATTTAGTAAAACTTCTGAACACATTCAATGCGATTTCAGCCATTTCTTTATTATGAAAAAAAATCTGGCAGATTAAGTTTCAGCTCGAACGAATACCATTTCCTATTGCACAATTTATAGAATTAATCTGCTCAAAGCTTAGTAAAGGACTTTCACGTTTTACTTACGCAGATTTCCACTGCCTAAGGCGACTGGCCTAGTGAAAACCTTTAAATGGATTAAGATACAAGGTATAAGTCTAGAGATAGGAATTCAAGCGCTATTCAAAGTGAATCTTACAGGTTGTAGGTGTGGCGACAAAGACAAACAGTGGATGGAGGATGCAAGTGCAAAGGTCGGTGCAAGTGCCAGGTACACTCAAGGTAAAACGCTGGACAAACGAGGCCACTGCATTAGCGGCAGTTCACCAGGTGCAAATCCCACCGTTGTTATTCCTGCTAAAGAATGGCAAATGATGGCACACAATTAGGTGAAGCCTCTCTGCAGGTTTCCATGGGTGTCTACCGCAGCCAGGGGCTTGGGGCAGCCTCAAGGGGCTCCATTTCGCTGTCCGCCGGCCTGTGCCACAGATCTCGGCAAACAGCAGCAAACGGGCTGCACGAGGTCCTCAAACACCCAGTGTCTCCAGACAGGTGAACGTGCAGACGGCCATAGATGGAAAAACAGCCACTTTAACGACAGCCTACGCTTTCAGAACTTGCGCAATGCAATCGTAAGACTGTTATAGCATCCCTCGGTATACCGTTTCCCTGTTATGTAAAGGCAATGGGGTTTGCGACTAAGATGTGACACATTAAGCAATAAACGCATGTGCCTTGGGGACAAGGAGACGGAGCACCACATCAATCACTTTGGTGCGAAAAGATTGTTTACGATTTCTGAAAATTATACCCACTCTGATGTGGTAACAGTCTAGACATTTCAAGTCAGCGAGCAAAATTGCAATGAGACAAATATGATATGTACAGTAATATAAATAAGACTACAATAATGAGGAAAAATGAAAATACATTGTTTAATCTAACGCTGACGAGCTTGTATTGAGAATTATCTCTATAGCTGTTCTTCTGGAATAGCTGTTCTTCTGGAATAGCCGTTTCGAGTATCTTTTCCTGATTTCGCCTCTCACTCTGGTGGCATTGTTAAGCCGTTCTGAACCATCAGTACATGCCTATACTTTATTGTAAGGTTAGATTTCGCTCAATTGAGCTGCGTACGGGCACTGCTTTAAGCGGCACTCACAGACCACGAGGCAGGGCGCTCTTTGTCCAAACTCCACCGAGCCTGATTTTTAAAGCATGTCTCAGAACCAAGCATTTATATATCAGGTAAGGTGCATCGCATTTCATGAAAATGTAATACAACTGCTTTTCCTCTTCTAAACATATCAATACTTTCCTTGGCCGAGATACCTAAGTGTTTCGCAATTTCAAACTCAGTCAGGACAGGGCATATACGTTCCCTCTTTATGAGCCCATTATAAAATGCAGGATTAAAGACCACATTTTCCTTGTATGTGATAATGGACTTCAGGGTTCAGATTCCAAAGTGCACAGTCCACTTGGGTTTTGCTTAATGTCATAGAAACGCCCATGAAAGTTTCTTTCCAAGTGACGTTACTGCCGAGTGTCCTTCTACCAAATAAACGCCCTGTATTAATGCACTTTTAGAGGTTGCATTTCCCTCGGACGGACAAAGCTTGGCCTTCATGTTTTTACATTGTTGTTGTTGCATCCATTGAAGCTTATTTCGATGTCGTGATGGCTTTGCGTGTATGGAAGAGTCTATCCAGAATAGAGCAAATCCCAAAAGAAAATACTGTATTGATCTTCACAACACCCTTAGTTACTCCATTCACACGCTTTCATGTGGCAACAGACGGCTCCAGGTGATATGGTGAATGTGAAGCGTGTTTGATGTGGGCAAGTTTTTTTTTATAAGAATACAAACAAATATATGAGTTAGGCATGATTTTATCTTAGCTGACCGCTTCATTATCAAAATGCAATGTAGAAAATCAAGCGTCTGAAACACCTGCAATAGTTCCAAGTTGCGTGGATTTATTGATGCAAGTAAAAAGGAGGTGTGTTTGCACAGGAGGGATACACCAGGAAAAAGGAAAACAAGAAAATGGACTTTCAAGATGTACATTGTTTAATCATTAGCCGAGGTTATCAGCTTTGTCAGTTTACAGTCTTGAGCTATGGGTCAACATTCTATGCAGAGCATAATAATGAATGACTTCCCCAAAAAGTGGAACCCATGATGCATGAATAATCGAGGCAACCTCCAAGCGAGAGATTGACACCAGGATTACACACATGGCTCAAAACACCATACGTCGGCTATACAAACGCAGCAATTCACACAGCACACACGGCGCGCTCAAGTGTCAATTTTCATTTATGCAGGAAGGAACCGTTGAGTTACGCGGCTCTTTTTAACAGTTGTCCAGAAGGAAGGGTAAGCAAGTTAGTAAATGACTGGGGCTAAATCGAGTCCACAACAGCCCACCGAGATTCATTTAGTAAAGTGAATTAATCGAGGCAACGTGTTTTTAAGACTTCAGGAGGAAACCAGAGTAAACGGCATCAACCTACATGGATACAGGCAGAACGTACACACTCCACACAGAAAGGCACCCGAGCCAAGCATTGAACCTGGAACCTACTTGCTGTGAGGCAGCAGGACTACTCACTGCGCCACCACCAATGAAGCTCCGAGCTCTAAGATACTTTGTAATCTGAATGCATTTGCAAACAAGGAAGGAAAGAGAGCAAGGCTCATGTCCACACCCCTGTGATAGCATCTCATCATTATCAATACCGTATTAAGTCTATACAGGGTCGCGAGGGGCCGGAGCCTATCACAGCAGGCAAAGGGCACAAGGCAGGACTATACCCGAAATGCGATGCCAGTACATCGCAGGACACTGGGGCAAATAACTCAATAGGCCAATTAACCTAGGCAGCAGTGTATTTGAATGGTGGGAGGAAACCGGAGTACCTGGTAAAAACAAACGTGGACACGAGGAGAACACGCAAACTACACACAGAAAGGCACCCGAGCCGGGAATCGAACCGGGGTGCTTCTTGCTGCGAGGCGACAGCGCTACCCACTGCGCCACCCCAACATCTCTTATCTCATCTCATTCAAATGGGCCTCGCGTGGCCCGACGCATTGCGACTGCTAAGCGAGTTGCGCCAGGCTGACGTCTCGTACACGTACGCCCTTTCTCCCGGCACAGCCATTCGCTCCGTCGTCCTTCAACGGCCTCAAGAGGGCCTTCGTCCGCCGCCCCGCTCTCACGAATGTCTCCCGCGACGGGGCCCTGCCCACAGCGTGGCCAGCGCTGTGCATTCACAGACTCCTACCAGCGGGGGGTGGGCGGACGCCCCTATTTCCACGAACTTTCATTGGCTGTTTTTTTTTCCTGAAATGAGAAGATTCTCCTACAAAACAAAGATTGTGCCACGTCCGTGGCTATACATTCGTGTACAAGTAAAGCCTCGATTTAACGGAAGCTGTTGGCTACTTCGCAGGCAGCAGTCTGCAAAGTAAATAATGGAAACAAAAAAAAACATTTGTTTGTTTAGCGTTTTCATCGCTGTTATTAGATACACGTGTTACTCAGTGTAATAGCGTTCATAATATATAGGTTGTTATAAGATATGTCATTATGCTACATAATATCGTCATGTGGTCTCACTGTACTAGTGAGACCTCGATCTCAAACCATTGTTGTTGACGCGCCGTTCTCCGCAACTCTGTGAAGCGCTTCGTGACCCTCGGGTGAAAAGCGCTTTATAAATGCAATTATTATTAGTATTATGTTAACCGACTTCCGGACACCCTTTTACCCCCCATTTAGTCCGTGAAATCGAGGTTTTAATGTGCATTCAAGCAGCTCTACTGCAGACGATCGATGCCTGCCGTTGCGCGTAAAATTCTCATGAGGCTAACATAGACAACGGCACCCAATACTAGCGCTCGCGATTGTGCGCGAAATGCTCGAGACGAGCGCAAATGTGACTTTCTCACTGGCTGAAGTGATGCCACAGGTGGCTGAAGTGATGCCACAGGTGGCTGAAGTGATGCCACAGGTGGCTGAAGTGATGCCACAGGCCACACCAGTCCAGCTGGAGAAAAATAAAACGTGAGGAATACGGTCACATGACTCCTCAGTGACCTGCTGATGGTGCTTGAGTCTCAATTATGTTCTCCAATGAGGTCCTGATGTTTCCTGGTCACAAAGGCCTGACACGAGAGCGTCTCTCCTTCGTCCTTGACGTGTTCGTAAAAAGAGAAAACGCATTGCAATAAGAGTAATCTCATCTCATTATCTGAAACCGCTTAATCCTATATAGGGTCACGGTGAGCCGGCGCCTATCCCGGA
>JAZEWT010000031.1:5044538-5061832 GCA_036362905.1 Mordacia mordax | reverse complement strand
CCCTGTGTTTCCGGGATAGGCTCCGGCTCACCGTGACCCTATATAGGATTTAGCGGTTTCAGAAATGAGATCTATGTGTCTTGCTAGCTGTACGCATGCATAATTCCAAGCAATGTGCACCAGCATGCTTCTCTGCACATATTCCAACAGTCGGTTTGTTACTAAAGCTGGAAGGAACTGTTGAGATCTGCAGCTCTTTGCAACAGTTGTCCAGAAGGGAGGGGTAAGCAAGCTGCATCAGCAATATAGTCGTGACAATTAACCTAGGCAGTGTGTCTTTGGACTGTGGGATGAAAACGGAGTATCCACAGAAAACCCACGTGACCAGGTGGAGAGCGTGCAAACTCCACACGGAAAAGTGCCCAAATCGGAAATTAAATCCAGAACATTGCTTTCTGAGGTAGCAGAGCTACTGACCACACCACGGTGATGCCTCATCATTCCACCGTCACAAACGGACGTGCGATATCACCCATGAAGCGCTTACATTATTGTTGTGAAGCATTATTTAGCAGACGCCCTTATCGCAGGGCGACTTACATCATTACAGAGGTGTGGAAAAAAACACAGAGCGGCGAGGGGAAAGCAGCCATGCATTCAGCCGGTGCCAATATTTACCAGACACTGCGTTTAGATATAGATACAGTTCACAAAGCGCCGATAACCTATTATTCACCCGTCCATTGAGCAACAATACAAGTGAACAACGCTCTTGGTCACTGACGAGGAACCGCCCACAACAACATGTCTGCTAAGCAAGCAATTCCATGCTGGCCATCATTGGCCACGTGCTGTGGGGTTTTTTTTCATCTGGCACATGAATGAGCTGGATAAACAGATGTAATCTCTTGTCACCGAGCAGGATTTTTTCTTTCACATTTCCTAACAGACGATAATGCCGCGGAGATTATTAATGCTTTGAACGGGATTACAAAATAAATTCATAACTACCCATGATAATGTGCACCGGCAGGGGGGAACGAGGTGCAAAGCCAAGTTGGTCAAACACGTGGCAATGCAAGACTGCTTCAGGAAAAAAACATCGCGCGGCATTTTTTCTCGCGAATTTAATTTCGCTTCCTTACGCGGAAAACCTGATGGTTCGAGGAAATTATTGAACCTGCGAGGAGCGGCACGGTAGCCGAGTGGGTAGCGCTGTCGCCTCACTGAAAGAAGGTCCCGGGTTCGAATTCGGCTCGGGTGCCTAACTGTGTGGGAGTTTGCATGTTCTCTCCCCGTGTCCGCGTGGGTTTTCGCCGGGCACTCTGGTTTCCTCCCACAATCCAAAAACATTCTGCTGCATAGGTTAATTGGCTTGCAGACTAAATTGTCCGCAGTGCCTGGTGATGGACTGGCGGCCCATCGTGGGTATATCGCTGCCTTGCCCCCTGTGTCTGCCGGGAGAGGCTCCGGCTCACCGCGACCCTGTACAGGCCTAAGCGGTTTCTGACAACGAGATGAGATGAAACCTGCGAATAAACGAAAAAAGAACGAGTGCGACGATTGCTCCCAAAAGCTCCTCTTTCGGGATTGCCGTGTCGACGTCTCGCTTTCCCAAGTTGGCGGGGGAATCCCCATTAAGCCCGATGGTGGAGGGGAGGAGCCATCGATACGGCCGGCAATCCCGGAAAAAAAAAAGAGCAGCTGTGGGAAGCGAACGTCATCCACCGAGCCGTGAAAGCGTCTCGTCCGTACAAAAACGAAGCGTCCGTGCGGTATGAAATCCACTGCCGATGCGCCGCGTGGAGTCGCGTGGAGTCGCAAACCTTGCGCCAAACGCAGGCGCCCCCCCCCCCGCGCACTAATAATACTTGTTTTATTGGGGCGTTCATAGCACTCCTGCCAAATTGCGAATGTCACGGCGCCGTGTCATTACTGGAGATACAGTGTCAGCCCCATGCACCAAACGCAAATCACATGAGCGCGGCACGCTGTGGAAAGGGGCTAATGGGACGCGCTAATGGTTTTATCAGCCTTGTCAAAATATTCATCTGGCTCTCTTCAAACACTGCTAATCTGCCCCAATTAACGCACGCCAGGGGGGGGGGAAAAAGAGAAGATGCTCTCCGTTCTAGGAACTCATTGCACGGGTGCGAGGCTTAAAAACTCTCACTTCAGTTCTTCGAGGTATCGCCATAACAGCGCGTCTATGAGCGCCTCGAATGTTGACAATGCACAAGAATTCAAGTTCACTCCAATCCTGTGTCGTAACCCACATTCTCGAAGAAGAATGACAATGCACCGAAGGTAGAAATCACAACATGACGACGGTGCTGCCATTGGCAACTGCACTGGGACACAATAATGCTTATTTTACTTGCAAATGTGTGAAGACCAGAAAAAGCGATTGGTCTTTTGCATGTTCTCCCCAGGGTTTCTACAACGTACCTTCAATGTCCTGCCCGGTGCCTGAAGTCGGATTCATGGGGGTAAGAGCTGTGTAATGATATAGGTTTTCACGCCAGAAAAGAGACTTAACACATACATAGTACCTCCTTTATAGAGGAGACTTAACACATACATAGTACCTACATGTTGTCTCCTCTCTCGAGACTTAACGCATACATAGTACCTACGCATAAACAGGAGGCACACACGACACACGCACACTGCGTCTGAGGATGCCTCCAACGTGTTAGGCGAAACGTCGCGATGGCGAGAGAGCAAGAGAGGGAGAGCAAGAGAGGGAGAGAGGGAGAGCGATCGACGCGACTGTCCCGAGAGAGTAGCTTTTCGAAGCAATCACCCGTAAAGCTGTGTCACCTGACATGGCCTAAAATCCCCTTTGCACCACAGGCCCTGTTTTGCCTACCTGACGCACTGTGAAACGGCATCATTGTGGAACCAATCATGGCCAGCACGTAAAAAAAAATGTTTATTTTTTTTAATAATAATTTTCCATCCATACAAACCCCCCCCCCCCCGATCCCTCCCCCCTCCCAGGCCATGAGGGAAAACAAATCCGATCCCAACAAAACAAGAACAGTGATCAGCCTGTCGTAAGGATAAAACAATAAAAT
Organism: Mordacia mordax; assembly: GCA_036362905.1. Lineage (NCBI taxonomy): Eukaryota > Metazoa > Chordata > Hyperoartia > Petromyzontiformes > Petromyzontidae > Mordacia > Mordacia mordax. Next base: position 5,058,812 of record JAZEWT010000031.1, on the reverse strand, counting down.
GATCTTAATTATACACCTAACTTTTCACTAACTTCCCAGCACAGCACAAGCGAATCTGCGGAGCTACTTATACTGGTCAACGGTGCCCTGGATTAAATGCGGAGTGATCTACTCGTGCCATTGAATCACCTGACACTAAATTAGCGTAATGAAAACAAAATCCTCGGCCATATGACACCAGTGGCCTCTTGGGGTGGGTCACCGAAGTACACGTGGCAAATGACTTCCTGACATCATTCAAGGACACACACACAGACCCTTACGAGCCGACGTATAATGAAGCAGGGGAAAGTCAAGCTCTGAGGTTATCCATCTGCATTGCATGTCCTTCATTTATGAAAAATTTGGTGGCCATAGCCTGACGTTTAGATTAAGAAACGTTAACAAGAACCGATTTACAAACGTTAAGAAACATTATATACCACTGAGGCCATGTGCTCTCGCAGTTCAGAAAAATAACGAGTGCGCAAAATGTGACGTTTGAATAACAGTGTTCATGAATATTCAACTACGGTTGGCGTAATATTTAAATTGTAACCAGACATCTATGTGTTTTCCCCCGGCTATGAATATTGTACCAATTGTGCACAGGAATATGGAGGTGTTAAACAACCATGACTTCACATCTGGAAATTGACATGTTAAGACATTTTCGAAAGTACCCATAAGCATTGCATTTACAAATTACAATGGTGCACTGTGGACCAAACAAAGAGCCTCTGTAGCGCATCTTATACAAAACAGTAATTCCCTAACATCACACAGAAGGTGAACAGATGGTATATTTTCTTCTTTAATCTCCATATTGGAAACAGCACTTGCTTTATGCGGCGATAAGTGAGTGAGGTGGCTGATGTTACGAATGACGTGTCATCTGAATTGTTGTCGGGTAGCCAGATGGACAAGTTACGTTTTGGCCATAATTCTCACATCGTTAAACTCAGGTCACTTTTGAGTTGTAGCCTCCAATTATATAAGCGCTGATAAATGTCCAACATTTTATCGCAATTCAAGCCACATTTCTCATAAAATACACTGCATATTTTCACTTGTTTATTCCAAGTGAAGCCTCAACTGTGGCATAGCTTGATGGACACACTTAAAATTGAAGAAGCTGGTTGTGCATAAAGTACTGAGAACTGTCAAAAGTTTAAAGTTATCGAGATAAGAAAATATGGGTAGGACTGCTGAGGTGACAACTTAAAATGCCAATTTGCTAAAAATGTACACAACTGTTACAGATACTAGGATCCATGACTTCACGTCAGTGGAATGCTCCGGCTATAGCTCTCAGAAAATTACAAATACAATAAAACTGAAAGGGGTGGCACGGTGGCTCAGTAGGTTGCGATGTCGTCTCATAGCAAGAAGGTCTCGGATTCGAATTTCGTCTCGGGTGCCTTTCTGTGTGGCGTTTACGTGTTCTTCCCGTGTCTGCGTGGGTTTTCGCCGGGCACTCCTGTTTCCTCCCACAGTCCAAAAAAACATGCTTATTGGATTGCAGACTAAATCGCCCGCAGTGCCCCGTGATGGACTGGCGTCTCATCGTGAGTATATCCCTGGCTTACGCCCTGTGTCTGTAGGGATAGACTCTGGCTCACCGCGACCCTGTACAGGACTAAGCGGTTTCTGATAATGAGATGAGATGAGACAAAACTGAAGTTTGCTCAAAACGCACGCATTCACCCGACGTCAATACCAAGAGAGGGGAGACAGTGCAACAGATGGAGCAGGAGGAGCAATCATACCTGGCTGGCTGTGGGAGTTCATGATGCTCTCCGTGAGAATCTGCTGTTGGATGGATTTATCCTTGTGTCTAGCCAAAGATGTCTTAAGCAATACTGCTTCCAGGGCCTGAAGGCTTCACAGGACTGTCTTCATGCCATTGTGACGTCCTTCAATCTAGGTGGAAATCGTCAGCGACAAACGTGCCAAAATGTAAAGGTTACACAATAGTTGGAAATAGTGACTACATTTGCAATGTGTTTCACGCACTCATTTGCAGGTAAGGCAACACAGGGTATGTCATTTTTTTCAGATAACACGAATATTATCCTGCATACTTTGCCAATCTGTCTCAGTGTATTTGTGAATCGTGAATATATATTTTTTTTCTTGTGTAAAAGCACATCTTGCACTGCACACTGATCAATATGAATTGGTGAGGGCAGGAAGCAGCGGTGTTGGTGCACGGTACAGTAAAAACACAGCTTCTACTGTACTGTCATCTGCTTACAAGATATTTCACTATGGCCATATGACACTGTAACAAATGGTGGTCACCCATCCAAACCATGATCAACCCTGCTTAATTTATGGGATGTGACGAAACTCGCGCGTACACACACACGTGTAATACACACTAATATCAGAAGGCGACCGACACGTTGTTGCTAATGCTTGACAATGACAGTTTCGAACACGGTTTAGCAATGTCTCCATTGATGATTGCTTCGCGAAGCTGATCTTTCGGGACAGCCGCGTCGATCGCCTGAGGACGCCTCCAACGTGTGAGGCGAAACGTCGCGAGGTGGAGACAGGAAGCGATGGACGCGGCTGTCCCGAGAGAGCAGCTTTTCGAAGCAATCATCACGCATCGAGCCATAAACACCTACACCATTACAATGTCTTCACTGTTATTCAAAACATCCCGAGTCGGTGGGCAGCATCCGCCACCGAGTGGGTCAGTGGAGACCAGACCCAAGTGGGCCTTGAGGTGCAAATGTTTGATGATGCCCCCTTGACTAATCCGCATTTACAGTTCAGCATCAACACGAGACTGGATTGTAACACTCCGGCAGCTGGCCAGCGCAGGGCTGACCTGGGTCCACACCACCACACACTCACACGTTTCAAATTTATTGTCAATTCTGCCATGTGTACAGGACATTGAGGATCGAAATGCAGTTTCTCTCAGATCCCGGTGTTGGCGTACACAAGGATGGAAACACAACCACAAGGGTTTAAAAATACTAGGAAAATAAAACAAAATACTAAAAAAAAGTACTAACCATTTCAATATTTACAAGTTAAGCTAAACTGGAGGTCGGGGGGGCACAATAACAAGGAACATAGCAAGAACAAAAGCTGTAGTGATAACAAATTTAGTGCAAATAGAACAAATATAGTGTAAATAAAGATGAAAAGATGTACAAGTAATCAGCCACCCACAGGATGAGACGTTAGCAGCAGTTTTTGTAGTGTTCTGTACAAGGTGGCGAGTGCTGAGTGAAGGTGTGTGTGCGCGCATATGTTTGTATAGGAAGTTCTTATGGCTGGTGCTGTTGGAAGGCGCTGGGATGGCGGTCACATTCCTGTGTCACACGTGATTCCAGTCACACAGGCACACGCATGTCCCACAAGCCCGCACAAAGCGTATCGTTGCACACATCAAGGGGGTGGGCAAGCCAAGACCACTAACACGGCTACCACCACACAATGGCACGGGTAAATTATTACATATACACCCTGTAACATGAGACTTAATCCACTTACTACACATTACCTATGGTTAGGGCACGTTTTCCTATTACGCCCTCCTTCCCCACTAGCGTCTTTAAATCAGCAATATTAATTAGGTTTGGCTTCAGTTAACAAATCTGCAGGTCACGTTATGGTGGGATAAAGTGTGGGTAACTTCACACCTTCCGGCATCTCTTGCCGGTCCAGAAGCCTAAGCCAATTAGTGCTCCCACCAAAAGACACCTTTCCGCGCACTGCGGCGCGAGCAAGCAATTGCAGGGCTGTACCTTTACCTTATAACTTTTGTTCAGAATTATTGGGCAATAGACATAACAAAATAAACCCATTATCTGATATAGGTTTTCACGGCTCGGTGCATGATGATTGCTTCCAAAAGCTGCTCATTCAGGATAGCCGTGTTTAGCACTCCTCGTCTCTCCTTTGCGACGTTTCGCCTCGCACGTGGGAGGCATCCTCAGGCATTATGACCGATTGCTTGTGATGTCTGCCAAGTTGTTTAAATGTAGTTCATTTTTAGGTGCTGTATACTGTAAAAAAAATTGTAAACTCTCTGCCTAGTCTGGTCTCTATTTATTGCTTACGATTCATGACTTTTGGGGTTTTGTGAATCTTAATTGCTTCCCGGATTAATCTTGGCCCATTGTGGCAGATTGCAGCCAGTCCACGCATACTTTACTAAATCGATTGTGTGTTCCCCGTTTGCAGTTGTGGGCTGCCGTTGACAATTTCTCTGCATACAGCAAATGTCAAACCAGGGGTGGAATCGGATGAAGTTAAATTGGATTCAAATAGCCACAATAGACCACGGGAGAGAGTTCACTCGGTCACAGAAAGGCGGACGATGGCTCCAACAGCTTTGGCAATCATTAAACCTATTATCTATATTTGATACACTTTGAATAACAGTAGCCGTTGCAGGTCACATCGAGCAACACCGCCGACGCCAAGTTGTTAGACGCACGTGGTATTTGGGAGCGTTTGCGGTGCAGTCGCTTGCCACCCGCAATGGGTTTTTATTTAAAATTTTTATTTTAAACCGCGGCTTCCCCCGCCGAACCGCCACCGCAGCGGCGGCGACGCGGCTCCTCGTGCCCGCGTTACGGAGCGCACGCCGTGTGCCCGGTGGAGCACGCACTCGCGTGACGTGAATACCAAGTGAGGACGGGCCATCGGAATTGCTGCACTTGCACTGTGCAGCCGCGCAAGGGCGAAGGGACTGCGCCCAACGTCCGCGCCTCCCGTGTCATCTGTTGACATCCGCTCCGACGGGGAGTGGGGGTCTGGCGCAGTTTACTCCGCCCCCCCCTCCTCCCCCCCGTCGCATGTGCTTATGACTCTCCTACCCGTGTTTAATCGTGGCGCAAGACCTTGCGACTGTCGTCTATGCATGCTTAATCGATTGCACCTTACAAAAAATACATACAGGGTGTCACATGTAAATGAGACCAGAGTGAATGCATAGCGAGCAACAGGCGTCATCATAAATATGCATTTCCTCTGGTTGAATTCATATAGGACACCCTGTACTTTCCTTTTACTCCCTATGACACACCTATGCCAGTTTGTTGGTATACCGCTGAAAACAGGCATATTGTATAAATTATAGAAAGATAATTTTAGCATTTTTGTTGTGGGAAGATTGGTTTGTCCTATTCTGAAGTACAAGCAAACCTGTAGATTTGTGTGTTTCAGTTTGCCTTACTGTGTATCCTGTTTGCGTCCAGGGACTGGAATCTGTTGCGTCGAACTAGTCCAAACCACGTCACTTCCTGAATATGGTTTTGATGTTACCCCGTCTTGGTAATTAGCTCTAATTAGCTTTGTCCTCTCTTTGGAATTGTTTAAATGTACCGTGTAGTGCCCTGGCCTGTGATTAGTGTCTGCGCTGGGACTTCCGAGGATGGAGCGATCTCTGACAGTCTTGTGATTGCCCATGAGAAGCAAGAAAATTTCATTTGCAATTTCTCCATATGAACATCTCCGTGTCCGTCTCATGCACTCATTATCTTCACAGTGCTCTCTGAGAACTCCAAATAGAAATTCTCCCCTTTAAGACGTTACCTCCTACACAAAGCAAAATTGAAAAGAAGGGAAATCAGAAAATGAATGTCAAAACTGTAAGTAATGAGATAATTAATACCACTGGACAGTGGACTGATATCAGAAGGAAATATTAGATCAAATATCGGAATCGATGAAATCCATTTTTTGGGTCAGGTCACGCAAAAAATAGTGTTGTGTAACCCTCCACCACCTCACACGGCCAATTAGTAAGGCTTGTCACGTGAACAGAACGTGCCAATTCCTTCACGATCTCAGCACACAGGTGTGTAGGAGAGCGAACCCACAGTATTTATGGGATACACGACGTTAAGTTGATTATTGCAACCAGCATCGGCGGGAACCCGCGCCAAACCACCTGGGCGAGCAGCCTTCGAATTCAAGTCAATATCAGAAGTAACCTGAAACTGCAAAAAGCACATTTATGGAAAAGAGCTGGGAATGAGGATGAAACATATCCAAGCAAACACTAATTATGCTAAACTCTGAAAACAAAATACAAGAAAAAGGAGCAGAGATATTCGAGAACATAAACAGAGAAATGAATGAACGGGTGAGGATAAACAGCAGGGGAATGAAAGCAGCCAAATAGAGTTGAAAATTGGTAACCCGGAGATACAAGCGCCAACAGAGAACGACGGAACCATAATAAATAATAAAGGCATCATCATTAGTGGTGGAGTTCTGAACGGATATAGGGCGGGCTTTGGAAAATGTGCTTTCTATCACTGACCACATGCTGTCCAGATTCTCCAAGAGATTTGAAAAGATCATAAATATCAAGCAGCACTTTGCCTAACTTCTGGAATGGCAACATGACTCAGTTTAAACGAATGCATTCATCCAAGTTCCCACAAAACCATAGGTCTAAATTTAAACCAACCCCCCCCCCCCAAAAAAAAAAACCAGATCAAAACCATTTACAGCATTATCATGGAATGGCTACATTGAGATTGCATAGAAAGGTAAAAATACAAAATCAGTAGAGTTGGGCAAGAGCATATGCTCTTTCCAAGATTACTGTGTCACAATAGAGACATTTAACGAAAAATTAGTACAAAAGGCATACATTTAGATGGTGAAAGTACTGCCCACGCCTAATTCGCAGAAGACACCGTTGTTAAAATAATGAACTGCAGGCAATGAAAAACTTAACAACTAAGGCTGTTAAGTGGCGCTAAATATAAACGAGAGGAAAATGAAATTAATTGCGCCAGACGCAGATGGGAATAACAGATTAAACATTGACCTCCAACGCGGGGGGGGGGGGCGTTAACGTTCTGATATACAGCAGGCAAGAATTGTGGGATCACAGGACTGGGTATAGCCCTGCCTTGCACCCTGTGTCTGCTGGGATAGTCTCCGGCTCACCGCGACCCTGTACAGGGCTAAGCGGTTTGTGATAATGAAATGGGAAGAGGGGATAGAACACGGCTGACGATGCTGATAGCCTACTGATGTAGGTTTTCACGGCTCGATGTATGAGACTTGCTTCACAGAGCCGCTCTTTCGGGACAGCCGTGTCGGGTGTTCCTCCGGTCCTTCGCGACGTTTCGCCGCCCGCGTTCGAGGTGTCGCCTTGGCGTTCTGAACGGTTGAGCGCTTTGTGACCCGCGGGTCACAAAGCGCTCTGGAAGCGCAACTATTACGATTATAATTTCTGCGGTGCATTTAAAGTGTGTGCCGTGCGGTTTTGTCTGCTGTTAAGAGAATACGAGAACACAAAGGGGCCTGGGAAGAGAGGAGGTGTGCCAACAAAACAATGCGCTAATGCTTCTATCCTCAGAAAAAAAACACACACAAGGAGCACATGTCCGTTACAACCATTAATCTAATCTTATCTCATTGTCAGAAACCGCTAAGTCCTGTACAGGGTCGCAGTGAGCCGGAGCCTATCCCGGCAGACACAGGGTGCAAGGCAGGGATATACCCACGATGGGACGCCAGTCCATCACCGGGCACTGCGGGCAATTTAGTCTGCAAGCCAATTAACCTATGCAGCAGCATGTTATTTGGATTGTGGGAGCAAACCGGAGTGCCCGGCGAAAACCCACGCGGACACGGGGAGAGCATGCAAACTCCACACAGAAAGGCACCCGAGCCAACAGATTCGAACCCGGGACCTTCTTGCTGTGAGGCGTCAGCGCTAACCACTGGGCCACCGCGCTGCCCCTTTTTGTCACTTTTCTACAAACTGCAACTCTGAGGCAAGACGTGTCAAATTACCACGGCACTAGGGCAGAGATGGGCAGCGTCAGTAGTGGCAGAGCCCACGTTTATAGCGTCTCCATTTAAATCCACTCGGGCCATGTTTCAGCGCAACTCCTGGTTTCTTTAAGGATGACGCATATGAAATGCTAACACAAACAGACGTAAATCTCGCGCACGGTAAAAACTATTAAGTACGCCGATCTGTACTTTTTTATTCTCAGTTATATGTATTTGACCTTGGCAGGAGTCTAGAGGCGGCAAGAAGCCGAGATTGTAGTCAACGGCATGGCCCCACTATTCGCGGAGCCCCGAATAGGGGGGGGGTGGTGGTGGTGGGGGACGCCTCCCTCTCCGAGGTCTCTCCCTTCTCGGGCCCCCGTATCCCCCCCCTCCTCCTGCCGGGGAGAGGGCAATTACGTTCGCTCGAGGCTCCCCAATCACCGGCACGCTCACCGCCGCTTCAACTCTCCCGCTCTCAGCTGCCTCAAGCGAAGAAAATGATGTCAAAGTTAAACGGCTGAGTAATTATTTTGTTCGTCGGCGTAACTCCCGTTAGCCAGGTGTTATTTTCGTTAAGAGATGATCTGTCTTGACATCTAAACACAGAACTGACTTAAATCACCGTGTGACTACCCTGTTGAGTGAAGAGGTGTGGAGTGTGACGGCGGTAAGGCTAAACATTCTCGAACAGCTTCAAGAATTTGAAATACAACACAACTTGTATTTACATAGGCTTAAACTGTGAGCATCTCATGACAGTGTACAGAAACAGTGGGGATATTTATTTTAAAGAGGCAGAGCCAGACCGTCAGAGCCGGTGGGGAAAAAAAAAACGAATGGTCTTTGAGCCTGCAAATGAACACGGCCAGGGTGGTTGACAGCGAGGCTGGCTGGGGGAAGGGAGTTGGAGACTTCGAGGGCAGGAGCAGCAAACAAGTGGGGCCTTCTACTGAGCCAGAATGGCGAGCCTTCGACAAAAAAAAACCTTGCACTGATGTAGGATTTGATGTAGAAATCCTGAGTGAGCGGAAGGAATTGGGAACCGGTGAGGTCTATGCGTGTGCTGTGTGTCCTTTACAGGGTGGCGGGGTGGCGCAATGAGTAGCGCTGCTGACTCAGCAAGAAGGTTCCCAGCTCGGGTGGCCTTTCTGTGCAACGCTTGCGTATTGTCCCCGTGTCCGCGTCGGTTTTCGCCGGGTACTCCTGTTTCCTTCCACTGTTTAAAGACACGCTGCCGCTTCGGTTAATTGTCCTGCTGAGTAAATTTCACCAAGTGCCCTGCGGCGTACTATCGGATAACAGGTATAGTCCTGCCTTGCACCCTCTGTCTACCGAGATATGCTCCCGTGCCCCACGACCCTGTATAGAATTGAGCAGGTACTGACAGTTAACTGATGTGTGTCCTTTACAAGTGAGAAGTCTGGCAGGGGCATTGTGTATGGCCTGGAGTTTGGAGAGAAAATCGTTGTGGTTAGATGTTTATTATTACAGCAGAAAACACCCACTCTGCCTGCAAGCTTTGGATGCGGGATTCCTGCGCGACAACATATAACATCACAAGGTAAATAAACAAACTCACAGTAGCAAATTGAACGATGGTCACCACATCGGCAAGTTGAGGAAATGGCCGATGCAGGAGAAGTTGTACAGATGAAGGTTCGATGTCCTACTGGGCCGTGATATATGGCAATAAAATTGGGGAACTCAGGACCAGATATAAAGCTTGCCTTCCTTCATCTACAGGATAACATTAGACCTATGTGGACAACGCGCGCACGTATTGATAACTTACGCAATCTAAGAGCAGAAAAAAAACAGATTTTGCACAAGTGTTTTGTAACAAAAAATTGCCAATCCTTACCAGATATAATGCAGCACTTGGAGTGTCATTCCAGATTCATTGTGTGTGCCTTTCGGCTGGTTGGGTCAAATGACATCTCCACAGAGGATCTCGCCAATGAGCTGCAGACTGTTCTCTCGGCTCGCAGCCCATTGCATCATTGCCATTTAGCGGTGTTTGTGACAAAACAAACGTGGCCCAGACGGGTCAAAGCCAATTACTACGAATAAATATGTTGTGTTGCAACACTTTACAGTCAAGTATGCATAAGGCAGAAATAAGACAATATCCATTACCTAAATTATCTACATTTGACCTCTTAACAATGTAGGATCCTTGACATTCAGACCATGACTAACGTAAAGAATATTTATACATGAACGAATTTCTCATCTCATCTCATTGTCAGAAACCGCTTCTCCTGTACAGGGTCGCAGTGAGGCGGAGCCTATCCTGGCCAACACAGGGTGCAAGGCAGGGATATACCCACGATGGGACGCCAGTCCATCACCGGGCACTGCGGGCAATTGAGTCTGCAAGCAGCGGCACGTTTTTTGGACTGTGGGAGCAAACCGGAGTACCCGGCGAAAACCCACGCGAGCACGGGGAGAGAACATGCAAACTCCACACAGAAAGGCACCCGAGCCGAGATTCGAACCTGGGACCTTCTAGCTGTGAGGAGGCGACAGCGCTACCCGCCGGGCCACCGTGCTGCCCTGAACGTATGTCGTGACTCAATATATGCCTGGAAAAGTTTTGTTCCTCACCTTAAATGTGAGCGCTAAGCACCGGACATAAACATCTTAGGAATTTCAACGTTGAACCCTGCCAGCTGACATCAATCTCACCCAAGCTCACAGCGGATTGTGAAACGCCAACATTATTTTTTGACCGGCATATTTTAGGTAAATATCTGACGGGCTTAAGTACACTTATGTGGGTCACATTTATTTAATTCCATTTTGTTAAAATATTTGGCTTGCACAAGCAGCTGTGATGCTACAAATCAATGCCTAATAAACCAGCACATTGCTCCTTATTAACGGTTGGGAAAAAACCCAAATATTAGCATAGGCAAATAGCCTTAAAGGGCACGATGTTATCTTAACGAAACTCAAAAATAAATGTCACAAAACGATTAAGCGTACAGCCACCGCAGGAGTAGAGAAATACCAGTGACCTTTGCATATTTACTAAGATCGTGATAATAAGAAGCACATGGATTGTGCTGATGTTAGCACAATTAAGCAATAACACAATGAAGCAACCTACTGTATTCATCATGGGGCAGTTGGTGTGTCATTTCCACATTGTTTCAGCGTTCCAATTGGCTGGTCAGTTTAACGTGACAACTCGGCGATAATTGGCCGGCAGCCACTGCAAATCAGGTCAAGGTGGCCAAAGGTCAACGTAAAGGATGGTGATAAAAACAACACTCAAATAATTTGTATTTAGCACTCGGGCACTCAACGCTATGTAATTAATTAACAGAAACAAAACATTCAGGGTGCTTGTGCCAACGTCCCGGACTATATGTCACTTGGCAAGATCTATGAAATGCAATTTTTGCTGTTGTCGGTGCATTAGCCTTCACGGCGGTCTCGAAGACAATCTGCGCACGAATCGCGGACACAAAAGGTCAATGCCTCCCAGCAGCATTCGAGCCCGGAGCTGCTCCCAAATGGTGCAGCCTGGCTGATTCCTACGGCGACTCCAGGCTCGCACAGCGGTGCTTCCTGTTCATCGGGAGCGCTTGTGGGCGAAACACGCTGCAGCCAGCTCTTAAAAGCCACCTGGCAACAGCTCCTGAAGTGCCGAGTTGAATGCTCATCTCATTGTCAGAAACCGTTTAGTCCTGTACAGGGTCGCGGTGAGCCGGAGTCTATCCTGGCAGACACGGGGCGCGAGGCAGGGAACCCACGATGGGACGCCAGTCCATCACCGGGCACTGCGGGCAATTTAGTCTGCAAGCCAATTAACCTATGCAGCAGCATGTTTTTTTGGGGACTGTGGGAGGAAACCGGAGTGCCCGGCGAAAACCCACGCGGACACGGGGAGAGAGAACATGAGTCGCATGCTAATGAACTGAAAGGCAATGTTTCAGTGCTCAATTAAAACCGCGTATTTCAGAGGATATCTTTGCGCGCAAAACCGATCTTGTTCGGAGAAAACAGGCGAGCACTGTACGTCATTACAGTGCAAATGTGACACCAAAAAAAGTTCGTAATCATCCACAGGTGGGGCGATGCCTGTTTTCCTTTCTGTCCTCAGCTTCCCTCTTCTCAAACGCAGTGCAGCACAAACGCCATTAGGGGCATGATCAGAATACGGCCTAATTGAGTGCAGCCGAGCAGCGGTCAGCATCAACATTCCTGCAGCCACGCAGTGGTAGCAGCGCCGCGGTTTGCGACGAGGCACACCGTAAAGTCTCGAAGTCTGCGAATGAAACGTCTTGTACCTACAAGCCACAATAAAGTCACATACTATAAGAATTTGGATTTACAGAGCGCCTACACGTGGCCACATTTCAAGACGCTGATTTGGGGCTGCGTGCTGCAAAGATGTAGATAGGGCAGAAGGAAGGTCTTGGGGCTTCAGTTGAACATGGCTTACGTTAAATTTAACAACGCTCAACCACCACTGCCACTCAATCAGACTCTCGGTGTACAGCCAGTTATAAATCACATCATCTTTGTAACAAATCAACTTTTCTCCGAACATAATATTGCTTTTAAAAAGCCACGTAACAAGGAAGCTATTGCCAGTTGAATATAATCTACTTAGAAGCTCGTATTTTCGCAAGTGCTCGCAAATAATATACGCGCCATGCAGCGTTTCACAAGGTACTCAAACAACGATCCCTAAGCGTTTGAAATTGTATTATGTGGCTCCCAGAAATTATAAAAATAATAATAATTGCATTTATAGAGCGCTTTTCACCAGAAAGTCACAAAGCGCTTCACAGAGCTTGCGGAGAGAACGGCACGTCAACAACAACGGCACCAGAATGGAAAATCAGCAAGAACGTTTTTTTGGGGTTTTTTTTTGTGTTATATACACAGGCCTCGCACACATATTTGCTGCAGTATAATGAAACTCGGGCCATTTGATACAGTTGTGTTTTGAAATATGAACAACATTGAGTGGCTCCCCAGCACCAATGCGATAGCGGCAGATTTCTAACCAGAGACTGAGCTCCGCCAAATCTGCAGTTCGGCGATGGGTAAAATGGATGGTGACGTTCGCATAATAATGTCAAGAAACATGAATAGCGAATGGCAGATTAAACCTGCCCATCAAACAATACATTGCTTTAATATGGCTTAATGTGTCCAACTCATTTACATTTGACTATGCGAGCGTTACTGCCACTTTTAATTAAACTTATTAATTTATTATCAATACCCGCTTAATGCCGTACAGGGTTGCAGGAGGTCGGAGTGCAAGGCGGGGAATACCCATGATGCGACGCCAGCACATCGCAGGGCGCACTTTTTGGGGCAATTTCCTCAGCAGGTAAATTAACCCCAGCACAAGCGTGTCTCTACCTTTGGACGGTGGGAGGAAACCGGAGTACTTGGTGGAAACCCACGTGGGCACGGGGAGAACACGCAAACACTCCAATGTAACAATACAATCGAAGAGAAGAAAGAACAGAAGGTAAAGTAGGGAAATTAATTCAAAGAAAGCTATTAAAACCACGTTTAGAAGGGCCCTTCATGCATGGCAGCTGCACCGAGGCAAACATGCATTTTCTACTTGTAGATTATTACGTTAAAGCTAGTAATAGGACAAAATGTACATAGCATCTTCGTCTTGAATCGTATAAAATCGTGCCACAAACAAAAACCCCAACCGCAAATGTTCAAGCTAGCATCAGCAATTGTTCTTCATTGCAGTGCAGACAGCTTTGTCAGTGTACTCATGTTTTGCATTAAATTACGGGACAATAATAATTGCACTTCTAGAGTGCTTGTCACCCAAGGATCACAAAGCAGGATGTGCTGAACACTGCATTAACTAGCCTGATGGAAATCAAAACACTGAGCCATTAACTAACGGTGGTCTTCCAGCACTTTCAGAGTCAACGGACATTTGAAAAGATTTCTGTTTCGCGTGCATTAGACGAGCCGCGCCGTGTGTTGTAACATGATGCATTAAAACACACCCTCTATGCATAATTATTACACGTCTTGGTACAAACGAGGCACGTGTCAACGTAGCTCTTACCGGTCTCTCATTTTCAGGGATCATTTCCATCGGTTTTTTTTCCTCCTCAACAACTGCAGACTGAACGGATGCTTAACGAGCCGGCACAACAGTCTGCTGCACTCCAGAGGGTACTTTGATCAGAGGGCTGTTTGAATGCATCAAAGTACATTAGTAAGGGAGGCAGCCTACTAATCAAGCGTCTCTTTCAACCTTAGAACAAAACGAATGAGGAATAATGCATTGCTATATTATGACCGCTCAGCTGATACTACGGGGCGTACGATGGCGCAGTGGGCAGCGCTGCTACCTCAGCAAGGAGTCCTGAGTTTCACTCTCTGCTCGGGTGCCTTTTTGTGTAGAGGTTGCATGTTCTCCCCAATGTCCACGTTGGTTTTCGCTGGATGCTCTGGTTTCCTCCCACAGTCCAAAGACAAGCTGTCTAGGTTGTCCTGTTGACTAAATTCCCC
>JAZEWT010000031.1:5004807-5040446 GCA_036362905.1 Mordacia mordax | reverse complement strand
AGCACTCCGCACCTGCACCATGCGTTCGGTTGCCACCTAAAGAGGCACAGAAATACGGGACCCGCGTGTGCTAAACTGAGTGAGAGTGAGGACTCTACCCTGTGTAACTGAAGAGAACGAAAAAAAAACCCGACGGTGAATTAATGGCTTGTTCCAGGAAAGCGTCCAGACTTCCCAGGACAGCTGGCTTCTCAAGAAGAAGGACGAACGACCCTGGAAAAATCGGGACAGGTGGCAACCATAATCGCCCAGCAAGGGCCTCTGCCGCTGAGCTCACTCACGATGCCATCATTGCCTCCAGTGAACCAGGCGCAGTCGTTTTCCACGAGAATCGTGACTACGGCCACATTGCTGTCAATGTTTCCACTCGTCTTGCCCGGTCAAGCCTCACCGAATCGCTTCCCGTTCTCAGTCGGGTCATTTTGTGATTTTTCGTCTCAATTCCCAATCGAGTGTCTTGCTGCTAATTGAAACGAAATTGGACAATAACGTCCGGCACACAGCAGCCACATTATTTAGAATGACAGGCATTTTCTTTTGCGATCACCTGTGAAGCAAGAGGGAATGCTGGTTAGACTGGTTTACAACCGCAGTATTAACCAGGGCGGCCGCTGGATTCAAACGTGAATCTGCAGTGAGCAGTGAACGCTTGCTGGGCCGCGTAACAGCTTATGATATTGAGATTGTGTGTTTTTTTTAATGTACAGTACCACCACCAGCAGGAACAGTAATACTGGAGCTAGATCTGTTAATATGTTTACAGTACTATTTAATAATATAATACTAAGCTTCAAGCACTTGTTATTGGACTTGCTGACTCACGTCGCTTATGGTTGGATGTGATTGTCAAATTATCCAGTTTTCAGTTGTAATCCGAAATTCACCATTTGACAAAAGCAACCTTTTAACCGAGCGTTGATGGGAACAGCACAAGTCGACAAAGTAAATTGGAATGGAAATCCGTATCAGTATTGCACTGCCTACGTATTAGAGGAATATTATCCTCATCGATACCTGCTTAGAATTCCTGCACTAATTTTGCTATCGTTTCTCTACCATGTGTCATGGTTCAAACCTTCCCTCTGATGGTTATCCGGTCTTCAACATAATACAAAGGGAAATCTCTTGAATATGAAGGCATAGTTGTAGACACCATACAAATGTTGGACCAGCTGATTGGATATCAAAAATTCAACTCCTTACTAAGCCTTCTGAGAACAGTGAAGCGCTACAGATTCATTAGCTGCTTATTGCATGCATGCAAATTGCTTATCAAGAGTCCTAACGGATCACAGCAGCAAACCTCGTTTCGGAACAACGACCATCGATGACAATCGATTAATCTACGGAATGTGACACCTCCAGTAGGCATGGGTGTCCGACTGCATGTGTCGGTATGGCACACACGTGCGTGCGCGTGTGTGTGCACGTACAACCCGTGCCCGCCCCGGCAGGCGGGAGGAAACGGGAGTGCCAAGTGTCATGTGGATTTGGGCCAAACGCACGTCACGTTTACGTTTTCAATAAAACAAGACGCTCTGTGTGGTCGTTCACGGTTCCCCTGGGCTGTGCACCGCGATACCCGCTCAGGAAGAACGGCCCGTGTTTTCTTTGCATCGCATTTGGCGCACTCAACACTGTATCAGCCCGTAGCGCGGCTTTTAAAGTGCACGCGGTGCAGCTGCACTGCGGCGACGGGGTCTGGAGGAGCGTACGGGGCTTGGAGATGGGAGGAATTTGGAAGAGGGGGAGAGAGCCCCCCCCCCCCCACCAATGCCGCGGCACCACTAGTGTCGGTCGATGATCATTCTGATGCCAACACGAATACTCTGCATGCTTATTATAGCGCCAATGCAATAATAATAATTGCACTTCTAGAGCGCTTTTCACCGGAGGGTCACAAAACGCTGCACAGAGCTGTGGAGAGAACGGCACGTCAGCAGTATCACTGTGGCGCAACCTATTGTATCATGCGGGAGTTAACCTTTCACACCTCAAGGCCCACTCGGTCCGCTTGGTTATGGTCGCCACGGACCACTAGGTGGTAGCCCACGGTTGAATCGCGACCCACCGGTTGAAAACGGCGTGTATAATACACCAGTGTCATGCTGTGTGGCAGGGTGGTTCAGCGGTAACATCTACGCTTCACAGAAAGAACATCTTGCCTAAGGTAGTTTGATTTCGTCTCGGGCGTCTTTTTGTCTGTAGTTTGTGCGTGATTCCCCTGTCCTACATGGTTTTCCGTGGGGTTCTTTTGGTTATTTATATAGGACGCAATGTCTGGCAACTATTGCCGCCGGCTGACGGCATGGCTGCCTTCTCCTCGTCTCTCTGTGGTTTCCTTGCACCTGAATATCCATGTCTCGCCCATGACCAGACATGGAGTTTGCGCGTCGCGTTATAAATTGTTGTTTCAATGAGCTGTGATGCAAACCTTTCTCTAAAAGCACCACGCCATTGGGTGAAGTTGCATTGTTTTCACCCAATCAGCGCCTGTTTAATTGAACGCCAAGGTAGACCACAGCTGCTCCAAAATGGGATTTATTTTGCCCGAAGGAATGCACGAAAGTTTGGAAGTCGAAATAAAACCTTTTCTCTCCCTCATCCTCTATGCAGCCCAGCCGAGACTCAGTTATTAATACTGTACTCAACGTTCCAACAACAATCCTTCTTCGCATTTGTAATGAAAGTCTTCGCTATCGGTAAAACCCAGCGACATGAAACCCACCAAGGCACACTCCTGACTACATTCATAGCTATAAAACGTTACTCCTACAGCGGTCCCAATGCGAGTTAATATTCGAAATAAGTTCGTGTGCAGATAGTAAACACTAAATAAACGTACAATGGCCCTAGCAAAATAGTCACAGTAGCCGGCTGTTAACGCCACAGCCTTTGCTTGAAAGCTTAACGCAATGGCCGGTCGAATGCATTAGTAGTGACTAAAGAGGACATAGTCAAGACCAGGCAGTGGTACAAAGAATTATTCCAACGGCCTCTTGATGGATTGATGGGAGGAACACAATGCACTTTCCTGTGGAACACTGGATCTTGGAGCATCGTGTGCTGATTATTGACGCTGTCGTACTTTTTAGTTTTTATAATAATAATCACATCCTTTATTTTTCCTATGAGAGGCTCACCGAGTCGCAAGACTTTTTCAGGAGGGTGCTTGTCTAGGGATGCTTCTCCCTTCCCATTAATGGTTATTTTGCACGTGTCAAAAAGGATGACGCACGCCACTGGCGTGAGGCCATGCTGCACCCAAGCTTTCGCGATGCGGCCCAGCTCTTCAGTCTTATATCTCTGGAGAGGCTCGGCACACTTGATATTGTACGGAACATAGTTTACAGAAGTAAATTTTGAGGAATGCCGTGCATTTGTCCGTGCATTTTTGCTGGCAGGAACCGACTTACGGTTGAATGTCTGTGTGGATGCGCATTGTTTATCTACTGTACCGCAAAATGATGTGCACGTGTGCATTAAAGTGTCCACAACGGTGGGTGATTTAAGCAGCATTCAGCTTCTTCACAGCAATGTTTTGGTAACGTTTAAGTTATGCATTTGTTACGTGTATGCCCAAGTAAGTGCAATTCTACTATTTATTCAATACCATAATTGGACTGAGTTATTCAAGAGGAAGCCTTGAACTCGTTGCCTCCAGGCTCATGTTGTGTTCAGGTAAGCTGCAGATATTCAGACAGAGAGAGAGAGCGAGAAAGAGTTTACGTTTTACAAACATCGCCCAACATCAAAAACATGCTAAACATCATTATGTTGATGGTTTCACAGGTTTCTCAACCGCATACTTTAACCCAGAATGACTCATAAATATAGCAGCGAGAATATGATAAATTGTTAATCATGATTCATTTAGGACGGGGTCTGATATGACGTTAAGCCGTTGCTTCGAGCTCAAGCCACTAGGTTCATGTACAGACGTGCAGAGAGCAGTGCACAAACCACCGCACCAGTGCTGCCCCGCTAAACCAATTAGACCATAAAATATAACTCAAATAACTTTCCACTATTCCACGGTGCAACTGATGCCCACAAAAGCCCTTTGAAACCCTTCATGAAGGTCTCATGCAAGTGGGCCCCATTCTTATTGTATTGAAGTTGGTGAGGTTATGACAGCGCACGCGCGCGCGTCGCACCTTCAGTATTTGCACTGTGTGCCCTGCCCCATTACCACTGCGTCACACACACACACAAAAATCCACGGCATTTTCAGAAGTGACATTTTATAGGGCTAAGTAGGCCCTAGCAACATAGGGTCCGTAGCTGCGGGCAAGCCGGCCGCGTGACTGAGGTTGGCCGCGCCCGCCAGGGCAGAGGTGACGGCGTCTCCGCATTTTTTTGGCCGTTGCCTTATGGGCGCCTCGCACGAGTTGAGACGCGGAGTTTCCAACGGAAGAGCGCGCCGCCCGAAGCACGGGGAGTCTCGATCCGCTCGCCAATCTCAACGGGATGGTCGTCACGCTGCGGTGGGCCGCGAGCGACACCTAGAGGTCCGTGGAGACCAGACCCAAGTGGTTGTAAAAAGATTAAGCAGGCATTGATTATTAATGAACGACTCCGGTTTTCTCCCACCGTTCAAATGCACGCTGCTGCCGAGGTTTATTGGCCCGCTGAGTAAAATTGGCCCCAATACCCTGCGATGTACTGGCGTTACATCATGGGTATAGCCCCGCCTTGCGCCCTCTGTCTGTCGGGATAGACCCCGGCCCCCTCACGACCCTGTACACGATTAAGCGGGTATTGATAATGATAATGGACGGCACGGCGGCCCAATGGGTAGCGCTGTCGCCTCGCAGCAAGAAGGTTCCGGGTTCAAATCTCAGCTCAGGTGCCTTTCTGTGTGAAGTTTGCATGTTCTCCCCGTGTCCGCGTGGGTTTTTGCCGGGCACTCTAGTTTACTCCCACAGTCCAAAAAAACATGCTGCTGCATAGGCTAATTGGCTTGCAGACTAAATTGCCCTCAGTGCCCGGTGATGGACTGGCTTTCCATCGTGGGTATATTCTTGCCTTGCGCCTTGTGTCTGCCGGGATAGGCTCCGGCTCACCGCGACCCTGTACAGGATTAAGCAGTTCTGACAATGAGATGAGATAATGATAATGATCTCTTCCGCTGCCTTGCTCTACTTATTTTGCCACAGAAATGAATGTCATCTCTTCGAGGCAAATGCAAAGCTTTTTTTTTTGTTAACTAACATAAAAGAAAAATATTTTTGCTGTAACGCAAACATAATGACAATCTTTTCCTGCAGGAGTTTGTAACGAGGCCAGCTGGCATGAAGCGAAGACCCGGAACATACCCACGCTGGAAACACAGCGGGACTCGGTTAAGCTCCGCAAATGAGGCGAATTAATATCGAGCATCGCATTTCTCTCTGTTCAAAAACAGCGCCGACTTCAAACGCGAACGTTTACACAATGTAACGGCGGAGCACGAGGTGAGCTAATTTCAAAGTAAATAACCTGGTTTTATAAATAAAGCCAATGCCCGCCGTAAGCTGCGAGCATTTTCCGTCTGCGCAAATTCCATGACTTCACGATTTCCACGGCAGAATTGTGATATTTTGAGTTCATCCGCCGTGATCTTTTACAAAATGCGACGGTGGTGTTGCACAACGGTGAGTCCACGCGACACAAGACCCCGCGAATCCCTCCCACGCACCGTCCCCATGCCCTTTGGTCAATACGCTGAAGCTGCCACTGGCCATATATCCAAATGCTAAAAGATCTCATCTCATCTCATTATCTGAAACCGCTTAATCCTATATAGGGTCACGGTGAAGCCGGAGCCTATCCCGGAAACACAGGGCGCAAGGCAGGAATACACCCGACGACGGGACGCCGGTCCATCGCCGGGCATTGCGGGACAATTTTAGTCTGCGAGCCAATCAACCTATCCAGGAGCATGCTTTTGGACTGTGGGAGGAAACCGGAGTACCCGGCGAAAACCCACGCGGACACGGGGAGAGCATGCAAACTCCACACAGAAAGGCACCGGAGCCGAGAGACTCGGGCGTTCTGAAACGCCGTTGATGATTTCAGAATGCCTTGTCATGCCTCCAACGCGAAGGAGAGAGAAGGAACGCTCGACACGGCCATCCCGAAATAACCGCTATGGAGGGCATTTCTCATAATACATCGAGCCGTGATAATCGAGATCAGCACAGAATCGATAGACTCAACGAGGCTTTCCTGGGGAAACAAGAGGAATAATACTCACAATGTACTCCGGTTTCTTCCCACCGTCCAAAGACACGTTGCTGCCGAGGTTAATTGTCCTGCTGAGTAAATTGCCACCAAAAAGTGTGCTCTGAGATGTACTGGCGTCTCATCATGGGTATTCCCCCGCCTTGCACCCTCCGTCGGCCGGGATAGGCTCAACCCCCCCTCGACCCTGTACAGGACGAAGCAGATATTGATAATGAATGAATGTAACACAGTACCCACCGATGCACACTACGTGTAGCTGCTTGAGTCCGCCTACGCAGGCATCCACACAATGTGGCCACTGCTTGGTCACGCTCCACACAATGTAAGCGCTGCTTAGTCACGCCCCACACCTGGGTTTTCCGACTCCAGCCCAGGCCAGGTGAAGTGGTTCCCTGTACGCACTGTGTGGATGTAAGCCACGTGAATTGTTTAAGGGGACGAGCATAAGAGATGCTCGCAGGGGTTTCTTCCACTTTGCGTTCATTCACAACCAGTAGTAGCATTGCTCTCCTTGGTGACTCGTTTCCACATGAGGTGCTCAATAATTCCTTAACACTTATTTTGGTGCTGCCTCTGATATCAGTGGCGTTGCTTTAGAGTGTGCAGGCGGTGCAGCTACACTGATGTCCAGGCGCCGGGGGCTCCGTGCATTTCCTTGCGTGAGGACCATGTCAAACACGCACTGCCACTTGTAACAAAAAAAGGACTACCGTTTGCCACTGAGTGGCGGTGTATGTCACCACGGCCCTTGTGTCAGACCAGCTGCACCTCGAGGCTAGGTGGAATGTCGATGACTCGCTGACAGATCACGGGACAGATTCAGGTGGCAGGGACTGTCTGACTGACTGGTCGATACACCATCAGTGCTCTACACCGTGTCAACTGGTAACATCCACTAGTAACATCCTACCGGGACGGATGCGTATTTTCTGGAGCTCCGCCCCGGGAATTTACAATCCAAGTCAAACCGTGGTAAAATTGACCCACAGGTATGTCCCAGAGAGTCCTCATTGTGTGACCACGCGTTGCACGTGCCCTATGGATGCGACATTGTCTGGTTGGGCCGGGCGAGCATAGCGTTTTCTGTGACATGTGATTGATCCGACCCGCGGGCGCATGTCCCTTAGCTCAGCCGGCTAAGCCACAAATGCACGACACTCCCCTTGCTCAGCTGCTCGACCAGTGAAGCAGCAACCGCAGCATTAATTGGACCGAGACCCATGCCTTCGCAACGTCCCACCCACCTCGATTAATGTTGGGTTCCAGTGCGCAGTGACTGACTCTGTTGCCTCGCAGCAAGAAGATCCCCGGTTCGATCCTCGGCGCGGGTGCCTTCTGTGTGGCGTTTGCATGTTTTCACCGTGTCCTCGTGGAATTTCGCCGGGTATTCCGATTTACTCCCACAGTCCAGGGACATGCTACCTATGTTAATTGACCTGGCTACATTGGCCTCGCTACCGTGCGATGCACCGGCGACCCAGCCAGGGTACAGCCAATATTTTTTGCTAATTTCCTTACCCTTCCAAGCTAGAAAACTGTTATAAAAATCTACGTAGCTCAAGGATTCTCTCCAGCTTTAAGATAAACTAACTTATGAATACAAATAAAGGGCCGAGACTCGTTTATAATGGAATATTTCAACAAATGGCTTATTGTGAAACGCCACTGGCTGCGGAAAACTCACAAACATCAACTGCTGTCATAACTTTTATCAGAGCATAGCCCTTTCTCTTTCGTTCTCTCTTTGATGCTTAGATATGTCATCCTGTTTATTTTTGTGTACAGGACAACAAATCTCAGGAAGAGTGCATGAGTGATGGAGATTTGCATTCCCGAAACAAGGCCGTAGCAAACTGTTCATAGCGCATCATTTCAAATGTTGTTTTACCTTCCGTCGCTCGGCAGGCGCAGTGAGTAGCGGCCGCTGCCTCACGGCAAAATGTTCCGGGTTCGAATCTCCGCTCGGGTGCCTTTCTCTGTGGAGTTTGTGTGTTCTCTTGCCGTGTGCGTGTGGGTTTTTTTGCCGGGTGCTCCGGTTTCCTCCCATAACTAAAGAAAATCTCGGTCAATCAATAACATCCTAATATATAGTACGATGTGTCTGGCATATGTTGGCACCGACTCATCAGGTGGCTGCCTTTCCTACACCCCGCTCCTTGCGGTTTCCCTGGGCCTCTGAGTCGCTCTCTCTTTGAACCAATAATTTCGACACAGAACGAATCCTGGTGCCACGCGGAGTTATGATTTGTAAATCGAATATTAAGTCAACCATCCGTGACAATCACCTGCGGCTGTGAACATACGCACGGCGTTGTAATGGTACGAATGTAGATTTGTTACAATTCGATGTGTGATGATAATTGCTTTCCATAGCTGTTCTTTCAGGATAGCCGTGTCGTGTGCTGCCCCCTCTCTCTCTTTCGCGACGTTTCACCTCCCACGCTGGAGGCATCTTTAGGCGTTTCAGAGTGTTGTGCTATATTTATCCGAAGTGTGCTGAAAATGTAATAACAATAATTGCACTATAGCTATTGCGATTCTCACGGTTAAAGTTATTTGATAAAGTCTGTCAGTGTGTACTTAAGCTGCAAGGAACCGTTGAGCTATGTAGCTCTTTTTAACAGTTGTCCAGCCGGGGAGGGGGTAAGAAAGTTACAACACCGATGACAATGCAGTCAGCAGGACAATAAATCTAGGCCGCCGCTGCGGGAGGAAACCGGAGTAATGGGCGAAAATCCACGCGGACATGGATTAAACGTGCAATGTAATGATGTCTCATCTCATCCCATTATCTGAAACCGCTTAATCCTATATAGGGTCACGGTGAGCCGGAGCCTATCCCGGAAACACAGGGCGTAAGGCAGGAATACACCCGACGACGGGACGCCGGTCCATCGCCGTGTAATGATGTAGGTTTCTCGAAAAGTTTCTCTCTCGGGACAGCCGCGGCGATCGCTCCCTCTCCCTCCTTCGCGACGTTTCGCCTGCTCGCACGTTAGAGGCATCCTCAGGCGCTGTGTATGCTCTACCGTGTGAGGCGAAACGTCGCGAGGTGGAGAGAGAGGGAGCGATCGCCGCGGCTGTGCCGAGAGAGCAGCTGCTCGAAGCAATCGTCAGAACGTGCAATCTCTACGGACAAAGGCACCCGAGCCGGGAGTCGAACCTCCTTGCCGTGACGCGGCAGTTCCTCGCGTCGCACCACCGCGCCCACCAGCGCGCGTTGCCTAGGCGTTGTGCCCTGCAGTCGTCCCACACGCCCGGCCTCCGCCGTCTGCCAGATGTTGTAAGCGATGCACGACGACCGTGACGTGCTTGCGGTGGCTGCTGTGACGCAGTTCAGCGGCACCATCACCGCGGTGAGCGCCCGTGATGGACAATCTCCCCGGTGGCGGGAGATCAACAGGCTCCCTTCTCTCTCCTCCCTCCCCCGGCTGGGAGCGCTGCGTCGATTTCATCTTTATTTTCGTAACTATTTTTTTTTCTTCCCTCCCAACTCAGACAGAACACTCCCAGTGTTCACAACTCGCGCGAGTGAAACAGCCCATCAATTGGCCCCAATTTTTAACCGTGTGTTTTTTTTATCTTGATGCTGTTGCTGACGGAGCCACAGCATGATCGATGTTCGCGTTTATTTGTTTTAATCCAATCTCATCAGTCAGACCCGCTTAATCATGTACGGGTCGCGGTGAGCCGGAGCCTATCCCGGCAGACACAGGGCCCAAGGCAGGGATATACCCACGATGGGACGCCAGTCCATCACCGGGCACTGAGGGCAATTTAGTCTGCAAGCCAATTAACCTATGCAGCAGCACGTTTTTTTTGGACTGTGGGAGGAAACCGGAGTGCCCGGCGAAAACCCACGCGGACACGGGGAGAACATGCAAACTCCACACAGAAAGGCACCCGAGCCGAGATTCGAACGGGGACCTTCTTGCTGTGAGGCGACAGCGCTACCCACTGAGCCACCGTGCCGCCCTATTTGTTTGAATGGTACGTATATAATCGAGGGCACGTCACGTCTCTTCCCATACACGCACGCACGCACTTGAAAACATCTGTCAGGAATTGCCCGGGCATTACAATGCAGGGCACTCACGAGAGGCGTTGAAAGTCAGTCAGCATTTCCGTGATTGAATAAAGGATTAATGCAGCGGTAATTCGAGTACGTTATTAGAGCATTGTAATAAGTGTTTGGGATATTTAACGCGCTAATTACGTGCGCGCGTTTGATATTCACGCACCAACAAAGAATGCGCGGGGGTGATTTATATTTACTCGGGGCGGGGAAATACTGCCACCGACGGCGTCTGCTGTTTGGAGGAGTTTGACTCTACGCTGGAAGGAACGGTTGAGCAATGTAGCTCTTTTTAACAGTTGTCCAGCGGACATGGGTAAGAAAGTTACAACATCTCAGGGCATCAGGGACAAAACAGTCAGCAGAACAATAAACCTCGGCAGTATGTCTTTGCACTGTGAGGGGGGGGGGGTACTCGGATAGCCGGCGATAACCCACGCGGACACGGGGAAGAACATGCGAATGCCGCACAGAAAGGTAACCCGAGTTGGGTATCGAACCCGGGATCTCCTTGCTGTGAGGTCAGCAGCGCTGCTCAGAGCGCACGGCTTGCGGGAGCCGGCCGCGTGCCCCCGCCGTGCCACGTGTCTAACATTAGGAGGATTTCCGACGTCTCGGCGAGCGGGGAGGATGGACAGATCCAAATGAGGGTTCTGACGTCCGCGCCCGCCTTGAGATAAAGCGCTCATTTGCGCAATTGCCTTCCTGCTTTTAGAATATTGCTCGGCGAGCGGTGGCGGGGCCGATGTCACGGTGACATCTGCTCAACGAAAACGAGGGACCACAGCTGTCAATCTCGCTCCTCATGGCTTTCGCTCGCTTGCGGCGGTTGATGCACATCCCCACCCACACGCCCACCCTCAAGCCCACCCACAAGCCCACCCACACGCCCACTCACCCCCAGCTCTATCAATCACTAAAATTAATAATTATAATAATGACACAATTTATAATGCCGCAAATTCCGCGCCTGGTCATGGATTGGGGAGGAACGGTGAGTAGCGCTGCCGCCTCACAGCATAAATCTCTCGGTTCGATTCGCGGCTCAGGTGCCTTTCTGTGTGGAGTTTGCGTGTTCGCCCCGTGTCCGCGTGGGTTTTCGCCGGGTACTTCGGTTTCCTCCCACCGTCCAAAGACACGCTGCTCTCTCTGTTAATTGGCCTGCTGAGTAAATTGCGCCCCCCCCCCCCCGAAACGGGCCCTACGATGTACCGGCGTCACATAGCGGGTATAGCCCGCCCGGCGCCCTCTGTCTGCCGGGATAGACTCTGACCCCCGGCGGCGGCCCTGTACAGGATCAAGCGGGTACAGATACTGACTGAAGAAACTCCATACATAAATGCGCCCGAGGAGGGAAATCGTACTGCTTTTCTCTCAGATATTACCACCGCCAGAAATCACTGCGTAATCATCATTGCTCCAACCCCCATTGTGGAGTAAACATGGTCATGGCTTGCGCCTTGCTGATTACCTACCACAGATACAAGCATGCGATTGTCCGCAGAATAAAAAAAAACATACAGTCCGCATTCCGCGAGAGAGCATTTATATGAACCTATTATTGGCGTGGTTCTATGGGTGGTGTTGCCGGTGGTTCAATGATGAAATGGGGCCCCCTTCGTTCACCTCCGCCCCTGCCCTGGCAATTGGGCTTCACCCGCAGGCCCCGGCGCCGTTGCACAGCATCATCTCATGTCATTGTCAGAAACCACTTAGTCCTTGTACAGGGTCGCGGTGAGCCGGAACCTATCCCGGCAGACACAGGGCGCAAGGCAGGAATACACCCACGATGGGACGCCAGTCCATCCCGGGCACTGCGGGCAATTTAGTCTGCAAGCCGATTAGCGTATGCAGCAGCATGTTTTTGGACTGTGGGAAGAAAACAGAATACCCAGCGATAACCGACGCGGACACGGGGAGAGCATGCAAACTCCACACTGAAAGGCACCCGAGCCGAGATTCGAACCCGGGACCTTCTTGCGTGGCTAGCCTCTATTTATACGGTACTCAAGTTTTATTTGACTTTATTCTTAAACTACGAATGCAGGTGCCGCAGTTAAAAACCTAGACACGGATTCAAACATTTCGGGCTTTGAATCACTGGGCTAAGTTTCGTACAGCTGTGCTGCCTCTCTCCGTGGAGCCAATCGGCAAAGCAAGAGGAGCGTATTTGTGTTGCTCAACCAGCGGGGACGTGGGGACAGCCTTGATAGTCTCACTGGCAAGAGCGGCCTGGATCAACACCACTGTTACAGGTAGCACGTGTGGTGTGGTAAAGTGTGGGTACTCGCTCAGACATCGTCTGGTCAGCGTGGGAGAGATGGTTAAAGTAAACGGCTCTTTATACCTGCACCGAGTGGTGACTCCCGTGCAGTGGTCTCCAACTATGAGAAACACAACCTCACTTTAATCATCGAAACGCAACACTAGATATTGCCATAACACAATCTACCGTAATAAAACTGCCAGAAAAAAAGTCTCCGCTCTGCGTGGCACTCACCTATTCTGAGCGTGACGCCTGTGCTTGCTGCGCTCTGTGAGTGCTCCACGCTGTGAGGACTGCACCTTGTGAGTGCTCCAAACTGTCTGTGCTTGTCGTACACTCTGTGCGTGCTTGCTGCACGCTGTCTGTGATTGCTGCACGCTGTCTGTGATTGCTGCACGCTGTCTGTGCTTGCTGCACGCTGTGATTGCTGCACGCTGTCTGTAATTGCTGCACGTTGTCTGTGATTGCTGCACTCGATCTGTGCAGGCTTGTTAAACACTGTCCCCGGCAGAACTTTGGATTTGAGACCTAAGGCTGCTACAGGTGGCGCAAGGAGCCTCCCGGCAAGGAGGTTCGGTGTTCAATTTCCACGTGTCCACGTGGGTTTTCACCGGGCAACTCCGGTTGCCTCCCACAGTCCAAAGAAACGCTGCTGTTCCCTAGATTAATTGTTCTACTGAGTAACGTGCCCCCAGTGCCCTGCGAAGGACTGGGGTCCCATCCTCGGTATGCTCCTGCCTTGCGTCCTGTGTCTACTTGCCACTCGCCGCTGGACAACTGCTGAAAGGAGCTACATAACTCAATATCTCCCTCCAGCTTAAACATAAAGCGATTAGCTGACGGACGCGTTTTAAATACAACCACCGTACAGAAAATCCTATTTTCCTACTCCGTCTCTATATCCCTTCTTAAAATGTTAAGGTCTGGCGTGAGCGAGTAATCGTGGCACTTACTGATGCCGGCCAGCAGGTAAACATAACGCACACGTGCGTCTGTCGAGTCCGTGGACTCACTACGTGGATTCACCAGCAGGTGTAGCCGTGGGGCCACGCATATAATTTTGCAGCCGTTTCAAGGGGGGGGGGGATGGGGACAGATGTTTGGCCGAGCGACCTTCGTCACGCAGACAATTCTACAATGGTTTCACACTTGATTAGTTGCGTGCGCACGGATTGTTTACCCGCTTGGCACGTTGTTAAAATTAATATATATATAACATTTATGTCCCTTATTGCAACGGTCATTGGGAGCATTTGGTGCTTTGTAATAATTGCGCGCGTGTGTTGGGAGGGGGCATCACTGATTTTTTTCCAGGGGGCCCCAGAATCACCAGGACCGCGCCTGCGTGGAAGTTCGTCTAAGTACCAGAGTACTCGCCCAAACGATCCGTAAATCCAATAGAAGGGCATCAGACTGCCCGTGGCGCGGAGTCGCGCCGGGCAAATGAGGCTGCGGTGCTGTTTATTTTGCATTCCGCGTGCACAAACAGGGCTTTTCTCATGCTTGGCCAGTTTTTTTTATTTAAAAGCACATTGTTTGCATGGCTGCTCAGTCTCAACTCGAGATCAGTGAGCCGTATGCACTTGGGAGCCAGGGAGCGAGGGAGCGAGCGAAGAGCCGGTTCTAAATGTTGCTGTCGATGTAATCCTAAAAAGTTTACTCAAGTTTTGCGGTCAATCGGTATCAATTCACGTCTCCTTCTTGCTTCGCGAGGAGGGCTGTCGATCGCATCGCGCGTCTGTGTGTGGGGAGCGGCGGCCCAGCGGTTAGCACGCTGGGCTACAAACCTGTCGACCCGAGATCGAATCCCGCTCACGGTCAACGCCAATGACAATTTTCTAAACCAGTTCTGGGCCTCCCCTAGGTCGACTCAGCCTCTAATGAGTATCCAGTGCAGTGTGCCGCTAGGGAGACAAAGGCGGCCGGGCGTTGTGCTTGTCACCCACCCCCTCGAATGCCGTGTCGACCTTCATAGGTACCCGCTTATGGCACTTGACCCAACGATCTGTTAAGGCTATGTGGGCGCTATTTGTCTCTGTCTGAGTAAGCCTCAGTGCTATCCCAGTCAAGTGCTGTTTGCGAGCAGCACCTATGAAGGCTAGCACGGCACACGAGGGAGACGGGACAGAACCACGCCCGGCCGCCTTTGTCTCCCTAGTAGCGATGTTTCCACACCGCAACCGGGGACTCATGCGATGCCGAGTGGACATAGGGTCAGGCCAGCGAACCGGTTCATAAAATCGTCGCCGGTGCTGGCCTCGAGCGGCAATCGTACGGCTGTCAAACGAGAGAGCGACCCGGGTTCGAACGAGGGCGAGGCTGCTCAAGCGAGACGTCTCTCGCTGAGAGCCACGCGTTTCTCAAACACGTTGTGTCTGTACAGCTCGTGGGGGCTGTTTGGTGGGGGGGGGGCGGCGGTATGTGCCGGGTAAACACACGTGTGCGCGCGGTGCTGCTTGAGAGCGCTATTTTCTGCCTTACTGAATAATGGATAAAGAATCTCCTTTGTCATAACCTTTACGCGTTACTGCGTAAGTGCGACCCCCCTGAATGGACGGGCCGTTATTCACACAGTGGCAATGCCGACTTTGAAGCTGGAGAAGCGCTTTGAACTTTCGAGGTCAGAGCCACGTGTGAGTGCAGCCTCCTTCCTCTCTGTGGCTCCAGATAAAGAGCAGAGCCAGCGGTTGAATGAAGTGCTCTGTACACGATGGTCCAGATGTCTTGTGACAGCCCCCCCCCCCCACCGACATCTCCATTTCATAGTTGTTTCCGATTTGTGATCTCTCACGAGCCCATTCGCTCCGACAGTAGTTTGTGAACGCGTTATCGACAGCCATGTCAAACAAGTGCTATTTAAAACAAATCACTGCATAGTCCACCTCCACACAGCCCTCGCCTCCCCAGTTGACGTTCAGGCTCAAGGCCATTATCAGAGTATATTTCACTGGCTTGCATCATTCCGTAACATACACAGAGCCCACAGCGTGGTCTAAATGTCTTGTGACTCCCCCCCATAGATATTACGTCTCATCTCATTATCAGAACCGCTTAATCCTGTACAGGGTCGCGATGATCCGGAGCCTATCCCGGCAGACACAGGGCGCAAGGCAGGGATATACCCACGATGGGACGCCAGTCCATCACCGGGCACTGAGGGCAATTAACCTATGCAGCAGCATGGTTTTTGGACTGTGGGAGGAAACCGAGGTACCTGGCGAAAAACCACGCGGACAACGGGAAGGCATGGAAACGGAATACAAAAAAACCCGAGCCAGCATTCAAACCAGGGACCTTCTTGTTGCGAGGTCACCGCGCCGCCCTACAGTGTGATGGTGATAATTTGTCATTGCTATAAAGTTTAATAATTCTAAAAAAGATGAAAACATCGACACAGATTTTGGATGCGAGGTCTGAACTTTGTTTAAAGCACGGGGCGATTGGCGTTCGGTCCACGTTGCGCGCAGCGGAACACAGAGGGCAGGGTCCTGCTTACAATTCTCCGAAATCGATGACAGGCAGTGACAGGGGGCTTTGGTTCCGTTCTAAATATAAACTCTGGCAAAACCTGACCTACGAAAACAAGCCCAGACCTCCCTTCATTAAAACGTGACATTTAAAACAAACAAGAAATATCCCTGGGATACCTTCCGACAAAAATAAAATAAAATAATCTTCAGACGCGACCGCTTGGCGACAGTGGATCACAGGTTTCCACCGCTGTTAAAAGCCAGGAATAACGAACAATAGTGAGGATAGAGTGGCATTTGGGAAAATATCACAGCAATCATCCCAAGCACCCAATTATCTCGGACGGAGGACGTCTCACAAGCTGGAGGTCACCGGTGATTCAATTACCAGGTCTGGGAGTCTCACGAAAATATTGTTTGGCCTCTTGGTTAAATATGCAGGCTGATGCATCGTCAAGATTATACTTGGCTCTTAGATGCGGGCATACGCGGGCAAATCAAACATTTCAAAATCAATCTGGGGTGGCACCGTGGCGCAGTTGGTAGCGCTGTCGCCTCATAACAAGAAGGACCCTGGTTCGATTCTCGCCTCGGGTGCCTTTCTGTGTTAAGCTTGCGTGTTCTCTCCTCGTGCCTGTGTGGTTTTTCGCTGGGTCGTCTGGTTTCCTTCCACCGTCCAAAGACACGTTGTTGCCAAGGTTAATTGGCCTGCTGAGTAAATCGCCCCAAAAAGTGTGCCCTGCGATGTATTGGCGTCACAGCTATCGTCGCTCGCAAATCAAGAGGTGATTCGTTGAGGCACCGAGTTTGCTTTGGGATTTGCCGCCATTCGAAACTGGAGAGAGAATGTGGAGGAAACCCACGCAGAACAGGGGGAGAACACGCACGATCTGCATCAGAAAGCGTTGTGCAGCGCTTTGTGACCTTTGGGTGAATGTCATTCACCACTGATGTCAGCAGTAGTCAGGAATTGAATAGGGCACTAACCACGGTCATCACACAAAGTCCGTTGTTGGACATTGTGTTGCGTTGATATTTTGTGGTTAAGAGTGTTCGTATTGTCGTTGTTGTTGCTGACATATCGTTCTCTCCACAGCTTTGTGCAGCGCTTTGTGACCCTCGGGTGAAAGGCGCTCTAGAAATGCAATTATTATTATTATCCTGAGCATTCCCCCTGCTTGCGCCCTCTATCGGCCGGGATAGGCTCGTCCCCCGCCCCCCCCCTCCCCCGCTGCCCTGTACAGGATTAAGCGGGGATTGATATTGAACGATTGAATGGAAACAATTTGCATAGTTTTATTTAATGAAAAAGTAAACTTGATTGTTGTTCTCATGCACCTTCACTCCCCGAGACATTCTTGAGAGCGGCTGACATCTCGCTTTGACGGAGCGTGACGCACAGCGCCAACCCCGCACTAAGGAGGGAGCGAGGGTTGGTGGATCACAAACACGGCGAGAAACTCGCTCGGTTTTTGTTTTTTTCAAACTAAGCTGGAAGTAACCCTTGAGCTGTGTAGCTCTTTTTAACAGTTGTTCTGCGGGGAGGCGCAACGACAATGAAGAGACACGGGGAGTACATGAAAACGCAACGGAGAAAGTTACCCGAGCCGGGGCCTTCTTGCTGTGAGGCGTCTTATATGAAATCTCATTTAAAAAAATATAGCAGATCCAGAGAGACACTGTTTGGTTGGAAATTTTTATTCATGCTATTTTGGCCTGGCTCAAAATGTCACTCTGCCCACCTAGTTTGGAGAGCTGGAGCCCTGTATTTCTTCAGGAGAAGGTAAACAAATATCTGACGGTTCGTTATAACTCTAAATTATCATTGTGTTTACACACAAATAACACAACTTGAAGTCATTGCAGATTGTCGACAGGAAGAGGGGCGGCTGAGCAACACATAGCTGTACTCTAATGTGCTCGAACCGCGCTTTTCCTCTCCTTCAACATACGCTGACCATCAAGGTGAAGTATGGTCAAATAAACCTGCACACAATTGGGAAGGTCCTCATTCAAGGATTAGAGTAGCTTGAGCATTTCTCCCGAAAAGCTGATTTTTCTTGAGACGCGAGAGCGGCGGAGGAGGAAACCTCGACACGGCTATTCCGAAAGAACGGCTGTCCGGAGCAATAGTCATACATCTGTGCTTTTCAATCGAACGTTTAAATCGCGACGTTAGATACGTGCGGGTAATTCGCAATGTGGCAACGCGATCGTAATGTGTCACTGCACAGTGCGCTCCACGCGCGACATCAAGCGTCTTCTCCTCGGAACGTATTTACAAATGTTATTTGCCAGCTAAACTTTGCGCTATATTTATCTTTCGGCTGAACGATAAAACACTTTTTTTTTGACGTTTTAAAGACCAACTCGTTTTCCGGAAGCCAAGGCCATTCGCTTAAACATCTCAGAAACGTGTGATTTCCACGCATTAAATTCACAGCAAGTCGGTTGCGAAACGATCTGAGCGAAGCGGTTACTGGCGCTGCGCTCTGAAGCCAGAAACCTGAGTTCGATTCCCGTTCACGGCCAACACCAGTGACGATTATCTGAACTCGTCGTGGGGCCTCTCCTGAGTCTACTTCGCCGCAGTTTAGTACCTTGCGCAGTGTGTAAACATGCGTGGTGCTGCCTTTTATAGATGTTCGCTGACAGCACTTGACCCCGCAATATTTTAAGGCTATAATTCTATTCACCAGCCTGCCGCTGAAGCAGTAACATCCACTATGAAGACAAAGACGCCCTTTGGCCTTATTTTCTGTGCAGATCTTCATAAGTGCTCGCAAACATCGCTTGCTTAAGCAGTCTGCTTAGGCTATACGCTCATGTGAATTGGAATGGTGCAGAGGCGGTAATGGGTTGGTGGTGGTGGTGGTGGTTGTTGTCGCCACGGTGCAGTTGGTTCTTGGTGGAGTCCGCTTCTTGTTAGTGATGGACTTTACTCGGGAGCCGGCTGATGCCGGGGCATCGTTTGGATTCGGCTCGGGCACGGGCTCGGGATCAGGCACGGGGCTCGACCATGGCTCGGCTCATGGAAATCCATGAGCCGGATAGGCTCCGGCTCACCGCGACCCTGTACAGGGTTAAGCGGCGTCTGACGAAGAGATGATGAGATAATGATGATCATTCCGTTGTGCTGCGCTTTTGCGATTCGTCTCACTTCGAGTACACCGCCGGTCCCGCGCGCATCACAAGACGAATGGCAAAACTTCACTCCTCGACGTAGTTCATCCGCCGGACAACGTTGCTTGCTGCTGTTGCTGCTGCTTACTGCTGCGAGCTGCTGCTGTCATCCCGCGCAGCGTACAGAACCGCCGTAGCAGCGACGCGCTCAGCGCCTCCGCCGTGTCCCACGCTCACCAGCAGACGGCAGCCGTCGCACGGCAAGAGGCCCGTTGAGAGCACGGGATTTCAAACGATGTAGGTTTTCACGGCTCGATGCATGATGATTGCTTCGAAAAGCTGCTCTCTCGGGACAGCCGCGTCGATCGCTTCCTCTCGCCACCTCGCGACGTTTCGCACTGCGCCAGACGATGCCTCTAACGTGCGAGGCGAAACGTCGCGAGGTGGAGAGAGGAAGCGATCGAAGCGGCTGTCCCGAGAGAGCA
Source organism: Mordacia mordax (assembly GCA_036362905.1). NCBI lineage: Eukaryota > Metazoa > Chordata > Hyperoartia > Petromyzontiformes > Petromyzontidae > Mordacia > Mordacia mordax. The sequence continues at coordinate 5,020,799 of JAZEWT010000031.1, read as the reverse complement.
GCTTTTCGAAGCAATCGTCAGTACGGGATTTGACTGGGGACGTGACCGGGTGTGCTCTGTGGCCGCAGTTGCCTGCGCCGAAACGTTGCTCTTGGGTGTTGACGCTGTGGCGTGCCAGACGCTCGCGGTACGTGGAGTTGACGCGTGTTCAAACAAACCAGCGAGTAGCGTTGCCGCCTTACAGAAAGAAGACTTGGGTTCGATTACCGGCTCGGGTGGTTTTCCTGTGTGGAGTTTGCGTGTTCTCTCCCCGTGTCCGTGTGGGTTTTCATCGGGTACTCTGGTTTCCTCCCACCGTTCAAAGACATACCGATACGTAGGTTAATTTGCCTCCTGACTATATTTCTCATCTCATCTCATTATCTGAAACCGCTTAATCCTATATAGGGTCACGGTGAGCCGGAGCCTATCCCGGAAACACAGGGCGTAAGGCAGGAATACACCCGACGACGGGACGCCGGTCCATCGCCGGGCATTGCGGGACAATTTTAGTCTGCGAGCCAATCAACCTATCCAGGAGCATGCTTTTGGACTGTGGGAGGAAACCGGAGTACCCGGCGAAAACCCACGCGGACACGGGGAGAGCATGCAAACTCCACACAGAAAGGCACCCGAGCCGAGAGACTCGAACCCGGGACCTTCTTGCTGTGAGGCGTCAGCGCTAACCACTGCGCCACCGCGCCGCCCCTGACTATATTTCCCCAGAAAAAATTTTCCTGCGATGTAGAGGCATCAGATTCTGGTGAGAGCCCCTCCTTGCGCCCTGTGTCTGCTGGGTTAGGCTCCGCCGCCCCCCCCCGCCCACCCCCCGTGACCCTGTACAGGATGAAGCAGTTTCCGATATTTGTCTGAACAAACCCGACTGCGGCGTCTCCGCGAATGAGTGTCAAAACTGTAATTTTCATGTGCACACCTGAAAGTGTCCTACACACCAATGTGCTCTGCGAGACACTTTGTGGAGGGAATGGATGCATGAAGCATTCACTGTCAGCTGATACCGTGGTCTGGGTGCTGTGTCTCGGTTGGCCACTTATTACATCAACGCCGTGGAAAGCGTGACCCGCTTGTCCACAGTCTAACCACACAATCGCGCGTGGAGTCCTCGAGTTATCAATTACGGCAGCACAATTTAATTACGTAAAGTTGTATTTGCCTGGCGATGGACCGGCGTCCCGTCGTCGGGTGTGTTCCTGCCTTGCGCCCTGTGTTTCCGGGATGGGCTCCGGCTTCACCGTGACCCTATGTAGGATTGAGCGGTTTCAGATAATGAGATGAGATGAGAAGTTGTATTTGCTTTGCGAGTTTAAGAATCGTCTTGCGTCGGTTGATTCGAACGATGATTGCATGGCACGGATCCCGCATCCAGAGCTCGCAAGTTCGACGCGTATTCTCGTGCTGTGGCAAACAAACATGCATCGACGTTTCAAGTCGAGTTGTGCGGTGGTGCCCAACCTCCGCGACGTTGCTGCTGCAACTCGACGAATCGACCAATCGTCAGGGTGACGGCCGTCAGCCCCAGCTGCCGCGGCCACGGTGCCGCGGTTCTCCGCGCAGAGCGACTCGGGGCTCCGATCCCCCGGACGGTCGGACAGTGAGCAGTGCGCGGCCCTCTCCGTTATTACAACCTATCACTCAACATCAATTGAGAGCGGATGGGGGGGGGGGGGGGGGGGGTGGTCTCGCGGAGCAGGCGACGCGGCTGCCCTCGAGGGAAAATTGTCCCCGCAGGACCCCGGCGGGCTGCGGTGATATTAATAATTGTATTTTTTTATAGAGCGCTTTTCACCCGAGGGTCACAAAGCGCTGCACAGAGCTGTAGAGAGAACGGCACGCGAGCAACAACGGCACTAGAATGGAAAATCAGCAGCAATAACGTTGCATGGGGGCCTCGATTGTGGCTGAGATGGAGAGAGAGAGAGGAGCGACACGGCCTCCCCCTTTCAACTTTGGCCAGGACCTCCCTCCCACCACCTACACTCTGGGCAGTATCCCCCCCCCCCCTCTTCAATTCCTACTCCGGGCAGGGCCCCCCCTCGCCTCACTGTGGGCAGGCCCCCCCTTGCCCCACTCTGGGCAGCTCGGGGAATGACTGTGATCCTACCAATAATTGGTCCTAGCGTTGTGGCCGTTGCTACAGGTGTCGCGTGAACACGGTACTTCTAACATCTCATCTCATCTCATTGTCTGAAACCGCTTAATCCTATATAGGGTCACGGTGAAGCCGGAGCCTATCCCGGAAACATAGGGCGTAAGGCAGGAATACACCCGACGACGGGACGCCGGTCCATCGCCGGGCATTGCGGGACAATTTTAGTCTGCGAGCCAATCAACCTATCCAGGAGCATGCTTTTGGACTGTGGGAGGAAACCGGAGTACCCGGCGAAAACCCACGCGGACACGGGGAGAGCATGCAAACGCCACACAGAAAGGCACCGGAGCCGAGAGACTCGAACCCGGGACCTTCTTGCTGTGAGGCGTCAGCGCTAATCACTGCGCCACCGCGCCGCCCTACTTCTAACATGCATGGGAAAATGAACGCTGGTGGTTTTATGCAGGCCATTCCGTCGTTTAAATAGTGTTATAATATAGCTTTCAATATCAATTGAGTTTATGTTGTTTAATCCTCTCTTCATTAATAATTGACACAATTCGTGTGGGGGGTTGTAGCTGGGTAGAGATACTGTGGGTTTCAGTTTTATTCTGAGACAAACTTTTTTCTGAGTAAAACTGAACCAACTGATCCGCCTAATCTTTATTATAGAAGAGAGGTGAGGGTGATTGCCTGGTTGGACGAAGGACTATATCGTGATCTCTACCAATCTACACGAATCGATGGACCTTTACTGAGAGCACCCCGTGGGGAGGTTATGGTTGGAGAAGAGGAGCCGGAGGTGGCGGCAACTTTTAAGGATCGTTGACCTTGCGCTGTCTCAGCCGCCACTGGGAAAGCAGTTTCTCTAAGATTAGTCCCCGTCATTGCGCGTTATTCCACAAAGTCATCCGGTTTGTCCACGAAGGAGAGAAGACCAGCATTACCGCACGAGCGTGTGTGTGGGTCCCTCCTGTCGGATTTCGATGCGGTGCCGTGTTCCGTTGATTATCCCCAGAGTGGAGAATCGCACAAAAATTTTTTTTTTTGGCGATTCAAGCTGTTGGATGTAATCTTTCTTTGAGAGACCTGGGAGCGCGGGAGGGAAATGCCCACGAGGAATCGAGGCGCCCCTCTCCATCGCGCCGCGAGAGCAAAACAGAAACCTTGGACGAAAAAAGATTGAATCGCTTTAAAAAAAAGCGAGAAACTCCTGTGAGAGATAACGGTCGCTCTCCGGTAGTCACCCGGTTTGGATTCAAGGTGGAAACGCTCAGTCAATCTGTTTGTACTCAAGCTGCAGGTTCCGTTCAGTTCTGCAGCTTTTTTTAAAGTGCTCCAGCGGGCAGAGGCGAGCAAGTTGCAATGATAGGGTCGCCGGACAATTTATTCAGGGCACGTAAGCTAGGCTCTGGCGACTCGCACTCAGTCCTCACTGTTTTAGTGACGAGGTACGTAAACCTGGGCTCGGACAGAAATTAAATGTTTTGAAAGCCATGCGTTTGCCGAGCGTGTACATTAACGGTGGGATTTTCCCACAGCCATATCATTTATTTTAAAGTTGAACATCGGAACAATTGATTTGACAACACGGCACCATCTGAACATAATTGCAGTCGTATTAACACCCTCAATCCTATCCCATGCTCAAGTCTGATCGGTCAAAAATGTCAGTATTTAAATTGAATATTGTTTATATCGTGCATATAATTAACTCCGTAAGGGAACGAATCGCGTGTGCCCCTGCCAATCCGTTAACGTGAAGCGTTTTCTTATTTAGTTAAATGCGTATACTATGACGTAATCAACGGACCAACAACATACAAAATGCAGCTACTTTTTTTCTTATATGGCCGCTAAACTTTGCTGTGACAGCGACACCTGCCAAACCTGCGGTTCTGGAGACACTTCCTGTGCGTGCGCAGCCTGCATGAAGACTGGAGCCAGGGGGCTCGTTATACGCGTACGAGCGCTGGGAAAGGTTTTGAAAAGTCCTGGCAATAATCCCGCTTTGGGAGCCCGACTGAGTGCGGAAGCTGCCCCATTGTGCTGGGTGTTCATGGCTCGGTGTTTGAGAATTGATGCCTCCATCGTGGGAGGCGAAACGTCGCCAAGGCGAGAAGGAACGCTTGATGCGACTATCCCGAAGGAACAGCTGTGGAGAGCAATGTGTATGCCCACTGCGCTTGAATGTGTTATACCGGATGGTCCATATGTATTGTAACCACCCCGCTCTATTACATAGTAGGTTTCTGGTTTGTGATCTTTAATGAGGCCCGTACGCACGCTCCTAGTCGATTGCAAGCCACGAGATCGATTCCTGAGCCTTGAACAATTGGTCTTAGTGTGGCCACTGCGGGCTTCATTGTAATGAACCTCACGCGTAATCCGCGACTCTGCGCAGTGTGGACGTGTATTAAGGGAGGATTGATTCACGGGTCGATTCTGGGACCGATGCGTGTATCGTAAAGATCTAGACTCGATTCTAACATTGATCTTGTTTTGTGAGACCGATACCACTCGTGTACGTTGTTGGTGTGGCTCTTTGCGCTGCACGGTTTTAAAACGCCGCAGTGCCAATGCGTCGCGTGAACACGTGGCAAATCAAAGAGTATCGGGCGCTTATAAAATGCGAACACGTGTTTACAACGCTCAGAACCGAAATATAAAATAAGAATTATTATAATTGCACTTCGAAAGCGCTTTTAACCTGAGGGTTACAAAGCGCTGCACAGAGCTGTAGAGAAAACGGCATGTCAGCAACAACAACGACATATGAACGGCAAATGAACAACAATAAAGTTTTTTTGTTACAAATCGGAGCTGTGGAGAGAACGGCATACGAACAACAACATCAGTCACAAACACGACTCACGCACATTGCACCTGAGGATGCCTCTAACGTGTGAGGTGAAACGCCGCGAGGTGGAGACCGGAAGCGATCGACGTGGCTGTCCCGAGAGAGCAGCTTTTCGAAGCAATCATCAAACATGAGAGCAGTTGAAACGAAAGTCAAATAATGGCTATAATTTAGAGAAAGACATGAAATAAGCTATAATAATAATTATCAATAGATTCCATATTTTTGGGCTAGGTCACGCAAAAAATTAATTGTCGCAAACCCTCCACCACCCGACAACAGCCAATCATCAAAGCACGTCAACGTTGACAAAACGTATTCTGCAGTCGAGCCCATTCATCAAAGCGGGTCGAGACAATTACAGTTCACGTGAGTCGAACACCTGTCTCACAGGTGACTGAATCCGTCAATCGGAGTTCGGGATCTCAACCGTGCCGGCCCATTGCGTCAGCGTCGCGTCACGGTGACGCGGGTCCGCGCGTGCGACGCGGAGCCGCTGCGCCTGCTGAGCGTGGCGCCTGGACGCTGCACCGAGCCGCGGCTCGCCTCTGCCTGCAGCAGAGGAACTAAAAATAACCCAGAATGCACTGACCCAAATGATCGCTGGAGGGTTTTTTTCCAGTTTTGCCATGGCAACGCGTGTCTGCATTCGTGAATTCAGGCTGCACTGTTGCCATAGCACGGCATTTCAGAGTCCATTTGAGGCACCCAATGGATTTACTCCGAATCCTGATCTAAAAATAAATATGCTAATTATTCTGATGTAGGTTTTCACGGCTCCATGCATGAGAATTTCTTTCCAAAGCATGTCTTTCGAGACAGCTGTCTCGAACGTCCTTCGTGACATTTCGCCCTCCACGTTGTAGGCATCGTCAGGTGCTCTGAGTAAATTTATAATAATTATTGCATTTCTAAAGTGCATTTCATCCGAGGGTCACAAAGCGTTCGCATTGCGCTATATGTCTACAGTATGTTAAGAATGTGCCGCCCGTATTGTCCCGATGTCAAAATCAGTTCCCTGCCCGATCCCTTTTGATGATTGTCACATTTCATCTCCTCTGCCAGGTCCCCACGGGCTCGCGGGAGTGTCTTCCTGTTATGCCCCGGGGTTCATTATCTTTTCTGATCCGCCACCCCGCACGTACTCTCCTCTCGAGAATGAGTAGTTTACTTGGAGAGAGGGAAGCCACTCCTCTAGGCTATCCCGAAAGAACCGAAGGTAAATCTCATGATTCGGCTTACACAGCATCAATCGTGCACAGCGCATCATCTCTCAGCGGCTGATGGAACAGAAATCAGCTAAAGGCTGCCGGGCGGCAAGACAGCACCGACAACTCATCTGCAGTTGTCTTTATTAGAGACCTTTTTTTATTAAGTTATGGAGGGTTATTACGTGTGGGAGGAAAGCGGAATACCCAGAAAAAAATAAACCTACGCGTGCGAGGTGTGTACACTATATTCCGCACAGACGGAACCGATGACATCAGTCAATACCCTGGCGAGTCGGGGTATTGCGCGTCTATGCCCGAGGCCAGCGATCCTTGCGATATTTACAATGTTTCCCATCTATCGACCGTCGCCTCCGCAGCGTGGGATCACCAGCCACGTGCACGGCCACCAGCGCCCGCGTGCCACCACCACCACTGCGGGATTCGTCCGTCTCATTAGCCGCGAGGCAATCCACTCATCCCGTCTGCTCATCCAAAGGAACCACCGGGGACCATGGACCGCACGTGTCCGGTACGATCGCGCAATAATCCATTACAGGGCGAGTCCAGACTCGGAGCTTAGAGAACCCTTCGCTCACATCGCTGCCTCTGTTATGCTGCGCTAAGCGTCAACGTCCCGTGGCCAACCTTCACTAATGCCACAGACAAATAGGGTGAAGTATGGATAAATACCCCCAACACCCGCGCAGCGTGGGGCGACATTCAGCAGTGGGGTGATAACAACACTTTGTGCGTGTTCTTGTCTTTCGTTGAAAGTCACGGACTGTTCCCCGTGGCATTATTTGAGTAGGACTAATTGGCTAACGGATCACGTTAATGTTATTATATTCCTAGCATTGCTCTTGGCAAGGGTCCATTGATACAAAGAGTCTCTTACAATGACGACCGGTGTCAGCAAATTTTAGGTGTGCTGCCTTGACTCAAGGATGAGAAATAATAATAATTGCATTTTAACAGCGCATTTCACCCAAGGGTTACAAAGCGCTGCACAGGCTGCGGAGAAAGTGGCACATGAACAACGAAACAAGAACGGCAAATCAGCAATAACGTTTTTGGAGGTTTTTTTTTTACAAATCCGAGCTGTGGAGAGAACGGCATGTGAGCAACATCAGGACAGTTCAAGTGAAAGTCAAACAGTGCAACACATTTTAGGACACAAGAGATCATCAAGAGGGGCTCGACTGCAACTCGGCGTTAAATCATTGCACCCACAAGTATCTCCTACCCGAGCCGTGGACTCAGCTCCGCTTCCGCTCTTGGAACCCGGAGTACGGCCGGTGGTTGTGCTCAGAGCCGGCTCCAATTGAGCCGGAGTCGAACGGCGACGGGTTCGTGCCGGCGCTAGCCTCTGACTTAAATCACGAACGGTGCAACACGAACCCCGACAACGTAGAATAACCCATTACGATCCGTCAAGGTTCGACGGCCCTCTGACTGGCGTCTTGCGTGAGCACGGAATGCACACTTATCCACGGCTCTGCGTTTTCAACGCTACGGTGTCAGTACTGACGCGGGTGTCCACGGGCGGCTCGATGTACGAGAGTCGTTGCTCTCCGTAGCAATTCTCATGCATCGAGAATTGCTCTCCTCTCTCCATCGCGATGTTTCACCTCCCACGTTGCAGGACGCCTGGTGATGCCTCCGACGTAGGGGGAAACTCGATACGGTTATCCTGAAAGAGCGGCTCTAGAGAGCAATTGTCAATGTATTTTCTGCTCAGAAACTATATTGGCACGCTTTACCCACATTTGCTGTAGGTTTAATTATGGTAGTAAATATTATTTATACAGAATTTTAAAATGTTCCCATGCCCATCTGAAGATGCTGTGCAGGTCCAACGGTGCAATATATTTACAGCGCAAAAGTGTGCTAATGATACCGAGGATACAAATTCAACGATGCGCTTGACGGTCAAACGAAACGCAACGAGATTAAAATTGGAGGAAACATTGCACGCCAATTGGTATTCGGCCAGACGCGTGGACCGCTGTGAGAAGTAACACACAGTGGCCCTCGTGGCCACAATCTCACACAACCACGCTGGTGTCCCCCAGAACAGGGGCGGCAGGGTGGCGCAGTGGTAACATCTGAGCTCCACAGAAAAAAAATGGTCTCGCCCGAGCAGGTTTGATCCCCGCCTTAGGCACCTTTCTGTGTGGAGTTTGTGTATTCTCCCCCCTGTTCTGCATGGGTTTCCTCTGGGTTCTCCGGTTTTCTCTGTCGAATGAATACCTTCGACAGTGAATTAATATGTGCGCGTTAAAAATGTAAAATTATTATTATTATTCTCAACCGTTTGCACCTCAAGGCCCACTTCGGTATGGTCTCCACAGATCACTAGGTGGCTCACTGATCGGTCGCGACCCATCGGTTGAGAATGAGCCTACGATTGTTTTGAGAACAGCCAATTACAGGCCAAGGGGAGAGGACGGTAGTTCTTGAGTCTGGACTCGAGGTACGAGCGCAGGAAGTCCGAGTTGAGTCTTTGGAGCCCATGCTGGGAATCGAACTCAAGGGCTTTTACTGAGACACCAGCGCTAGTCACCCACTCGTACAGCCCAACGCGAGCGACCAACACATGTGTGTGTTGGTATATTTAATTACAGATTGGGCCAGTGAAACTGACACATTTCAAGCTACATTAACAATAAACGTGTCACTTATTTATGGCCCACCCTGCATATACGCAGGGGACAGCCTTGAATGGCGTTGGTGTCACCAGGTGCGCCCGGATGGCCATGCCCCGCTCTCGCCAGCTCCCTCACCCCAACCTGACTCACACGCACACGGTGTGCGCGCTGAGCAGCGCTGGGGCCTCTCACCGACAACGTCCTGGGTTCCATTCCGCGTCTCGGGTGCCTCTCTCTGTGTGGAGTTTGCGTGTTCTCTCCTCATGTCCTTGTGGGGTGGGGTTTGTCTTTGCCTGCGATTCCAGCTTTCTCCCACAGTCCAAATGGACGTCGCTTATGCCTCGGTGAATTCGCCTGTTGACTAAATTGCGCCCGGTGTCCTGAGATCTTGTAACCTGCTCGCTCTTCCCCGCTGGGAAAAAAAAAACTGTTCAAAAAAAATCTGCGTAGCTCAACGGATTCCTTGCAGCTTAAATATAAAACTGAGTGGCACACGTGGCGCTCACGTTTTAACGAATGGCCCGCGCCCCTGAGCGTCTCGGCGATGAATCTCGGAGGGGAGCGTCCTCTCGTCTGCACACCTCCGCCGTGCCGGGCCCCGCGTGGCGGAGGAGGTGCAGCTGCCCCGGCAACGTGATTTATTGAAACCGGGCAGCGAGCGGCAAGCAGACGGATGGGGTTGCATTGTGCGCGAACCCAGCGCGGTTCGTAATGAAAGCCCCGCGGAGTGAATAAAATGCTCGGTTGATTTTTTTTTTCTTCTTATTTTGGAGGCGGGGGGGGGGTGGAGAATTTCGCTACGAATTTTGATTGGGAGCGCTGGCTTTACAGGGTTGTTTGTTCCGTGAGTTATGGGTCCGTGAGTGGAAAACAAAGACGCGAGTTCGTTCCCTGCCAGCGCTTGTTTTGTCAGCAATGCGAGGAGCTTGCGAGTTAAAATCCTGGTTAGGATGGTCAGGTGTTTATTATCACAGTGGAAAATACCCAGAAAGCTTGTAAGCGCTGGACGCCGGATTTCTGTGAAGAGGGGCTGACCCAGCGCATAGTTTCTCCGAGGTCGTGAAAGGAGATACCAGTTTGTGGGGGCAAGTCAACGATTGTCCGATGGATAGACCCGCCCTTGTCATACGAACGCGGAATCACCGCCACTGCCTCAATGCCCGTTTAGGTAGAACGTCTCCTTTGGGTGGATGGCAGATATTTGGAGTGCTTCGAGTCATCCACCACGAGGCTGGTGCAGCGTGAGAGGCTGTGGACCTTATACGTCAGTTTAACGCGTGACACCTTCACAGCGTTAAGGAGACACGACCCTTGTAATGAGGGCGGCGCGGTGGCCCAGTGGGTAGCGCTGTCGCCTCACAGCAAGACGGACCCGGGTTCGAATCTCGGCTCGGGTGTCTTTCTGTGTGGAGTTTGCATGTTCTCCCCGTGTCCGCGTGGGTTTTCGCCGGGCGCTCCGGTTTCCTCCCACGGTCCAAAAAACATGCTACTGCATAGGTTAATTGGCTTGCAGACTAAATTGTCCGCAGTGCCCGGGGATGGGCTGGCGTCCCATCGTGGGTATATCCCTGCCGTGCGTCCTGTGTCTACCGGGAGAAGCTCCGGCTCACCGCGACCCTGTACAGGAAAGGCACCCGAGACGGGAATCGAACCGCGTCTGGCAGGAGTTTGTGTGACGCGCAGATGGTACCACTACACCACCTCTCGCCTGATTGCCCCCAACGTGAGAGGCGGGGCGTCGCGAAGGACGGAGCAAGAACAATCGACACGGCTGTCTGGAAAGAAGCGCCACGGAGAGCAATTCTCACACATGGTGCCTGTCAGCGGCAGAACGGGCATAAGCGCCACCCCCTCTCCCAGCTCATTATCCGAGCGATTGGTGGCATTACGCGACCCATTACACATAATTCAACATACCCTCGTGCATCAATTTCACGCTAATTGATTTAGTCACAAAGTCCACCCCCACCACTAAGTTCTTCACATGCGCGAACGTTCACAGGGTACGGCGTGAGTAGCTTTACCGAGATTCCTGTTTTAAAATATCTGGTCGCGCTGGCTTGCCAAAAAATGTACTACGTTGGGTGAAGTAGTGAGTGGCAGCTTATGCGTTGAACGTGATGGAGTACATTTTTGATCAACTTCTGTAATAGCCAAACAATATTATTACTTATTAAGGGATTTAATTATTCTCGGTAAAGTGACTCCCGCTGCAGCTTGTGCTTCGAGCAGACTCCCTATGCTACACTACGTCACTCCCCACAATGGGGATGTTAAATACAATATATAAAGCGTGGCAAAAATTTATTCAATGCCAAGGTTTTAATTGGAAGAGAAAATGAGTCAGAAGCGCGAGGATGCCTGCAGAGGGACGGGGGGGGGGGCAGGGAAGTCAAGCCACGTGGTCAGACGGCGTCAACACGCCTGACTGCGTCCAATACATTATAATTATATGAGCCAATTAATGAGTCCCATCTCATCTCATTGTCAGAACCGCTTAATCCTGTACAGATTCGTGGTGAGTCGGAGCCGAGCCCGGCAGTCACAGGGCTCAAGGCAGGAATATACCCACGATAGGACGCCAGTCCATCACCGGGCACTGAGGGCAATTTAGTCTGCAAGCCAATTAACCTATGCAGCAGCATGTTTTTTTGGGACTGTAGGAGGAAACCGGAGTGCCCAGCGAAAACCCACGCGGACACGGGGAGAACATGCAAACTCAACACAGAAAGGCACCCGAGCCGAGATTCGAACCCGGGTCCTTCTTGCTGTGAGGCGACAGCGCTACCCACTGGGCCACCGAGCCGCCCTATAAGAGCTTATATATTATGAAACGCCCAGTCGGCTTGCAAACTCTGGATGCGTGCGAAACAACAAACGTGAGAACCAGACAATATTTTGTACGGTTTTATATTCAACTGATCTGCTGTTGTTAACATGACGTTCTCTCCACTGCTCAGATTTGTAACAAACAAAAAAACACAATAAAGTTGTCGTTGTTGTTGATTTACCGTTCCTATGTGGTTGTTGTTGCTGACATGCCGTTCTTTCCGCTGCACTGTGCAGCGCTTTGTGACCCTCGGGTGAAAAGCGCTCTAGAAGTACAATTATTATTATTATCGTTAAACAGAGCAATACGTGTGTCTCATAGCAGCAACAAAATCACTGAACAAAAAACCCACATTATTTCCAATTATCCGTTATTTTGGAATCAGTGGACGGTTGTTGGTTGCTTCCAAAGTCCGTTGAATAGAGGTCCGGTAAATCGACGTTTTATCGTGGTAATAATCTGACTCTGCTGACACAGACTTAAAAGCTTTCGGCTGAAGATCGGTATTTATTGCGTTCGTGTCACGGCACCAGGAAGACGTTCAGAGCCGATTTTTATATCTGACATTTCCATCGAGCCGCAAAGGTCATCGCATTAACTCTCTCGCCTACACGGAATTTGCAAATAAATTTAAAGGATGTCTTTAAAATATATATATCCGTGGAACGGCAGCTGTTGATTTGTTTTGGTGTTTATAATATTAATGCCCCTTACTTATCTGCAATAGCCCTGGGGAGTCTTAATGTTGACGTTTATGAGAGGGCCCGAGTTTTGGAATGTTTGAATAAATTCACAGGCTGGTCCAGATGTCTTGTGACCTCCTCTTACAATTTTTTTTTTCCGCTTTGCAATGATTCATGAGTTCATAGGCTCTGTATCGGAAGCCGTTCTTCACTAATATATGAATTCGTATCAGCCATTGATGCTGCTCGCTGCTTACCATCGCCTGCTCAGGAACACGTCTTCCTTCCGTTATTTGCTTAACAATTATTGCATTTGTTATTTTGTGCCCTTAATGAAATTTATAGCCATTGATTTATTTGATTCGTGAAGCAATCCAGATGAACAAGACAGAAAAGACTATGCACCGCAAACAAGAAATAAGAGTAAAGCTCAGCCAAACCTGGAGGCCAGTCATTGACGTCAGCAATGCATAGATACAGAGCTCTGAAATGTGGACATCAGACGGGAATAACCAAGTGTTTGCGAAGTTCTTTCGTGACATGCAAACTGGGAGATTAGTCACAGGTGGAACAGGATGGGGTTAATGTTAATCCGGGGTGTGAGCAAGACAATGGAACCCTTTCAAGTGGACCCCGATAGTCGTCCATTGATCCTGGAATGCAGTAGCTCTGTGGAGGTGACTCAACACATACTTAGTACCTACATATAAATAGGAGTCACACACACGAGACACGCACACTGCGCTTGAGGATGACTCGAACGATTGAGGCGAAACGTCGTGAGGTGGAGAGAGGGAGCGATCGACGCGGCTGTCGTGAGAGAACAGCTTTTCGAAGCAATCATCATGCATCGAGCCATGAAAACCAACATCATTACATAATTTTACGTAATCTTTTATGATGTCGTTGTTGACATGCCGTTCTCTCCATAGCTCTGGGCAGCGCTTTGTGACCCTCGGGTGAAAAGCGCTCAAGATATGCAACTATTGCTATTAAAGCCATCGGAAACAAATAAGGGTTACTTAAAAAAACCAAATGAGCGGAGGAAAATAAAACACGTTGGGGATGTAGGTTTTCACACCTCCATGTATGAGAATTGCTTTGCACAGCTGTTCTTTTGGGATAGCGGTGCTGAGTGCTGCCCCCTCTCCTTCCTAACGTTTTGCCTCCCACAGTGATAACCTTCGATGAGCAACATTAGATCCCAAATAAAACTAGAAAATCCGCCTGGCTGTGATTGCAAATAGCAATCCGTGTTTGAAATGCTGTTAATGTTGCATTTATTCCCTCAATGTGCAATATGCTACCTATATATATATTTTCACCATTGCAACGCTTAAATATGTTTTTATTCATTTGCTTGAGTACGTGCAGTGCTGCGTGTAAATGTGTTTGCTGGTTTTTTTTTATTTTATTTGGTTAATTTGTTGTTTTAATACTTCTCATCTCATCTCATTGTCTGAAACCGCTTAGTCCTATACAGGGTCACGGTGAGCCGGAGCCTATCCCGGCATATGTTAATTTATATGCATGCAGGGCCGAACGACACTTAGAGATAATTTGCTCTCACCGTTCATGCTCAAATATTTACTGAGCAGCTCAACCGCTTCCGGGAGGGACTTGACTGCGCCAGTACCAATCACTTCTTCCAGCATTCTGGCTGATACCTGCGAAAAGCCAAAGATTCTTTTATCGACAATTAATCGGCTCCCTCGTCCAACCAGTCACTCACCATCACCTCTCTTCTAGAATTAAGATCAGACGGATCAGTTGATTCATTTTTTTCTCAGAAAAAAACCGAAGCCCACCGTATCTCTACTCAACTTCAACCACCAACCAATACCTCGATAAATGTTCATCCACCGACCTTGATCTCAAAACTCTTGGAATTTTCCGAGTTATTGGAATCTGATGTCTTTTCATGAGTTACCAGATCTCGGTCTACAAACTGTTCCATGGACCCCTTCCAATCCAAAATCATCGAGGCAAATTTCAAATCCCTTGCCTCTTTCGTCACTAATCTCTTTAATAACTTGCTTCGCTCTGGCATCGTTCCCCCGCTATTCAAATGTGCCGCAATTACTCCTCTGCTTAACCAACCTGAACTCGATTGCAACATCCTTGCTAATAATCGCCCCATCTCAAAGCTAGGATTTCTCTGCAAGGTCCTTGAACGTGCAGTTGCCACGCAACTCCAGAAACACGTTCTCAACAATGACCTCCTCGATCCCTTCCAATCTGGGTTCAGATTCGGCCATAGAACTGAAACTGCTCTGGTAAAAGGCCAGACGCAGTTTCTTCTCAGCTGGGCCTTGTCCCAGCACCGCGCCCAGACGCGGCCTGCTCTCAGCTGGGCCATGCTCCAGCAGCGCGACCAGACGCGGCCTCTTCTCAGCTCGGCCCTGCTCTGGCACTGCGCCCAGACGCGGCCTCCTCTCAGCTGGACCCTGCCCTGGCACTGCGCCAGACGCGGCCTCTTCTCAGCTGGGCCCTGCCCTGGCACTGCGCCCAGACGCGGCCTCTTCTCAGCTGGGCCTTGCCGCAGCACCGCGCCCAGACGCGGCCTCCTCTCAGCTGGGCCATGCTCCAGCAGCGCGACCAGACGCGGCCTCTTCTCAGCTCGGCCCTGCCCTGGCACTGCGCCCAGACGCGGCCTTCTCTCAGCTGGACCCTGCTCTGGCACTGCGCCCAGACGCGGCCTCCACTCAGCTGGGCCCTGCCCTGGCACTGCGCCCAGACGCGGCCTTCTCTCAGCTGGACCCTGCCCTGGCACTGCGCCCAGACGCGGCCTCCACTCAGCTGGGCCCTGCTCTGGCACTGCGCCCAGACGCGGCCTCCACTCAGCTGGGCCCTGCTCTGGCACTGCGCCCAGAAGCGGCCTCCTCTCAGCTGGGCCCTGCCCTGGCACTGCGCCCAGACGCGGCCTCCTGTCAGCTGGGCCATGCCCCAGCAGCGCGCCCAGACGCGTGCTCACAGTGACTCGCTCGTGCGATGAAGCATATTCATAATGACAATGCAAGTGCAAACAATCAGAAAATCAATTATTTTTATTATTATATACTCGGATTCCCCAATGCAAGTTTACAGCATTTAAAATTGTGGCACGTGTTTAGCCAGGAGATCCTCACGAAATCTCAAGGATCCGGTTCACCAGCATCGTGCCGAGTTTTTATTTTTTCGGTGGAGTTATTTCTTGGAATATTTTCAACAATGGGATGCTCGGCCAATATCTTTTGCACTGTTTTTTCTGTTTTGTTTTAGCTTTGTCAGAATTACAAAAAAACCCGGAGAAACCCCCAGACAAACATGAGGAAACATGCACACGGCTCCATCAACAGAAAAAAACGCGTTAGTCGGGAAGTCAAACCCAGACCCTTCTTTCCTGTAGAGCCCAAGTGTTAAAACTGCGCCGCCCTCCCGTCCTGTAACGGGAGTTTATAAATAAAGCAAGTTCTCAGTGGAACTATTAAAATAATAATGGACTCTGTAATAGGTTGTTAAAATCCAATAGCTTGGGTATTGAGCAGAGACGATAAAACATGAGCACGCGAGCGTCTTGGCTGGCGGCCGAGTTATGGGCAAGAGTGCGCGGCGGTGCAACCGGCGTCCCCCGGGAGTTTGCCGTCGGGTCAGCGGGGGAGCGGGGAGCGGGGGAGCGGGGAGCGTGGAGC
>JAZEWT010000031.1:4993157-5003457 GCA_036362905.1 Mordacia mordax | reverse complement strand
TAATCCTATATAGGGTCACGGTGAAGCCGGAGCCTATCCCGGAAACATAGGGCGTAAGGCAGGAATACACCCGACGACGGGACGCCGGTCCATCGCCGGAAAGGCAACCCGTAATACCGAATCCTAAAGCATAAACAATTATTCGCCCAAAAGGAAGTCTCTTTACGCTGGCGGACACCAGGGGGTGCAGTGGATTTGCAGTGGATTTGCGCGGCTGCAGCGGCCGTTCGCTGTGAGTCCTGACCGAGAGCGCGTTCTCCCGGCGCGCTTCCTGCGCCCGTGTCGCGTCCTCGGCGATGCGTCGTCGCGCGAGAATCGGTGGCGGAAGCTCGAGCCGAGCGATGCCGATCGAATCTGCGCGGCTGCACCTCCCGTGGCGTTCGGCCGCGAGCAACACTTGGGAGGTAAGCGCGCACGGATCCCATAGATGTGTGTGGTTTGGGGGGGGGTGACAGGAGATGGCAGGAGAGGGGGCTCTGTTTGAGAGACATCACCCTCCCCCCCGCAAGTGTTTTCTCCAAGTGTCCACTTCATCTAGACGTGGCTGCTGCTCGTAATGAGCCTGTGATGGGACCGAGTACTGTAGCATGTGTCTGTAATGTAGTTCAATGCGGGGTTGGAGGATCATGACGAGGAGCTGCGTGCAGCATGTAGGGTCGTTGCGGTTCAGTAAGAAGTTTTGCTGATCTGCGGGAAGTCTCGGGTGTTTATCAGACTACCAGTCAACAGAAAATCAGTCGAGGCGTTGGCTGAGACGCGGTGTTTGCACTGCCGAACGTTCACGCCGCTCGCTGTTTGCTTTGGAAGCGGGGGCTGCGAGCGGCACCCACGCCAGGAAACGTGCCCCCCCCCCCCGCACAATCGGGCATCCGACCATTGTGAATTCGCGTCGCCCCGCTGGGAACCCGGGACCAGGCGGGCGCTTCCTGGGACTAAGCTTGGGCACCGTAACCTCCTACTAGCGGCCAACCTCTCTCGACTCGCACGGGTCGTTTGACTCTACGGTGCTGCCCCACTGTTCCCCACGCGAGGCAGTGACCTCGCGGTCGCCCCTCTGCGTCACAACGAGGACTGGTTTATCGGAGCGCCTTGTGCTTGGATTGGGGACGAAAGGGCCCCGCACGCGGCCGCCCCACACCCCTCGCACCACGGCGGCGCAGCTCGCACCACAATGTTCATTTGTCGACTGACTCGGTTCTCGTTCATCATTTGTTTTGCTAAAGACGCGCCCTGAATAATATGTTTAAATGATCTCAAACTCGCGGATGGATGGCAGCAAATCTCCGCCGCGCTTGGCAATGGCGGGGAGAAATGCGTTGTGTGTGCGTGCGTGTGTCTAACGCCGAGTCGTGCCAAGGTCGCCCCTGCCTGCTGATGAGACGAATGACCTGCGGAGGAACCTGACCTCTGCTGGCCGTCGGATGCGAGCCAGACTTGCTCTGAGGTCGCGTGTGGGTTCATACCGTGCGTGCGTTACCGTGGCTTCTGGAGAAGCTCCCTGCTGCTGCTGCCGCTGCGGACGTTAATCGGCGTAATGAAGGAATTGCCCCCCAGTCACCTGCGCCCCATCCTGGGTATAGGGCAACCTTGGGAACCTTTGCCTGCGTACCTTTCTCTTCACCCCCTGGAAAGCTGTTAAAACGAGCTACGTAGCTCAACGGTTCTTCCCAGCTTGAATAAAACTCACTGAGTGTCTCGAGATGTACGGATTAAGAATGTCTCCTCGGCGCGTTGTCCGTCCCCTCCATTCACTCCGGTGGACTCGTCTCGGCCTCGCTCGATCCTGGCTGGCATCGCTCCCCACTGGCTGCACTATTTCTCTAATGGTGATAAACTTCCCATTTGCTTACCCAGCAAAGACGAAGTCGAGACAACATTTCTGTAGCAGGTATTGTCAATAGCTTAGTCATTTTAAATCGCTTACAGCAGGATCCTGCGTTGACATTTTGGCCGACATCACGAAATAAGTGCTCGGTACGTGGGAGACGCCTGTGGTACCGTGAGGAATCTGACTCGTGTGATGGAGTGACGTGATCGCTCCGCGTAGATTCAAGGAGGATTCAGGCCACTGGCGGACCCAAATGATTTCCTTCTATGTATAGACTGAGCTCAGACTGCCCAGCCACCTACCTGTGTCTCTCTCCCGAGCTCACTCGGGGGATCCTTTTACAGGGGCGCGGAGAGAGACGGGGAGCAGACGACCAGCCATTAGACCGAGCGACATTCATGTCGATGCTTTTAAAGCAGGACGAGGGGGGGTGGGGGGGAGTGGGACTCTATCATCATTGAGTTTCTCCCGGCGCCCTAGGACCACGAAGGCCCGGCCCTGCCCGAACCCCAACCCCGAGATGGGGGGGTTCATCGTCTACACTGCGCCGTTCTCTCCCGCTGGGGCGACGACTCGGTTTAACCGCATGGTGCTCCTCTCCCTGGCGGATGAGCGGCCGCAGCTCACGCACTGGGTTCCCGGCCGGGACCGCTCG
This sequence comes from Mordacia mordax, assembly GCA_036362905.1. Classification (NCBI taxonomy): domain Eukaryota; kingdom Metazoa; phylum Chordata; class Hyperoartia; order Petromyzontiformes; family Petromyzontidae; genus Mordacia; species Mordacia mordax. Next base: position 5,000,974 of record JAZEWT010000031.1, on the reverse strand, counting down.
GGTTCCGTATGACTCCGGGCTCCGTGCGTTCGTCCGGCGGACCCCAGACATTGCTCAGTAGAAATAACAGCCGCGCAAGGGCTATACATTCCTTGGCATGTCTATTCAACGTCATCTACGCTCTCAATCACCATAGTAATTACAATCGTTTTTAATTATTCATAAGAGATCGTAATGTGCACAAACATAATGTGATTTATATTTTTTTGCCCGGTTAGTCAAATGAAGGGGCCGCCGCGTAATTTGCAGAGGGTGACAAAAAAAAGTAATCATAATTCGGAGCCAGAGCAGAGTGGAGGCAGGCTGCGGATTTTCTAGCCAGTGTAGACGGTCATGATTTCATCTCTCCAACGATGATGCCTCCAGCGTGGGAGGCGAAACGTCGCGAAGGAGAGAGGAGGAACGCTCGACACGGAAGTCCCGAATGAACGGCTGATGGAGAGCAATTCGTACGCATCGAGTCGTGGCAACCCCGCATCACGATGGTGGTCACTGCAGGAAAATATTGACATCGGATCTGATGTTCACGGTTGCGAGGCCCCGCGCACCGCTGGGGAGCGCGCGCTCATTTGCTTTATTTATAATCCTAATAATATTATAATAATGTATAATATTAACGTAAACATGCCACGCTTTCAGTGATTCATTCTCGAAATGAATGATGGAATGGGTTTGTGTTCCACGTGTGTGGTCTGCGTCACGTGAATCCGGCCAGTGCGGTGTGTGTGAGCAGGGTGTGTGTGGTGTGTGTGTGTGCGGGGTGTGTGCGGTGTGTGTGTGCGTAGGGGGTGTGTGTGCGGGGTGTGTGCGGTGTGTGTGTGTGCGTGCGGTGTGTGTGTGTGGGAGGGGTGTGTGCGGGGTGCGCGGGGTGGCGGCTGACAGCTCACTGCGCTACGAACCCTGTAACCGAAGTTCTTGCTGACTGCCAACACCGGTCACGATTTTCTAAACGAGTCTGAGCCTCCCCTCGGGTGAGTCTCCGCGTCGCGTTCAACGGGACGATCCGTAACCTTACCTTTGGTTCAAGATCGCGCGAGTGTGCATTGTGTTGTAAAACCCTCCTCCACCCGACACAGGCACTCAATACGGTTGTAACAACTCCGGCGACCGCATTATGATCCTGCTCGCGACTCCGAGCGCCCAGGTGTTCCGTGCTGAGCGCCCTTCCCCAGCATCCACACAGACACACGTTAAAGCTGAATCTGTGATAGATCGCCTCCTATCACTCAAGTGACACAACGGCTGCGTCGGGTGGTGGAGAGGATACGAGTCGTAATGTCGGCTCGCGAATGCCTCCCGTGTTAAATCTGCTCGGCGGCACGCTCGACGTTTCGCCAAAACACGCTCAGAGCCTCTTCCCCCTTGGCCAATCATTCGGAAGTTGCCGGAGAAGCTCGCGGTTTCCAAACGTTGGGACACCGTGCGTTAAAACACGGCACGCGGAATACCCCGCGGAACCGAGCGCGGAGCGCTGACCCGAGGCAGTGCGCCCGGCGCAATAGCCCAGCCACGTGGCTGCGTGACCTCTCGCGGTATTGAGCCGCTCTCAAGCTGTCTCGCCCGACGCACAGCTGTGACGGACGGTGTTCAGAGACTGGGGTGTTTAAAAAAAAAAATGCAAGCGTCCCGTGAAAATAGGGAACCTGGTGGCGCGCGTGTACAGGATGTACCCGTGCATTGTGGAAAATGTCATTGGTAATTAAGTACGAGCGCGGCGTGTGTTTGATGTTACTCACGACCTCTGCATAACCGATGGGAGAGAGTGAAACGCAGGCCCCGCAACTAAAGAGAGGCGGCAGCGCTTCTGAGAGTGCGAGCACAGAAACAAAACCAATCTTTCAACTGCAGACACCCGCATCATTCAGCCAGTGGTCAGCTTGTATTAAAGTTTAAACGACCCGTTGAGCTATGAAGCTATTTTTACAGTTATCCAGTGGGGAAGGGCAAGCAAGTTGCACAATTGCAAGGCACCGGGGGAGGGGGGTCGATTTGGTCAGGACAATTAACCTAGGCAGCGTGTCTTTGGACTGTTTGGAAGAAACCGGAGTACCCGAAACCCCCCCCCGCCACGCGAGTTTTTCGGACCCGGGTCCCTCTCGCTGACAGGAGGCAGCACCAATGACCGCTCCACCGAGACGTGCGTCCTTGTCGTTGTGAACAACCCTGCGGCGGGGGGGGGGGCGGGGGGCTCTGACATTCGTTCACATATCTCAAAGGGAGTTTCTCATTGGCGATAACGGCGCCGGCTCTTTATGGCTCAACCCACGCGTCCAGAGACGAACGTCTGCACTTCCTGGGGCGTTCGGACGCGGCCAAAATATATACATTGTCGTGCGAAACGGGTGACGAATACAAGGCTTGCCTTCTTACTTTGTTTTCAAATTGAATTATTTAAACAATTCCGTTTCCCAGACTCATTGCTTCCTCCCCATGGTGACAGCCAGACCTGGCCCAGCTGCCCACTCCACTACACGTCCTACGGTGTGGGCAGCCCCTGCCCCCCCTCCCCCCGGACCTGCCACCCTATTCATTACCCTGTTCTCCGCATTACGAGACGTACTTTTTTCCACGCCGGTATATTTTTGACACAAATGTGTGACCTCAGTTGCACACTTTTCACGGCTCGATGCGGGAGAATTGCTTTCCAAAGCCGTTCTTTCCGGAGAGCCGTGTCGAGCGCTGCCCCCTCCCTCCTTCGTGGCGGCATCTTCAGGTCTGAAAATCCCTCCAACGTGGGAAGCGGATCGTCGTGAAGGAGACAGGGGGGAGAACACTCGACACGGCTCTCTTGAATCGCATCACTTGATGTGCACCGGGTACACGCTCTGGGTGGTTCTTACACCGAGCTGTCTCGGAGGGATTCTTGATTCCTCACTCAACTTCGTGAAAGACATCAACAAGGCGACGAAGGTGGCCTCTGTTTCCATCTCAAAAAAACATAGCCAGACTGCGCAATATTCTGTCACCTTCCGACGCTCAGAAGCCAATCCACAGCTTCACCTTTTCACGAATCAATTATTGCAATGCACTACTTGCTAGCATCCCTGCCCACCTGATCAATCGTCTCGGACGTGTGCAGAATGCGGCTGCTGGAGTCCTCACCCGCGCTCCGATCCACGGTAATAATAATTGCGTTTATAGAGCGCTTTTCACCCGAGGGTCACAAAGCGCTGCACAGAGCTGCAGAGAGAACGGCGCGCCAACAACAAAGGTACGAGAAAGCAAAATTAGCAGCAATGCATAAAACGATGCTTTTCACCAAACCACATTTTACAGTATGTCACAGTAGAGTCACATAACCCCCGCTACTCACAGTGTATTGACAAAAGGTCTATACAGTTATAATGCTGTATCCTTTCTCCTGTCAAGGTAAATAAGCAAGCTGATATTCCGGAATTTCCCAACATGCACAAAGCGCATGCTAACACGTACGTTGCAACACTTCCATTTATTAAGCATCTAATCCCCAGTGCTGGCGTTTCTCCACTGGCTATTGGTTAAATACAGGAATGAATTCAAGACCCTCCTTCTCATCTCCAAGGCTCTCACTGGCACGACAGCTTCGATCCTCCAAAACGGGCTTGCTGCATGCGCCCAAATCGCACCTCCGTTCGATGGGTGACAGAGCCTTCTCCCGCGCTGCTCCCAGACTTTGAAAGTCTCTTCCACTGCAAATCCGCTTCGCTGAGTCCCTGGACAACTTCAAATCCCGTCTCAAGACTCACTTGCACCGTTCGGCCTTGAAGTCCTCTGGCTAGCACTGCTGTGGCTGCTCATTGCTATGTTCTTGGCAGGTGGCGCTTTGCTGACCTGCGCTTGCTCAGGAACACGTCTTCCTTCCTTCATTTGTTTTAACAATTATTTATTTTATCTGACGCCCTTCATTGATTCGTCGTCATTATTTTGCTTATTTGATCTCCTTTGATGTTGTTATTGATTGTTCTCTCCGTAACTCTGTGCAGCCCTCCTTGTGACGCCCGCGCGAAAGGCGCTTTCGAAATTATGACATATTACGAGTATTCTTATAATCTGGATAATAAGTCATCCCCACTGCATGCAAACCCGCACGCTCTCCTGTAGCATAGCCGTGTTCGGTAACGCGATAATGATGGTACCGGGCCCATGAAATCTCGATGAAATTTGAGTTTATGCCTCGGGGAAATGTCATTTGTCGATAAGGGGTAAAAACAACGTTTGCATTATTTAAGAGTTTCAATTGCGTAAATGTTTCGAACAGCATCTGTATTCCCTGGGGGAGGGGGAGGGGCTGTCTGACCTGGCAGACATGTATTTCGAATATGAGCACGTTCAGACAGCTTGTCACTCAAGGGACCTCTTGCAACCATACTTGAGATACCTCCAAAGCGATTGACAAGTCCTGTTGAGTCCACGGTTGAAGTTCCATTTTGCACGCCAGACGGTCTTTATTTAAGCTGGAAGGTACCGTTGAGATATGTACCTCATTTTAACAGTTGTTCGTCGAGGGATGCTAAGCAAGTCCCCAAAGAGAAGATTTCGCCAGAAGATAAAATATGAGCAAATTAATCAGGTGCCAAAATATTCACCTACGGCAGAGATAAGTCTACTCAGAAGCGGTATTTTGTTTAAAATCTACCCTGGGATGAGCATGAGAGAACATGATGCCTGACGGGGTTAACTGGCGAGCTGAGTACGATGAACATCACCCAACCGCCCTGGGTGAGCGAAAGGAGAGTGCGGGAAAAGAGCTGGGAAAGAGCGGGGAGAGAGCGGGGAGAGAGCGGGGAGAGAGCGGGGAGAGAGCGGGGAGAGGAATTTGCGGGGCAGGGGGGCGCCCTGAGTTGATGCGCACATTGAAGATCCCAGTGAAGCGTGGGGCGGCGCGAGTGAGGGGGGAGCGTCATGCGGGCCGATGCTGGTGTCTCGATCCGATCGGCGCTGACCGCTCACCGCTGCGTGAGCGGTTGAAGCCAGGCGTGAGCGCCTGGGCGAGCCGAGCACACCGGAGAGGTGAGGTATGGTCAAAATCCCCACGTTCCAGACAGCGCTGGCAGGATTTCTTCCTCTTCTCGCAATGGGTCCACAGAGCAAGATATTGTCCACGAAGGGGTTAAACTGGCTGGTTAGGAGCGCTGCGCTCAAAGCAGACATTTCCCATTAAAGCCAAAGATCGATTTCAGGAACGCAGCCTCACTGGAGAGTCTTTATGAATACTTTTCAAAATACTATGAATTCCAATAACATTTTTTTTTACTGGGGCGCGGACGTGGGTGGGAGGTTCATTTCTTAAGCCACGTTTCTCCCGTGTTGACGGCACGCTTGTTATAAGCGTAGCAAATGGCTTGGCCGCCTGTGAGGTCCGTAATCCACGTGTTCTATATCCAGGAAAATCACGCTTATTAGAACCGTAAAATCAATTGTCTGTGAAAGTCAACGCCTCCGCGTACAGACCGTGATTTGTACATGCCTTGAGATGCCACAAACTGATTTTGAATCGGCAGGGCAGCGCGCATCTCACACGGATGATCTCACTTTTCCGAAACAAAGTTTGGTCATATGCTGCATGGGAATTGCTCTCTACAGGTGTTATTTCTAGATAGCCGTGTCGAGTGTTCTGTCTCTCTGCTTTGCGACATTTCGCTTCCTACATTGGCGACATCGTTCAATAAATCAAATAATACACGTGCACCGATGTAGATTTGTCAATGCTCGATGTATGAGAATTGCTCTCCATAGCGTCATCATGTGAATGCCTGATGATTCCTCCAACGTGGAAGGCGAAACGTCGCAAAGGAGAGAGAAGGAACGCTCGACGCAGCTATCCCGAAAGAACGGGTGTGGAGAGCATCTCTTATGCATCGATCCGTGGCGGGTTTTTGGTGGCGTGTTCACTGAATTTTTTTTTATTCGATCTAACTCGATCCGGGTGGTTATTTGTCCGAGACAATTGCGCCCTGTGCCGTGTTTCGCCCGCAGGAGGCTTCGAACGGCGCTAGTCGCAACAGCTGTGCTCTCCGTTTAACACTGCGCTTCACGCGCGCTCATTGCGTGAACCGCGAGCCGCCGCTTTGTCCGCCAGCGCGGCGACGCTAACGAGCGAGTTTGATCGCGCGCCACGCATCGTTCATAAGCAATGTGGCACTGGGGGCACCGTAGGATGGCTCGTCCCGTGCTAACGCGTCACGCCGGAGTGTCCCACGATGGTGATGTCAAATGCACGTGGACTGACACCCGTGGCGGGTGGCAAAGTGAGTTGCGCTGGCGCCTCATAGTAAGAAGCGCCCCGGTTCATCTCCCGGCACGGATGCTCTTTCTGTGTGGCTCCAGTACCCTGCGAGAGACTGGCATCCAACGACGGGTAAACCCCTGGCTTGTGCCGTGTTTGCCGGAATAGGTTCTGGGCTTCACCTTACTGTGACCTTCTACAGAATATAGCGGGCACTGATCACAAAGGAATAACACCCAGGGCGTTATTTGGCACGGCCACTGATGCAGACAAGTCAAACTTGGAGAGGCGAGGGTCTCTCAATTTCACCAATACCTCAACGTCGGGGCCCATTCTCCCTAACGCTGGCCCCCGTGCTGCGGCACCACATCCATTGGGTGGCCGCGGGGATGACATCTCCGTCTGGCCGGTCTCCGTCACGAGGCCGCCTCTGCCAGCACGACGGGCGGGAGGCGGGGGGGAGGGGTGGCGGCGGCGGCGAGGAGGAGGCTGGCAGCGAGAGCCTCATTAGGCCCCAGCGTGTGGCCGCGTCCAGAGCGGTGGTGGGGGACGTGCGGCCCAAATCGTCTCGGCTCCGCGCCCACACCACGCCGAGGCTCGCGTTCGCGAGTCGCCTACAAAACCGTGCGACACCCGGTACTGCGACCATCGGCGGACGGCTGTTGTATTGGTTACTTACACGCGCGCGCGTCAATGGTTGTGAGTGAGCGAGCCGAGATCCCGGGTGAATAGATTTAGAAACAAACATCCCGTTAGAGGTTCAGTAGAGTAAAGGGCTGTTAGCGAGCGGCACGGCACATGAGGGGGTGGGCGGCCAGCGCTCGTCTCGCACATTGGCACACTAAGCACCCATTTGGAAGCCGAGTCGAAGTCGCGAAGCACCAGGACGGGTTCCGATAATGCGCCGCTGACGTTGGCAATGATCAAGACTCGACCATAACGCAGGTCGCTCGCCGCTCCGCACGCCTCTCCCAGCGGGTGCATCATCCCGCGCACTTAAGCAACGAACAATAGTTCGCCTCGAGTGAAGCAATTAAACCAACTCCCTGCCATCGAAATGGAGAGCTTAAGCTCTGAAGTGCAAACGAGCGGCAGTTGAGATGCGGTTGGCCGCACAGCGACTGTTCAGCGATTCAGTCGGAGCGTCAGCAGCGAGACAGGGCGATAAACGGGAGCGCTCGGCTCCCAGAGTGCGTCTGCTGAATTATAAAATAACAATAATGTAAGGAGACAACACGTCGAGCCGCCGTCATCACGGTCTCGAGTTCGTGTTCGTGATCTCAGTCGGTGGGTTTTTCTTTGAGCTCGAAGGAACTGTTTAGTCCGTAGGTCTTTTTAACAGTTGTCCAGCGGGGAGGCGTAAGCAACGTCGGTAGATAACTCGGGTTATAGCCAGGATAGGACGCCGGTCCATCACAGGGCACCGGTGAATTTAGTCAAAACAATTAACCTAGGCAGCAGCCTGTCTTCAGACTGTGGGTAGAAACTGGAGTATCCGACGATAGTCCTACGCGCACGCGAGGAGAGCACGCAAACTCCACGTGGAATGGCACCCGAGTCAGGAGTCGAACCGGGGACCTTGCTGTGATGCGGCAGTGTTTCTTACGACACG
>JAZEWT010000031.1:4959024-4973420 GCA_036362905.1 Mordacia mordax | reverse complement strand
GGCGGCTGGTGGTAACGCGGTTACTGGAGACAGAGATGGGCCTCCCAGCCGACACCTCTGAACCGGTATCACGCGTTCCGGACTCACTTCGTGACTTCCTCTCATGCACCGCACAGTTATTTGATGTTGCTGCCGCCGCTGCCACCGCGCTTGAGTTGCAGAATTGACAGAGATTAAATCATTATTACGGCCAACGTACCTTAATGAGAAGAGGCATCACTAAGATTGGCCCGTCCCCTGTTCAATCCCTCCAACCCCCACTACGCTGGCCTCTGGCCTTCATCAAGGCCCTCATCTAGCCCAGTGACCCCCCCCCCCCGTTACAGTTGCGTTGCTTATGCCATAGCCACGCTATTGTCGAGGGAATCAGCCGAGTAACACCCGGGGCCTCACTTCCACTCGATCGATATCTTATAGAATGCTTATAGGCTGGCTTGCGGTGTGGATTATTGACACAAGATAAATGCCACCATCGCAGGGGCTCCCAACCATTTGCACCTCACGGCCCACCTTGGTCCACTTGAGTAAGGTCGCCATGGACTACGAAGAGGCGCTCGCGGCCCACTGATGGGTCGTGACCTACGGGCTGAGATGGTAGCCCAAGAGATAATACTCCTGACATTATTGCGGCACGGTGGTCCAGTGCGTAGCGCTATCGACTCATAGCAAGAAGGTCCCTATTTCGAATCTCGGCTCGGGTGCCGTTCTATGTCGAGTTTGCATGTTCTCCCCGTGTCCGCGTGGGTTTTCGCCGGGCACTCCGGTTTCCTCCCTCAGTCCAAAAAAACTTGCTGCTGCGTAGGTTAATTGGCTTGTAGACTAAATTACTCGCAGTGTCCGGTGATGGACTGGCGTCTTATCGTAGGTATATCCCTGCCTTGCGCCCTGTGTCTGCCGGGATATGCTTCAGCTCACCGCGACCCTGTACGCGACTAAGCGGTTTCTGACAATGAGACGAGATGAGATTGCTTCTGTCATCTGAACAGGTTTAGGACATTGAAGGTGCTCAGGATGTGGCTTCCAAAACATTTCGCGAAACAATGTCTGTGGCTGTTCTCGCTGTTATGAATTTTACCCGGGACAGGACCCGCGAGTGACGGCTTGGCTTTTGCTGAAGGTGACAGAGGAGGGTGCTGCTGAGATCTCTGTTACTCGATGTGAAATCCCGCGGCCAAATGCAATTTTAAGATGATCCCATTTCTGCCGACGTGGCTCAAACGCGTGCGATGTAATAACCGAGGGCACGGCCACAGGGCGCGCGGCGCGAGGGCGCAGCGCGCTCAACGCAGAAGAGACGTTGGACGCTGGGATGGGAAGCCCGGGCGGAGTCCCTTTTGCCCGGCTGCGAGACAGCGGAAAAAAGAAGCGACATCTCTCTTTATTGTTGTTTTACGACACGTAATTGTTGAGCTAATGCGTTTTACTCGTGACCGCGGTCGCATACAATTCGCTGAGTGGACTTCAGGCCGCATGATCACAGGGCCACGCGAGGTCTTCCATCCTCCAGCGCTGGACACTCGCCACCAGAGAGACGTTTGTTATTACAGCGGAAAATACCCAGTGAGATTTCAAGCTCCGGATGCGGGATTCCTGCGAGACAACAAACGTTGTAGCTGCTGACTCGCACAGCCGCTGATGCTGCGAGACACAGACTCACGATATCAGACTCCTACTCCTGCTCCGCACGTTCACTACGAGTGAGCGGGAGCGCGGGGAGGGAGGGAGGGTTCAAGGGGGGACGGGACGTGCAGGGCGAGGGGGATGGGGGGGTGATGGTGGAGAATGGTGGGGGGAGGGGGGTGGTGGAGGGGCGTTATAGGGGGGTGGTGGGGGTATGGGGGTATCCGTTATTAGCTACGTTGCAGGATTCCCCCCCCCACCCCCTCCAACCCCAACCCGACCTTTCAGCTTCACTTCCATCGCTGCCTCAAGATTTTCACGAGGCCATCAGAAACCTGCCGCCACATTTATCGTCAGAACAACTAAAAGCAGCGGAGGAAAAAAAGGCTAAGTGGGTGCTTCCCGGTCACCAAATTGCTTCTCAGTGGCCGCCCTGCTGTAAACCACACGCCCAAGTTGGCCGCGGTCCCCGTAACTAATGATTGTTGTCAAGCCGCGTGTCAGCTGCAGGGCTTTGCGCCCATTACGAGAGCCGTTCTCGGAGGACACGTCTCCTGATTTACAGCCTCGGCTGCCCATTCCTCGCCCCCCCCCCCTCTCCCGCCAGCCCGTTCCCTAAAGAAATCGTGGGGAACGCGTAGGACAGGCGTAAGGTGGGTGGATTAATACGCAGCTGCAAAATCGTGGGCTCTAAAAGTATCCGGTTGGGATTCGGGTACAGGAGTGCACGCGCTCCCGCGTCTATGGAGATATGGGCTGTCAGTCACAGGCAGTGGAGCCAGCGGCAGGGAGTCGGCAGCACGGGTAACGGAGGGAAGGGAGCGTTTCCAGGCTGTGGAGGTGGGCAGGAGAGAAAGAGAGACCGCTATGCAGGCTGGCAGCTACGGCATCAGACGCGTAGGAAGGTCTTGGAGGCATGGCTAACAGCTGCAACTCACGTAAGGAAGTCCTGCCTGAAGAGTTCGGTTACCGCCTTGGGCGCATTTCTCACAACAACAAAAAATACTTAAATTTTGAATTGGCCGAGAATAGCGGTGTCTGGCTGGTTGGCACTGATCAACCAGCTGGCTGACTCCCAGCCTCTCTGCGGATTCCTCGCGCCTCCGTGCCCGTGTCTCGACCATGTATTATACATCGCATCATCATTTATGCGCCGCGACGCGAGACCGCGCCGCGCATTTCAATCGATTAATGCGACTCGATAGTTAAGGAGCGAGCCAACAATTGGTGTGCGGCGTAAGCGTAACAGTCTGCTGCTGAGAAATGTTTATATTATTTTTATTTTTGACAATCACGTCTGTAACTGTAATTACATTCGTGTGACGGTGTATTGTACCCTACGTCGGTCAGTTTTGTATTATAGCTGGAAGGATCAATTGAACTATGTAGCTCTTTCCAACAGCTATCCATCGGGGAAGGGGAAGCAGGTTACCACATCTCAAGGCACCGGGTGTTCTTTAGTCAGGACGATTAACCTAAGCAGCAGCATGCTTTTGGACAGTGCGGGGGAAACTGGCGTACCCAGCGAATACCCATGGAGACACGGAGAGAATATGGAAACGCCGCGCAGAAAGGTTCCTGAGCCGGGAATGGAACCCAGGACCGTCTTTCTGCGTGGCGACAGAGCTTGTCACCGTGCCACCCTAAGCGTTCTTGCTGTATCAAGTCTACTTGCTGTATACTTCGTGGTTTACACTTCATGAAAATGTGGACCAACGTAAAGGGCCTTCCAGAATACTGTGGTGCGGTGGTGGAGCGTACTGTCGCTCGGCCACCGTCTGTGGAGGTGCTGGGCACGTGGGGCTTACCGCTTGATTTCGTCATAACCCCGAGACGCCCAGGGAGTGGGCGATGGCAGCACACCGGTGGATTATTGAATCCATCTGTGAAGTGTCGTATGCGTGGGAGTTTCTCTGTCTCCGCGTGGCATTTCACGAGTGGGAATGGCGGAACATCGCTACTGCAGGGCCCTGCTCGGCGGCCGAGTTCAGACTCGGGGAGGTGTTTCCGGAATAAAGGCAAACGGAAGCGTTGCTTATTTGGCTGAAAAATCTCAATGGGTGGCAGCGTGGGTCTGCAGTGGTAACATTTGTGTGGAGATTGTGTATTCTCCCCCTGTTTTACGTGCGTTGAGTGCGGGCTCTCCTGTTTCTGCCCGTAAATAAAATTAAAAAGCACTCATTATTTGGCTGATAACATCGCATAGCAAATGCTGGCGCCGGCTAACCGCATGTCTGCCTGCCCCCTCCCCCCGCTTCTCTGCAACTGAATACGTTTGACAATGAACGAATAGTGTGCGCGTTTAAAAAAAAATGCGAATTAAATCTCGTCCTCGGGTTATGTTTTTTTCCCCTCAACACGTTGGTGAAAGAACTTAAAAGATTTAAACCCGCTGCCAAAAATGTCAGCTACTTAAGGTAGTCTCGTCATGAATCGACGTTAACCAGGGGTTCTCAACATCTCGAGGATCACTTGAGTACGGTCCCCACGGAGCACGAGGTGGCGCCCGCGAACCACTGACGGACCTCGGCTGATCACTTTCCTGCAACACCGCGCAGTCACGGGACTGTTTCGCAGCACAGAGGCTGAGCGGCGATGACCGATGGTCGAGAATAATGACGGAGTGACAGTCGCGGCACGGAACGCGCCCGACCTGACGCCGCGTGGAACGATGATGGAGTCAGCTCGTGAATTGCTGCGCGGCAGGATCGTAACGGCTGACTGAGCAAGCTGTCATCCAGCAGTGGACTGGGAAAGCTGCTGCTGCTGCGAACGGCGTGCCACCACCACGACAGCCGTGCCTCTCGCCGCTAAAGAAGCCGATCAGGGAGCACGAGTCGCCTCCACCCGTTGGTGGACGGAGGCGGGGGGAGGAGGAAACGACTCCTCACCCCGCGACCATTTGCTCCGGCACAGGGTACTGAGCGCGCGGGGCCGGAGCGGGGCGCTGTGCGTATCCCGTGCGCCGCCGGGGGAGGGGAGTAGGAAGTGAAGTCGTGTGGGGGGAGGGTGGAAGGGATAAGAAGCGCGCACCCCCAAAGGGGGAAACACGCACCTACGCGGTCGCCATAGCCGCTGCAGCCGAGCTCCGCTCGCAATGCGCGCTGTCCCCCCACCCCACCAACTCTTATGCAGCGCGCGGAGCTCGCAGTTACCGAACAAGTCTCTGGCATCGAGGAGTTGCTCCTCTTCAGCAGCCCCGCGCGGGCAGAGTGAGCGAGCGTCTCCGCGCGGTGAGCGATAGGCCGACCGCTTGAGCTGCCCGAGCGAAGGGAGGGGTGGGGGAGAGGGGGAGGTGGGGACTGTGGATGTAACGCGGACGAGTGAGAGGAGGAGGAGGAGAAGGAGGAGGAGGAAGATCGCGCCGTCGCTGCGCCAGTGATGCGCGCTGAGCGGACCGCGTGCGCCGCGCATCCCGGATGAGACGGCGGCGCAGGTGAGAGCGTGGACCCGGGGGAAAGCGATCGGCGTGCAGGTGAGGGACGCGTGTGTGTCCTGTGTTATGTGCGAGTGAGTGTCACTGAGTGCCTTGCAGGTGAATGCGAGGAGGGCATATTTTGGTGGTGCAGGTGAGAGTTCACAGCTGCGTGTACGGAGGCGCGTATGTGTTTAACGGGGAGCGGTAGTGTGGGTGGTGATTAAGGCACGGCCACGGATGGCGATTAACGTCCGTGGCGAGTGATTGTGCCGGAACTGCCTCTGTGCTGTTCCGGCCTGAACAGGTGCTCGCTAACAACACGCGCACGCAACAGTCTCTGAGCGCTTTGTCATTTGTAGCCGTTTCGCGATTATGTGCGAGTGTGGCGGTGAGTGTGACGATGTGCAGATGAGCGCATGCGTGTGCAGCTGCATCGCTGTATCTCATGCGGGTGTGAAAACATTACTGCTGGGGAGACAAAGGCGGCCGGGCGTGGTGCTGGCCACCCACCCGCTCTTGCCCCGTCCCGGTTCTCTAGCAGCACTTGACGGCGCAGTCCGTTGAGGCTACACGGGTTATCTTTGTCTCTATTTGTTTGTGAAGACGAGGTTGTATGGGAGAGCAATCTCTTCACCGTTAGCGAACCCAGGTGCCGGAGTTCCATTCGCACGGGAGGCAAACCTCGGTAGCGAATCGGATATAAACTGGCCCTGGAGCCCCGTCCGCACGTGGATTTATCGTTGCAGGGGAGACAAAGGCGGTCGGGCGCGCGTCTGGCCACAGCACCCTCGCGCACGGCATTCCCGCCTCAATAGATGCTACATTCTATACGTCCGCCAATACGGAGAGTCTTTTGTTTTTGCAGGCGGGTGCGTGTGCGGTGCAGGCGCGTGCCCGGTGTATGGAGGCGGGGGGCGTGTGTGCGCGCAGACATACGCGCGCGTGTGCAGGCGGGTGCGTGCGCGTGCAGGCGGACGCGTGTGCCTGTGTATACGGGCGGATGCATTTGCGCGCAGGCGTACACGTGAGTGAGTGTCGGCGGATGCCCTCGCTACGACTGTAGCCACGTGCGCCCGATTGCCGCCTGTTGCGTGGCCCCGCATAGCGGGGTAGATCCGTGTTCCTGCTCCACGCAGCTGCGCGCACGCGCCCAGAGATATGAACAACGGTCATCATAATCTCAAATCCACTGCTGGATGAAGCCGAACTGTGTGATTAAACTTCACCACGCCGGACGTGGAGAATTTCTGGTGAAGATCCTGTCCAGATTATCACTCATAACTCATGTTAGCCGTGTCCGAGAATCCAACTCGGGTGTTTGGATTCACAGCGCGAGTGCGATCATTACCCCACCACCACGTGGTAGTAATTATCGAGCGGGCTAATTATGAAGCGTGCTAATTAAGCACTCGTCGAGCCGGGTTGCTCCCGGGGAACACGGAGGGGCGCTTGGAGCAAACAGACACAGTCTCCGATAAATATTGATGCGGTCTCTTTGTTGGGGACACATCAAGCGTAAGCTGCCCCAACTCGAGCGTGTATGCCAAGGGCTGTTGTGCATGAAATCGGCACGGGCCATGAAGTGCTCATTAATCGATCCCTCCCTCGAGCTGCACCACCCTGAGACCAACACGAGTCGATCGCAGGAGATACAATCCCCTGGCTACTGTGACAGCGCCCGTGGCGTGCCCTGCCCGTGGCACGGCCCTGCCCGTGGCGTGCCCTGCCCGTGGCGTGCCCCCGTTTACTTGTCTCCGGCGTGCGCCTATGGCCAAATCACCCGATCCGTCACGCCTCGCGAGAGCTTGCAAGCTAAGCGGGTGCTGAGCCTGGTTGTTTCTGGCTGCCGTGACGGTGCTTTGTTGTGAGCAGGTCGGCACAATGCGTTGTTGTACCGTACTATGCTTCCACGCCTATGCTCTGGCGCGTCCACGACTGCGCTGCACGACGGTCAGAACCCGGAGGTGAACCCATGCGGCCGGCTCGGTTGTGCGGCTGCGAGGCGATGCTGCCCGGCGTTGTGAGTTAGTGGAGCAGCGCTCGCGACTCGGTGGCACCGCAGCCGCCGCCGCGGCGGACGGGACGGTGCTGCGGTGCCTGGTCTCGAGAGAGGTCACCTACTGTACTAGCTCGTAATAGGCGGCGGTAGCATCCCGTCCCCCGTGGGCACGGAGCCGGTTACCCACGCGAGAGGCCTTCGCTGCTGGCACCGTGCCTGTGCCCGCGTGATTGGTCCGCCGACTCGACCACAGAGCGCACCACCTAAGGTATATAAACGTCGGGTCGAGTTCATTCTGTGGCCAATTACCGTGGATTAGCTAATGACCCAACCCTTTCAAGCTGTTGTCGCGGCGTTCACTGTTGTTTGCCGCACACGGATATTGGGAATCTTTGAAGTCGTGCAACCTCAGTTGGTACCGATAGTGACTGTTCTGCTGTGGGCTCGTGGACTAAATGCGCGTTGGGTCCTTATGGGTACTCGTTGGGGGGGGGGATGGGGGTCGCGAGATGGATTGTTTCCGTGGAGCCAAACGCGAGAAACGGATCATCAGCGCTTCCCAGCTTCAATCCGTCTCAATCTGTGCTCGTGCCACGGTGCACACACACACACAAACCCCACACACACAAACCACACACCACGGCATGCGCACACACCACGCCACCCTCACGCCTAGAGCACACCGCGATTCACCACGGCACACACACCGCGACTCGCCACACACGCCACGACTTACCACGGCGCGCACACACCCACCACCACCACCCATAACACTACGCTTACCGAGACAGGCACACCTTCACAATGTTCGTCGACTGTCTCAGTAGCAAGTTGCCGCTACACGTCGCGCGTGACGGACGATTACTAAACACTCGTTACGACCTCTCCGCGCGTCACGCGGAACGCACGTGTGCATGGTCACGCGTGTACAGTCGTTCAGCTCCCGCTCGCTCTTCGATTCAAACGATCCGCCGACTCGTTTATTGACTCTCTCTCAGCTTCCTGCGCAATCTCATCACTCACCCATCAAAATACTCACCTCCATTATTCAAGCAAATGCCACCTCTCCGGGGCACGGTGGCATCTGTGTTCTGCGCTCGGATTCTTTGTGTTTTCTGAATGAAATGTTATCTGCACGGTTCAGTGCACATAACATTCATTCATTCATCCCTGGCATGAATGTAGTTCAACCGTGGCAGAGGTGTGTGATTTCTACACGCGTCATCATGAACTCTTAACAGATGGCTAAGGAATAAAAAAGACAAAACACAAATTGTCTTCTTGTGCACGGTCCGATTGACCAAAATCTCACCGCTGCCGTGGATCTATAAATAGAGCTGCAGTGCAGCTGAGCGATGCGCGATGGTGAATTTGCACCCAGCTAATGATCATATTGATTTGAGTGGGAGGAAAGCTGAGTGCCAGGAGAAATCCCACGCGTACGAGGAGGAGGCAGCGACACTCAATACGGCCATCTCCCGGCAACCTCGCGCGGCGCTCCATCACATGTTGGTCGTGATCTCCCACTCGCACATCAACCGCCGTGACGGTGCCCGGCACTGTACCATTAATCCGCGGATCATCACCAAGCCCGATATTAACGTAGGGCAACTGCTGTCGAGCAGCCTGGGCGCCCGTCTACAATCAAAGAGCGGTTTCCACGTTGCGCGTACGTCAAGAGCCAGAGACCTGGCCACGGCTCGATGCCACCCCTCGTGGAGTGGGAAATCAAGCCTCGAAACCACTGCGAGATCTAATTATTCTGCCGAAGCCTTCCTCATGCTCTCCTTCGCTCGGCCCGTAACAGGCGTCGAGATCACGGGCATTTCCGTGCGCCGCCCACAGCCGCCGTTATTGTCTCATCCGCGTGGTCCAATAGCGCTCTCTCTGTCTCTCTCGGGTCGCTCGCTCGCCTCTCCTTCACAGAGCGATAGAGAAGGGGAGCTGGACCCCCAGGGGGTAGCCCTGGCGCGTCTAGGTTCCCTCCTCTCGCTTGAGTGCTGCATGCATCACGACGGGCAATGAATGAGGCACGGGTTGAGAGCCCATTGCGCTTTCGTGGTGGAGCGGTAAGCGCGCTGCGCTATGAACCCAGTGACCCGAGTTGGAGTCACGCTCACGGTTAACACCAGTCACGATTTTATGAACCGGTACTGGACCTTTCCTTGGTCCACTCAGCCTCAAATGAGTGCCTGGTGCTGTCAATATTGCCGCTAGGGAGACAAAGGCGGCCGAGCGTTGTACTGGCCACCACTCTCTCGTGTGCCGTGCTGACATTTATAGGTGTTCGCCAACAGCGCATGACCCTGCAGTATGTTAATGCTGCAAGGGGTATCTTTGTTGGTGAAACTCGCAAACCAGTTTGGCTGATAGACAGGCAGCGGTCGGTAGTGCAGCAAGGGGGCAGTGTACCTGTGTCTGGGTGTAGTTATCCACGTGGGTGCATCTGGGTGTAGGTATGCACGTGGGTACGTGGTGGATATTATGCGCTATTTTGATAAAAAAAAACACAGTCGCTTGAAATATTTTGCCATGAATGTGGAGTGCATGCTGAACGAGGCGGGAGACATTGTAATGTCCTCTCTCGTGTTATATTTACAGTGGCTCTTGCCATGTTTGTGATGTTCAAAGATTGTCTTTGGGTGAAAAAAGTCTCTCTCCTATGCGTGTCTAAAACAGCAGTGGCGGATCCATTATTCATCAAATGCTCTATCCAACGATTGATCTCGCGATAATGTGTTGCCCTGGATTCACGCCTAGATATTGCAGGGATTAACCTCGTTCACACCAATGCACTGAACGCCGGACAGGAAGGGGCCACTTGTACGTATAGAGACGAGCGGTGCAGCAGTCATAACCACGCTTAACCCAAAGCAATCCAACCACTAGTACTAACCCTCCCTCCATCCCTAATCCACTAGCCAGTCAATCACTAGTACTATCTCCGATCCTGGCCGACTAACCAGATAAAAGTACCACCCCTGCCTCAAGCCGAACCAACCTGGTAAGGCTCAAGGTAAGTCTCAAGCGTCACCTCTAAAAATCATAACCAAAACACATCGGTAAAGCCCGCGCTACGTCTTCCCCACCAGCCTTGGATCTGAGTCCCAAACCCTACCTCTGGATCTCTGCCGGGGACTCTTTTCAACGCGTGTTCGCTCTTCAGTTGTGATCGTTGGCACGCCGTCCCTCCGCGCTATCCAGGGCTCTCGCGTCCAGCACAGACACGCGTCACCCACACCCAGCGCCAGATAACGGCGGTGCCAGCGCTACCCCTGGCTAAACAGTCTCTGGTCTTCGCTGGTGTCCAGGAGATGATGTCTGGACTTGTTGAGACGCGCCGATAAACTTTGCTTCTGTGCAACCACAGTGAAAAGCTCAGAGGGACATATTTAGCTTTCACGGGATTACATTTTGGTAATTATTTTAAAATCTCAGAATTAAAAAAGTCAATATTATCTGGAGGAGGATCGCTCGATCCCCGCTGTAAATGGGATGCGAACCCGGGTGAGTTCCTACGACGATTTCTCCAATTCCACCCCTGCCCACAACCCAGATTACGCGAGCGCTGCGCCTCCACACCCCCCATCAACCAGTGCCGCGACCCAGCAGCAGCAGACCCTGGTGCGTCCCCAGAATAATCCAATTCCACCCCCTGGTTTGAACAGGGGGGGGGGGGGTGTGCAGAGCCGTGGCTGGGCTGGTCGAGTCGGTGAGCGTGTGGGGGCCCTATAGAGGGGTACGGCGTCCCAGGTCACCACCCCGAGCGTGGGAAGGCACCCCCCCCCCTGCCTCGTATCAGTGTATCCGCAGCTTTATCTGCGAAGGCTGAGTGGTCGGAGCTTGTTAAAGCCGTGTTACCGGACTTGTGCTCCCGCTGCCGTCCGCCAGCCAGGGCCACGATAACAAGGATTTATCGGCGCCACGAGATTATCTGTCACTGGTGCATTCAAAAAAAGTTTATTTACGCGAACCGCCCTCGTGTGGTTTACGGTGCTGGTAATCACTCGTGGGCCTTGCCCGCGTTTTATCGGCTTTAGCGTCGCACTCCACGGGAGGCGACTCCCTCGGGTCACCGGTGCTGAGGATTGTGTGTTGAGGGTTTTTTTTTAGTCGAGCGGACCTCGGAGCCAAGAGCAACTTCAGGCTGCTCTGCTCCGAGCATGGGCGGCGCGGCAAGAAGTCACCGGGTTCGATTCTCGGCTCGGGTGCCTTTCCGTGTGGAGTTTGCGTGTTCTCTCCCCGTGTCCACGTGGGTTTTCGCCGAGTACCCCGGTTTCCTCCCACTGTCTAAAAACAGGTTGCTGCCTAGGTTAATTGGCCTGCTGAGTAAATTGCTCCAAAAATGGTTTTCCCTGCAATGTATTGGCGTCACATCCTGTGTAGTCTCCCGCCTTGCGCCCTCTGTCGGCCGAGATAGGCTCCGGCATTAAGCGGATATTAATAATTAATTAATGTTCACACCACTATCGAACTTAGCCCTGGTGCAACCTCGGATATTATTAGCCGTTAGTCCGAGCGACGACCGGCATGCAGACGATTCTACCATAGTTTTACAATTATTTAGTCACGTATACAAAAATGCTTGATTACCACTTGGTGCTTTGCTAAAGTAAATCTGCGACATCAGAGATTCAAATCAAAGTTCATTGGTGCTTTTCATTGAGTGTGGGGAGCGGTGGCTCAACGGTTAGCCGGTCACCCACCTATTCGTATGTCTCGTCTACCTTCGTGCTTGCTCGATGAGTCTCTTAAGGCTAAACGGGGGACAATTGTCTTTGGGGGGGGGGGTGATCATTGAATAATGCCTCAATAGAGCGACCCCCTGCACTGTGTTAACAAACGGACTCGGATGGGACTTGCGTTGGGTGCACAGCAGCCACAGGCTGACATCTGAGCCTCGCTAAAGCCACTAAAGCCACTAAACATTCTGGTTTGGGCAGGCGCAGTCCTGGCGGGCTCTGAACAATCGCCCCCCGGCGTCCTGAAGCTTATTTTAAAACATTGTTATGATACGTTGTTCCGCTCCAAAATGTTCTGGCGTCACGCTCGACTCGCGAAATGAGAAAAGGTTGGGGTAGCTGGAGTCGCGGCTGGGGTTTCGGCAGAGGGGGTGGCTGCGGGTAATGTCGGAGGAGCCAGGAGGCCACTCATTGCGCTATTCCTCACGGTGACGAGCGCTGCCGCCTCGCGGCAAGAAGGCCCTGCGTTTGATTCAACGGGACAAATGTTTAAAAGAGTTACAGAAGATTGCTTCGAAAAGCTACTCTCTCGGGAGAGCCGCGGCGATTGCTCTCCCTCTCTCCCCATCGAGACGTTTTCGCCTCGCACGTTAGATGCATCCTCAGCGCCCGGAGGCTGAGCGCGCAGCTTTTCGAAGCAATCCTCATGCATCGAGCCGTGAAAACCTACATCATTACAGAGCTACAGAACTCAACAGTTACTTCCAGAGGAACTGACACATTTTAGTCAGAACAATTAACCTAGGCAGCATGTGTTTAGACTGGGGGGGGCAGAATATCCAGCAAAAACCCACGCTGACACGGAGAAAACACGCAAACTCCACACAGAAAGATACCCGAGCAGGGAATCGAACCCGGGATTCTTGCTCTGAGGCGGTAGCGCTACTCCCTGCCTCCCAGTGCAAACAGAATTGCGGCTATGACCTGGTTCAATAAACTAACTACACACTAAGCACACAAGCGTTTACGTTCCAGCGCGTTTGAGTGCGCTCTGAGTCAGAGCCAATGTTAAACTTCGCATTCGATAAGGGCTTGTTTTTCTCAAGGCATATTGACCCAATTTCAAGGTTTGGCCAAGTCACCCGTGATGCTGTGGGGTTATTCTTCTTTTGTCTTGTTTGTGACCGAATTTCTTACGGAGATTGTTGGGCGTTAGCAATGAACTGCCTGCAGCACGCTAATCGAAGCCGCTGTCACAGAGAGTGGAATACTTGATGTGGTGTGCTTGGCATTTTCCCGGTCGCTGACCCGAACAGACCTGGCTGCAATTAATGCCTGGTGGCGTAACAGAATAAAAACGCAGTGTCTCCTTCACAAATTCATCTCCACATTATAATATATATAATAATTAAATAATCGGTGAAATGGTCTTCTGGCAGTGCATAAACTCAGCAGCATTGCCTCAAGACAAGCAAACCGTGGACCGGTGTGGACACGCAGGGTCTCTTTGGGCTCGCTTGAAGCAAGGCTGATTGATGATTCTACGTCTGGCGGTGCAGGCCCACGATTATCAGCCGAAAAGGTCGCGACCCATCAGTGGCCGCGAGCGTCACATAGTGGTCCTTGTAAACCACACCCAAGTGGGTCTTGACGTGCGAAAAGTTGAGAAACAATGGTGTGCATCTACTCCTAAAGATAATTAAGTGGCCGACATAATTTTTGGATGTAAGACCAACGTGTTGGAACTATGAATTGAAATATTTTTATCTTAGGTAGCCCTTGAGGTAGATTGAGGTTGAGGATCCCTGGTGTAGACCGGTGTCGAGAGCGAGAGAGGGACCCTGCATGTTTGGTTTCGAATGTTGCTGTGCCCGTGACTTAGATGACGGTCGACTGGGGGGAAGCCCAGGGATTTTCCGGTGACCCAGTTAAACCCACGCGGCGGCGGCGGCGGCATCCATCTGCCTGCCTCACCGCGTCCTCTCGCCTCACTGCGCCGCTGAAACTCCGCGCCCTGGAGCATCCGCGGGTTGGCCACGTTGCTCTGCAGAGCGGTGGGACGATGGTTGAGGATGGGTCTGTGTTGGAGCTGGAACGATCCGTTGAGCTATCCAGGTTCTATTTTAACAATTGTGCAGCGGGGAAGGGTTAGGTATGTTACAGCATCTCGGGGCACCGGTTGGGTTGGGGGAGGGGGGGGCAGTTCAGTCTGGACCGTTAATCTATGCAGCAAGCATTTGGACAGTGGGAGGAAAGTAGAGTACACAAAAAAACCCCGCGTGGACACGGATGGAACGTGCACATTCCCAAGGTCCTCGAGCCGGGTATCGAACCCGGGTGGTTCTTGCTGTGAGGCGGCAGAGCTGCTCACTGCACGAGCGTGCCCCCTTACGCGTGTGAGGACCAGTGTGGTGGTCAGCGTGCTTAGCGCGTTGTGATACAAAACCAGCGACACGAGTTCGATGCCCGCTCCCGGCCACCAACACGAGTGATAGCGCTCTGCTGAGCCTGCCCTGGGCCTCCCCTAGGTCGACTCGGTCTCAAATGAGTGCCTGCGGCTGTGGGATCTAGCGAGTGCCGTGCTGACCTTTAATAGGTGCTCGCTAACAGCACTCGACCGCACAGTCGGTTCAGCCTCCACGGTGACCCTTTGTTATTTGGCGCTGCACACACGGAC
>JAZEWT010000031.1:4916144-4930011 GCA_036362905.1 Mordacia mordax | reverse complement strand
CGGCTCCTTAGCCGACTCTCTCGGCTCCGAGTGATGTTGGCTACTACACGGATGATGGGTTGTCGGTCGGGCTTAGCGGCCGCTTGGATGGATTAACGCCTCACCTCCGCTTTACATGAATGCAATTTGGTGAAATGTGTGGGGTTTTCAGCGGATCCTGCCGATAAATGAGTGATAGGTGCCCCGTCTATGGGATTGCGTCGGGGGGGGGCGGGGGGCAGATGAGGCGTGGTGTATCATGGATACCACGCGGAGTGATACGGAGTGAGAGAGTCGTGCAGGAAACCGGAATGTCCGGTGGAAACCCACGCGGATACGGGGAGAGAACATGCAAACTCCAACACAGAAAGGCACCCGAGCCGAGATTTGAACCCGGGACCTTCTTGCTGTGAGGCGACAGCCCTACCCACCGGGCCACTGTTCCGCCCTAGATATCTCATCTCATCTCATTATCTGAAACCGCTTAATCCTATATAGGGTCACGGTGAAGCCGGAGCCTATCCCGGAAGCATAGGGCGTAAGGCAGGAATACACCCGACGACGGGACGCCGGACCATCGCCGGGCATTGCGGGACAATTTTAGTCTGCGAGCCAATCAACCTATCCAGGAGCATGCTTTTGGACTGTGGGAGGAAACCGGAGTACCCGGCGAAAACCCACGCGGACACGGGGAGAGCATGCAAACTCCACACAGAAAGGCACCGGAGCCGAGAGACTCGAACCCGGGACCTTCTTGCTGTGAGGCGTTAGCGTTAACCACTGCGCCACCGCGCCGCCCTCGCCCTAGATATAGTGTTTCAATATTTATTGACAGCTCGTCACAACATACATAGATTGGCATGGAGCCCCCTATGCTCGTGGGCCCCCCGGGCAACTGCCCGGCGTGTCCATGCGTTGAGACGGCACCGCCCGCTGACCAAGTGCCCGTATTCCGCGTTGCCGGACAGTCGCACGGCGGACGGGTGTGGAGGCGCGCGGGCCCTCGCCGCGGCCGTGACGAGCGCTGCGGCGGGGACTCTCTCGGCTCGGATGCTCGTGAAAGGTCAAACGTCGGCGCGGAGGTCACCGCGAGGGGATTGACTCCGCGCCAAGATCTCGGTCCGCGCTCCACGGGCGTGACTGCTTCACGGGTGCGACTGCCTCGAGTTGGATGTCACGCGGTGGGTCCGCTGCCAAGTGGAGAGCAGCGCGGCTTAGCGAATGTGTTCTTGGAATAGCCTTCAGTGAGGGCCTGCGGTCGCCTGGGCCGCGAGATGGCAAGGGTGCGATCAACTCCGAGCCGAGAGAACAGCTTACATATGATTGGCGAGATCCTCGTCGCACTTGTTACAATCTACGATCGGGCTGATAATGACATTAAAAAAAAATAACAATAAAGTGAAAAAGTACAAGAAAATGTAATGGCTAAAATAAACGAAAAAATAAATAAATGAATACAATTCATATAATATATACAAGATACACCGCCATCGAGTGGGCTCGTTGTGACGTCACAAAGGCTGTCAACCAATGAGAAGCAAGGAAATTATCTGTGACCTGACGCATGCCTACCATTCTGACACAAGGTGCGGCATAAGTCGCTTTAATAAAAATATCTATTTTTATATTTGGCTGCAGCGGTGAGTTGAGCAGCTTGCGGTGTACTAGAATGTACATTCTGTGCAGGGTTGCCACGTGTTTTCCTGTTTTACAAGGCTACAGCACGAAGAGAAAATTAGAAACGGAACAACGCGTTTTCATTTTCAGAAAGTGGTGGCAAAATAAGAAGACTTCTGCTGCAGTGATTGAAGCTTTTGTAACAAAAGTTAATGATAATTGCACTTCTGGAGTGTTTTTCAACCGTCCACTCTTGTCTGCACCTTACTCACGTCACTGCATCACCCGGGGGTCACAAAGCGCTGCAAAGAGCTGTGGAGAGAACGGCATGTCAACAACAACATCTTACTGTGCCCACGATACCAAGCCTTGACGATTCCAACGAAAATGCGATTGAACACTGTAATGAACGGCCCGTATAATAGAGAAATAAAGCGATGTAATCTTGTTCCTGCAAGTGCGCCCATCCATCGTTCTGCCTTACAGTGATGCAGCATTATTGCCCGGCGGGACATCTACGCACGCATTGGACTCGCGCAGGCAAACTGACCTAAGACTTAGCTCCCCAAGCAGCTCAAGGGGACGCTTAATGAATGTAAATATGTAAACCCGACATCAATTAACATTCACATCCTAATAACCACGAAAAAAAAGATAACAACAACTAAATAATGATCTCTGTGTCGTCGAGCTATTCGTAAATAATCTAACTGCATCGTTATCTCTTGTCTGCACCTTAATCGTGTCATCACATCTCGTTGCACACGCGTATCTCTGGTCTCTCATCCGACGCGATGAGTGGTCTACAACCTTTGTAAGCGAAAGATCACTTTTAGAACCTATACGCAACACAAACTCTACCCTTATCCATGCTACTGTATTAAAACCACCAAGATCTGCGCGATGCATAACGCTCCCCTCTTCTTAGCGTGGCACCTGTACTTGCTGGACACTCAGTGCTGCACCCTATCTGTGAGTGCTGCATTCTATCTGTGGGTGCTGCACACTATCCGTTAGTGCTGCACACTATCTCCAGAAAACTTGCATTCATGTATTTACGACCCACGACCGCCACGACTTTTTGAAATGTTAAGTTTCGACTGTTCAAGACTCTGAGATGGACAAGTCGATCGTGAGCGACTGCTTGGACACCCCTGCACCAGATCGATCGATCTCTCTCTCTCTCTCTCGTGCATATGTCTTGTGTCATCTCATTAGGAGTGTATAAAGCGAAAGAGGGGGCGGCGCGGTGGCCCAGTGGGTAGCGCCGTCGTCTCACAGCAAAAAGACCCGGGTTCGAATCTCGGCTCGGGTGCCCTTCTGTGTGGAGTTTGCACGTTCTCTCCCCGCGTCCGCGTGGGTTTTCGCCGGGCACTCCGGTTTTCTCCCACAGTCCAAAAAACACGCTGCTGCATAGGTTAATTGGCTTACAGACTAAATTGCCCGCAGTGCCAGGTGATAGACCGGCGTCCAATCGTGGGTATATCCCTGCCTTCCACCCTGTGTCTTCCTGGATTGGCTCCGGCTCACCGCGACCCTGTACAGGACTAAGCGGCTTCTGATACGCAATACATGTTTCGGGTCCTAAGAGGCCACCCCCCTCCTCCTCCTCCTCTTCCAGTGCAGCTATAGAACTCACAGCTGAGGCCAGGCCTGGGCGCTGCACCACGTGACACGTCCTCCTCCCTCAACCGGAACGTCCGTTTCTATGGCTAGAGCATCCTTGCGGTGACAAAAGTGTTTTCAGTTAAAAGCCTTCGTTGCCCGGGCGATTAATTTCCCTTTTTGTATTTGTGAGCACGGATGAGGTTGCAGAAGAGCAGCGCAAGCCATTCAGGGGGATTTGTCAGTCAACCCGCTCAACATCAATTGCAGCCGAGCTACAGTTTAGGGATGGATGGAGAGCGTACGGATCCAATTTTACAGCCATAATAGGGAAAACATATTGCGCGGAATTGACGTCATCCATTCAGACTTGCCATGCCATTGTTGTCATTTTACTGGAGCAATTGGCGTGACGCTGCTGCTGTCGCTGCTGTTCCTGCTGGGAATGACAAGGATAGGAGGTCTGGTGATTGTAGCTATGTTTCCGTTACTAATTGAGGTGACTCGCGAGCAGATCGTTGACACTTCAAAAGGTAACGTTTTAGCGGAAAGGGCAACTCCGCTGTTTGCCAAATCAATCTTCAGCTGCGGACGGTAAACAACCAAGCCTATGCTCGGATTATATGCGATTATTGGATGTCAGACCCTTCACATTTGGGGGTCGCGCTAGCCAACCGTAAACACTCGAATGATTCTTCACGCCCGCCCTCCGCACGAGGAGCGCGTGTTCTAAGGCCCCGCTGTAGCGGGGGACGCGTGTCGTTCACGTGCCACAGACCGGCACGCTGGCGCTCGCGGTGCCTGGAGCGTGCGGGCGACGGCCGGAGTAACGGCGGCGTCTCTGCGACACGCGCTCCCCCTGTTACCGGGTTCCTGCGCGGCATCTTCCGGAGAACTGGGTGCGCGCCGTTCCACAGCAGCGCCGTCGTGTGCCGCCGCGTATCCAGAGCCGCTGGTGACCGCAACGGCATCGCGAACGTTGTCCCCAGGCGAGTTTAGCGAGATCTACCATACTCGTAAAGGAGCTGCTGCAAGGTGGCGCGGGTGAAAACTCCGCACTGGCGATGACCAAGGGCCTTATGAAGGCGCGGCTCCGCCTGGAGCCCCCTTCCACAAAAACGCCGGGGAGGTGACCCCACTTTCCTGAAGCGCTGGGGCAGCGCTTTGTGTATGGACACGCATGGGACCCTCCAGTTCGCGTTTTAATTTGCACTAATTCCCGAGGGTCTTACCGTGTCTTTCTCAAACCATACCATTCTCTCACGCCCTCTGTAACGGTCACAAGGTGAAGGGAATTGTCCTATCTAGTCTTAAATTTGTACGGCTATTCTACATCTTATAGTTTTAAAAAAATGCATGAAATACGTTATAGTCGTGAACTCAACATGTTCTCGGGTAGAAACCCAAGACCCCCGCTCTAAAAAGGAGCAAGGACCCAGGTATTTGTTTTCCAATTCCACCCCTTGTTCCAAGCATTCATTTCTCAGCGAAGACGTCAGTGCCGCAGTAGGTGAAACACTGACCCCTGGCAACGTGAGAAATGTGCTGCACGGGTCCTCGCCTGCTGAAGCTGTGGTGCAGGCCCCGTCTGCTCACGACAGCACGTAGGGACCCAGCCGCCTTGACAAGTGAGAGATTTCAGCTCCAACAGGGAATTGCTAGTCACAGGTTGCTTGCCGTGCTCCAACTTACCGTCATTAAAAATCCATATTCACAGTCATCGTGCGCACGTTATATTCACAGTACGGCGGCTGAGGCGGAGGCAGGCTGGTGATGTCGATGTAGCGCACATTTTTCTTGACATATGAAAATCCACCTGCTGTTCCTTAATGTGAACGGGAAAATGATCGCCACCGAGCATGCAAAGTTATCAAAGAAGCTTATCAAACTGCCTCGAGCCAGCAGGGTTGTATTAAAATCTGAATATGTATTTGCATCCAATTATTATTTAACGTGGCTTTGCAATTTTGCATCCGTCTCGTTTATAGCGATGCTCTTTGATATCGATTAGCAAAAAACAACTTATGGTCGCAGAAGAACGCCGAATTAAAATCTGAAAAGCGCAGGCGATGGGATGGGTGCGTTGTGGAGAGTTTGCCGTTTCAATGAGCCTCGCAAGATCCGTAAGCGTGGCAACCGATGGTTTTATACGAGCCTCGAATTATTTTCCCTGCCGCCTTCACTTTAAAAAGCATCCCTACAGAGCAAACTGGGAAATGTGTCAGGTTTTAAATTGTTCCTTTACAGATGTGCCACTCGTATAAACGCTCTGTACACCTTGGGAGAAATCACTTACGGCTGACTGAACCCGGGACGACTTTAAGCGCTTACCTCCCATCGATCCGCCGTTTGTCACATTTTCACTCGTCCGAGACATTTCTTTTCTATCCTCTCCGCGCATTCCCTGCAACTCAATGCCCTCTGGCCATTTTTAATATGGATGGTGTAGAGCCTTGGTGCCCAGGGGCGGTGTCTCAGTTCATCCCCTGGGCTGCCCAGCTCATCGTCTACCGTGCGAATATCCTCCTTGGCAGCTGCCTCTGTGTGAGAAGGGCACAGAGTAAGGGTCAGTTGGCCTGAGCAAGAAGATATGCATTAGTAATTGTGTCTTGCCAGGTGACGCGCACAGCGGAGGTGGAAGCCGTTCCTTCTCGTGGTGGCTGTAAGTAGGCCATGTCCTGCTCCTGCACAGCTCGGTACCTCGGACAGGGAATCGATGTGGCAGCAACAGCAACGTGCTCTTGGATCTATCTGTGAAAGCTTTGAAAGTGTGCACGGTGGATTTTCTCAGAGCACTCTGGTCCCCCCCCCCCTCCCGCTTACAAGAGAGAACGTTATGAATGGAAGTGGAAAAACAGGTCAACGCAGTAGAACTGTGAAAGTGGGGCAGTGGAATTCCTCTACAAGGGTAACAGATGTGCCTCACAAAAATAAAATCATGCGCAAGGGGCTTTGACTTCCACCTCCGGCGCCTTTCTGTGTGAGGTTTTGTATTGTTCTCCATCTGTTCGGCGTAGGTTACCTCCGGGTTCTCCAGCAACCTCCAACAACTTAGAAAAATACAGGGGGGTTTTTGTATGAATTAGCTCACAACATCATTTTGTATATATACAGGACATCTCATCGCATTGTCAGAAACCGCTTAGTCCTGTACAGGATCGAGGTGAGCCGGAGCCTATCCCGGCAGACACAGAGCGCAAGGCAGGGATATACCCATGATGGGACGCCAGTCCATCACCGGGCACTACGGCAATTTAGTCTGCAAGCCAATTAACCTCTACGGCAACATATTTTTGGGACTTTGGAAGGAAACCGGAGTGCCCGGCGAAAACCCACGCTGACACGGGGAGAACATGCAACCGCCACACAGAAAGGCACCCGAGCCGAGATTCAAACCCGGGACCTTCTTGCTGTGAGGCGACAGCGCTACCCACTGGGCCACCGTGCCACCGTATATATATAGGACATAGCGTTTGGAAAATATTTTGAGGCGCCGCAATCTGCGCGAGTTGCACGGGCGTCGTGTTTTCATTTCACGAGGCGAATGCAAGAACACGGATGGAATTCAGCTGAGAAACAACAACAAATGCCCTCAATAATCATGTGCATCTTGTCAAAATAATGAATGTTGTGTAAGATTATGCTGAACACAATGTAATATAATCATCAACACTAGTGTTGCCTTCCTGCCTCGAATTAGCATTGCCATAGCCCATCAAGCTGCTGTTTCTAATTACTTATTTAACATAACAATAAACCGCACATAATAATGTAGCTAATGCGATGTGCATATTAAAGGCACGGCAGTCCATTTCCGCATATGCTCAGCTGTGTTTAATTTGCAAAACAACTTGATAATGAAGCAAAGCCTTATTTTTCTTCTCTCATCTTGACTCCGCGTGTTTTTTACACTCGTGCAGAAATTAACCCTCAAGGACCATCGAATTGCCCGCCGCAGAGGCATCGCCACACCGAGCAGCTTTGCATAACGGCGCTGTCAATGTGAAAACGATAGTGACTCTACCCTTACACGCGCTGGGCTGTCACCGTCCCTGCTCTCTCTCTCTCTCTCGCTCTCCTCTCTGCTCTGCTGAGCCGTCACTCAGGGCATCGCTGTTAATTGCGCGGGGGTTAGCGTTGGGGGATGCGGGATAAAGGGGGTGCGCGGGGGCAGTGGCGGGCAAATTTGGTTGTTGCCCCATCTTACAACATTGTTATTAAAATGTACGTTATGTGTCAAAGACCCTTACATTTTCCATTCGGGTAAATTGGGTGGGACGGGGGGGAGTGGGGGCAAATAACGAACAGTTGGTGACACACTTACACTTCCACAGCGAAAAACGTAAATGGCGTGAAGCCAAACATTTGCTTCCCCCGACACGAGTGGCGAAGCGGCGGAAAGCGTCCGCCTCGAGTGAAGGTTCGAGACGCGGCTCTCACTCAGAGCTCCCGTCCTCTCTCGCGGGGAAACCAATACCGGACGGCGGGCCGACAGCGACAGCTCGCCTTTCCGGGTGCCGAGTGAGGACGATGGTGCGCCGCGGCGGGATGAGGGACGCTTTAATTGGCTTCAATGCAGAAGTTGTACCGTTTTTTAACATTTCCACTGTCTGTCAGGGGAACGACTTGAGTATCGCGCACGAAGCGCCAAGTTGGGTTCACAGCCGTGGCGCGCTGCCCTGCTCCCGTGTCGGCTTACAGAGGGGCCGCGATGTCCGGCTGAGTCACAGATGGAAACGCTCAGCGTGGTCTGATTGAGCAAAGGACTAACTCGATTCGGGGTGGTAGAGTGGCGCGGTGGTAACGATCGTTCCTCACAATGAGAAGGTCCTCGCATCTCTGTGGAAATTTGTATGATTTCCCACTGCGCTGCATGGGTTTTTTTTTCTTCCCGAGATGAAAAAATAAATTTAACTCCAATTATAATGTAACTGCTATTAGTCAGCCATCCCAATAAGGAAAGTATGACTCGAATGGAATTGCACTTAGCTACAACGCCCCCCATTGAAAGAACATAGCACGCCTCCTCGGGGCGGCACGGTGGCCAGTGGGTAGCGCTGTCGCCTCACAGCAGGAATGTCCCGGGTTCGAATCTCGGCTCGGGTGCCTTTCAGTGTGGAGTTTGCATGCTCTCCCCGTGTCCGCGTGGGTTTTCGCCGGGCACTCCGGTTTCCTCCCACAGTCCAAAAACATGCTGCTGCATAAGTTAATTGGCTTGCAGACTAAATTGCCCTCGGTGCCTGGTGATGGACCTGCGTCCCATCGTGGGTATATCCCTGCCTTGCGCCATGTGTCTGCCGGGATAGGCTCCGGCTCACCGCGACCCTGTATATGATTAAGCGGTTTCTGACGACGAGATGAGATGAGCGGGCCCACTCCTGAAAACGAGCACCCAGACTTGAGTTTACAAGCGGGGTGGGACGAACCATAATCAATGGTTCAACCACGTTGTTGACAGCTCGGTTGGAATGCAAACACGGAGATACCACAGCCCTGTAGGAGCGGTTGTTGCGCTCCTGTCGCTGGTCTCCAACATCGACGGCCTCTGCGCAGCGAGGATAGCGTCCGGGCCCTCTCCCCACCGTGGAGTGATCAGGCGTCACGGGGTTAATGGGGAGTGCCCCGGTGGCGCGCGGAACTGCTTTGCGAGCTGTCAAGGCAATTTCATTTCACACAAACATTTCACCGAAAAGCTTGATGAGAGAATGTCATTACGGGCTGTTGTGTTTCTGGCGTGCGGTAATTTAAAAATGCAAACATGTGGACAAAGCCCTTTCAGCACGGATGTGCGTGCAGTCTGCAGCTGCCCTTTGCAAATGCATTTCAAATGAATGCCCATATTTGTGTATGGATTGTGTGCTTATGCTACGGGCAAAGCACTGTAAATCATTATATTCTGTTTTCATTAATTTTTAATTACCTTATCCCTGCGTACGATGCAACTGGCTGTCATGGAAAAGGTGCCCATAGCTATAACAGCTGGACCCGAACTATTAAGGCATTGCTATCCGCACTGTCCTGAGCTGATTGCCTTTTGGCAACATTTGAATAACACTTTTGAAACTAAAGTAAGCTGTCTACTGTGGGCCAATTCGTTTCCAAGACAGTGCATAAATGATCAACGCACGTTGTTTGCATTTTTATTGCCACACGCATTTGTTTATTTTTGCACACTCGATGGCTTGTGAAAGGTGTCCGTTTGGTATTTGAAGAGCTCAACGCTTGTATTATTGCCATACAGGGTAAACGCCCTTTGTCTCTTTTCATCGTCTCTGTATGTGATGTCACCACGAGTGCAGTTCTCCCCGTCCGTCCAGATGCCTCGTTCTCCAGCCTCAGCCACACGTCCCGTCAGATCCGTGTGTTCAATATCATGGCATGCGTGACCACGCGCAATAGCTGCGCGCATTGCAGCGACCACTGCACCGGATGGAGCAGCGGTGACCTCACAGGAAGACAGTCCTGCGCAGACAGTTAGAGTCTCACCTCGGGCGCTTTTCTGTCTGGAGTGTGTGCGTATGTGTGTGCTCTCTCTGCTCGTGTGTGGGTTTCCTCAGGGTTCTCTGGCTTTCTCCTACAATGAATGGGCATTAATGAATTGGCTTCTGACAGCAGCTTGGCGCTGGCTGACTGCCTGGCTGACTCTCCTCCCCCTCCCCCCATGCATATTCCTAACACCTCCGTATCCCTGCATGGTCCGTAACCAGGCGTGCAATTTACGTGCGTTTTTAATTGTATTGTTCTTATTGCTTTAGTGACTGTAAGTGCTGTGTTAGCGAGCCCCTATTGAGGTCGGAATGGTAAGCGAGGTGGTGTTCATCCAGTCACCCGATCGCCCTTGCGACCCCAGTGGCCGGGACACAAAGGCGGCCGTGTGATTCAAGTATTTACGATGCATCGAGTACTTATTTTGGGCTGAGTTGACCGAGGTCTTTAGTTGACCGAAGCCAGTTCAGATGTTCAGCACTGGCAATGGCCGTGAGCTGCGATCGAACTCGGGTGGCTGGGGTCGCCGCGCAGTTGGCTAACCACTGCAAACACACCACGCTCAAAACAACACCGCCAGGCTTCACGCCGAGAGCCCTGTTGACTGCTCGCCACACGAGAAAACTACTGCCGCAACAAAGCACACGCAGTGAAAGAGTCCACGAGCAATGGGTTTTTTTTTTAACAACAAATAATGGCCGCATACCCTTCGGATGCGAACTGCTGGGAATGTGACACGTGTCTGTAAAAGCTCGTTTCTTGACAGATGCTGCTCACGCATCCCTAGGGCAGGAAACAAGGTCGCCCCCTACTCCATCTCGATCATTTCCTCGAGTCACTGGGTTTTTTTTTCTCTCACCCAGATTGGCCGCGGTGCGGAGATAGCGAATGACTGACGGAAACTCGAGTGTGCCGCGTCGACCAATAACCCAACTCCCAGTGTCTGACCACTGCGGAGATATTAGATGCTGTCCTCTGAAAACTCCCCGTTGCTCAGAGTAAGGCCCCGGGTGTGAACCCAGGATATATTTAGGTGCTGGCTCAGCAGCACATCAACGCGGTTCCACACCTTGGGGCACAGCTCGCTTTGCGATGCCTCTGTTATGTTTTTCCACATACGTGTCCATCCCGTGACGGTGTGTGTTCTGTACACTTTAAAAATAAAGGCTATTTATCCACATTCTTCATCAACACTGCCCGATGTTGGGATCTTAGGCGGGTGTTCAGAATCTGCTTGTGGTGAAACAATGCATCGGCTTGATTCATCCAGGTTAGGGATGATCATGAATTTAATAACGCGCGCACATTAGGACGCCTGCTCGTGAACTAGACACGCATACGAAGGCGTGACGAGAAAAGAGATGATTTGGGGTTGGGGGGGGCGGTGGGAAATTAGCCTGGGGGTCAGCTGGTGCCAACCCGCCAGACACCGCTTCCTACATATCATGATCTTATCGGCTAATTCATTACTAAATGTGGTTTACTCGCGGAAGCAAACTAGAGAACCTGGGGAAACGTACGCAGAACAAGGGAGAGCACACAAGCTCCACACGCAAAGGTGCCCGAGGCGATAATGGAACCACCTTGGGCAGGGCTTTCTTCTTTGTGAGGAGCAGGTGTTACTACTGTACCATCATGCTGGATCAAACGCTGTATGAATTGAACTGCGCATCTTAGAGTTGGTATTTTAGACTCGGATCTCTTATAAAGCACTGACATCACCAATGCTGCAATTGGATGTGTTTTTCTTTAGACTTTGAGAAACAAGAGAGATTCTCGAATGTAATTCTTACCCAGAATCCGCTGCGTTCCAGGACGAGGTAGCTTTCCACACTTAAGTTTTATTCGAATTGAAAGCTATACTTGTAACAACACGTTGCACCGTTGCATACATAATTAACTGCCCATAAAAAATCATGTTTATATTTTAATTTTGTTAACAGTGGCATTCTGTTTGCACTTGAAGCAATTTGATAGATTGGTCCGATTTAGTCTCACCACGCACAGCGCCAAAAATAGAAATCAATTACAAACAGTGTGTGACTTCAGCGTGTCCTGAACGCACTGATTCATACAGGCCACGAGAATTCAAACATCACACGAAAACATCAATACGGCTGGCAAGCCATCCCTTAATGAACTGAGAGTACGGTGAAAAATGTTCTGCTCTTTCCCTTGGGTCTTCCGAAGCCTCATTCTCCGTGCCCTAGTTTGGCTCCACGAGCCTGTGATGATCGTCGATGTAGGAGTGTCTAATGAATCGACTGCGCGTTCCTCAAGGTCACACACGCGCGCGCGCACACACACACACACACGCGCACACACACGCGCACACACACGCCGAACCGCGAGTACAGTGATGCGCTGTAGGTGCGGATGAGAGCAGGAAGATAATGCCCCCCCGTTCTATCTCCCTCTCGATCGGGCAGCTACAGCTGATACCTCCGGGGTGACCCAACGCGGCACGGTGGTGCAGTGGGAAGGGGAGGCCGCTTCACATCAAGAATGAATCCGAGTTCGATTCCCGACTCGGGTGCGTTTCTGTGTGGAGCACGCATGTTCTCCCCCGTGCCCGCGTGGGTTGTCGCTGGGTACGCCAGTTTCCTCCCACAGTCCACAAATGTGCCACGTAAGCTAAATGTCGTCACTAGTTTGCGCCGGGTGCCTCGAGATGTTGGAATATGTCGTAACCTTCCCCGTTGGACAACTTTTAAAAATAGCTGCATATCTTAACACTTCCTGCCAGCTTAAGCACGAGCTGACTAACTTCCTGCACTAACAGGTTCGCTGCATCTCAGGAATCGTTTCATTTAGAGGCTCATAACGAACAGCGGTGGGAACTCCTGGCGGCCGCTACGTTGATCTCTGTGTAAAACAAACAAAAAACCCACAAACACTCGAGTAGCCGCATCGGCTGACGTTCGTGTGTCACGAAGCACAATTAATAACAGTAATAATGACTGTAACGAAGTAGGTTTTTCACGGCTCGATGCATGATGATCGCTTCGAAAAGCTGCTCTGTCGGGACAGCCGCGTCGATCGCTTCCTCTCCTCCCCTCGCGACGTTTCGCATAACACTGCGCCTGACGATGCTTATAACGTGTGAAGCGAAACGTCGCGAGGAGAGGAGAGGAAGCGCACGACGCGGCTGTCCCGAGACAGCATCTTTTCGAAGCAATCATCATGCATCTAACCGTGGCATTGGCCACGCGCGGGAGCTGAATTACGCCGCGCGCAGATTTGGATATCGGTGGTTCGGAGGCGCGCGGTCTGGCCTGTGTACGCGCGCTTCGCTGAATCGCTGGGTTTATAGATGCTGTTTGAATGTTGTAGGGCATTGGTCTGGCGAGTTGATGCCGTGCAGCGGTCCGGGTTGTGGCTGCAGCGAGGTTGTGCGGAGGTTGTGCGCGCAAGCCAGACGTTTGACGGTGAGCGGCCGAGATGGTGCAGGGGTGTAAAATTAAATTCACCGACTGCATCGATTGCGCTGTCGAAGGTGGAGATGAAGAATTCAAGTGACCTCTGAGCATCTCCCACTGATTTAAGGCCATCCAAGAGCCTCGTAGGCGGTGACCTTCAGGGTCACCGCCGCGGAGGTGCAAACGCCCAGAACAGCACGAGGAGCAGAGCAACGTCTCACAATATTGGAAGAGGCAGGGGATTACGCGTCAAAGGGTTGCCTTGAGTGGGGCATCGTCAGGTAACTGACACAAAGCCGGAACTTTGAATGTCCCGGAAAGAACGACGGATTCCCCAGGACAGCAGCAACGTCAACAAGATGGCGATCCTGAGCGAGCCAGGATAAGTGGCAGCACCCTTGTGGCCGACAGATGCTCCAGTTGCATTTGCGAAAATGGGTTCTGGCTGCCACCATGGCCACCCTTGACATTAGGGTGTCTGTGTAACCGTCTACCCGTCCCCGGCCTGAAGGCAGAGTGACCACTGGGGCAACGAGGACGTCAAGCAACCAAAGTGGCATCTGCTGCAGCTGTTTCACAAACTACCCCGAGTATATGCTCGTCATTACAGTACTTAGCCGGCGGCCGGGTGGCACAGCGGGTGCAGTGGCTTCATGGCAACCGGGAACCCACGAGTTGGAGCCCCCTTCGTGGGTCAACCCAGCCCTTCATCTCTCTTAGGTGCACAACTGAGCACCACTTTGCGGGTTAGTTAAAAATGA
>JAZEWT010000031.1:4878156-4901842 GCA_036362905.1 Mordacia mordax | reverse complement strand
TGCCCAGCCCTGAGTGGGATGCGCAGTGTGCCAACCCTTGTGTAGAATTAACAGCGTGCCAAGCCCATGCATTAGCACCTGGGCACACGCAGCGCGGACGTGCAACCGATCATGCTCTTGACAAAATGTCCACCAACTCTTGTTCGTAATAAGCGCGGAGAAGTGTCAGCGTACCTGGTCAGAAACATTGAACGACATTTGAAGCACGAGAATAATATCTCAAGCCTTCCTTCTCTGAACTCCGATATTGGTTGGTATTGCTATAACCCTGTGCGTAGGCGAAGGTTTGCAGCTGGTTATTGTATCGCTATATTTAACGCAGCGGGACGTGCGAAGTTAGAATGCAATTAGATTAAAGCTGGGATTTTCAGAATGTTTGGGCTATTGGATGTGACCCCCCACTCCCACTGAAGTCCCAGGCCCCAGCAGGGACAGCCTCAAAATACAAATATCACCCGTAAGCTGCAGGAAATGACACGCGATCCTGCGAGCGCTTGACACATGCGGTGCACACACACACGTACACCACGCAGAGCCCAGACTACACGCTGCACAAATGCACACCACGCTTATCCTACACCACGCACAGACACACCACACAGCCCACACTATACGCGGACAGACACCACGTACCGTCCACACTACGCACGCACAGACACCACGTAGAGCCCACACACCGCACAGACACAGAGACACACCAAAGACAACCCACATCCGCGCTCACTCAAGCGTGGCTCTGCAGCGCTAGGTATCGTCTGCTGCATGTAATAGCAACATTAAATAAGCGTTTGGAGCACCATCGCACGAGGCATGAGATGAGACACATCCGTGAATGGCAGTGCAGGCAGCCTGGAGTCGTTCCCAATCCGGCGACTTGCATTCTGTGCGATGGTGTGTGTGGGCACCACCCTGTTGGGTACCCCGTCGCATAGCACGGCAAATATCTCTCATTATCTGAAACCGCTTAATCCTATATAGGGTCACGGTGAAGCCGGAGCCTATCCCGGAAACACAGGGCGTAAGGCAGGAATACACCCGACGACGGGACGCCGGTCCATCGCCGGGCATTGCCGGACACTTTTAGTCTGCGAGCCAATCAACCTATCCAGAAGCATGCTTTTGGACTGTGGGAGGAAATCGGAGTGCCCGGCGAAAACCCACGCGGACACGGGGAGAGCATGCAAACTCCACACAGAAAGGCACCCGGGCCGAGAGATTCGAACCTGGGACCTTCTTGCTGTGAGGCGTCAGCGCTAACCACTGCGCCACCGCGCCGCCGCGCCGCCCACGGCAAATATCCATTGCGCTATTCACCACGGTGTGGAGCGGTGGCACAGCGGTTGTCTCACTGCGCTGTGAATGGGGTATTTTGACTTTTATTCATGGCCACAGCTAATTTCAGTGGCGAATGACATCTCAACCGTTGCTGTCCTAACTCCCCCGCCCCTTCGTCTTCGAAGCCCTTTCTCCCTTCACCAACCCACATTGACTAAGATGGTGAAGTATGGCCAAACAAGCCCTACCGCCAAAACTTCATGGGAAGCATTCATTAAACAATGAATTGACAATGGGCTGCAAGTGATTGCCCATTAGTGAAACAAGTGAGCAGATTTATATTGAATCACGTCCTCTGTGTGTACTATTCATTATGCTTCCTATGTGGACGCCTCAGTGCCGCGGTGAGTAGCGCTACCGCCTCACAGCAAGAAGACCTCGGGTTCGGTTCCCAGTTCGGGTGCGTTCTGTCTCGAGTTTGCGTGTTCTCTCTCTCTCACCGTGTCCGCGCGGGTTTCCTCCCACCGCCCAAACACACGCTGCTGCCGAGGTTAATTGGCCTGCTGAGTAAATTGCCCCAAATAAACTACCCTGCGATGTGCTGGCGTCACATCCTGAGTATAGCCCCACCTTGCGCCCTCTGCCTACCAGGATAAGCTCCAACCCCCCCCCTCTCACGACCTTGTACAGGTTTACGCGGGTATTGATAATGACGGTGAATTTTAGGAGCAGCCTCCAACGCTCCTCGCGGCTGCCCGCTCGCCGTAATCTTGTGCCCTTGGTGCGACCGTGCTGACATCACAGGGCCGCGGGCCCCGCGCCGGAGAACGAGGAGTGATGGGGCCATCATTCCGCGCGATACCACGCGGCCTCCCACACGCATCGATTTCTCCACCACACAACAGCACGGAGTGCTGCGCGAAACCAGCTTCCCGGCTGTGTTAACGCCATCCTCACTGTCATGGTATCTCTCTCGCAGCCCCTTTAAAGCGTTTCCCCAACACATCCGGCGCGTAGCTCCGTGTTACGCACGGCGCGACTGACACGGTGTGGGTGGCGGCTGGCTCTATGCTGTATTGCCTCTCGGCAGAACACGGCAATCGTGGTCAATGAAGTCAATTTCTTGTTTAATCTGGAAGGAACCGCTGAGTTATGAAGCTCTTTTTTTAAATAGTTGTGCAGTGTGGAGGCGTGACCAAATTGTAATATCTCATTGGCGCAGGGGGGAATATTTAGTCAGAACAATTAAGCATTTCTTTAGCCTGTGGGAGGAAGGCAGAATACACCGCGAGAACCCCAGGGAGAGAACATGGAAACTCTACACGGAAAGATACCCAAGTTGGGAATCGAACTCAGGAGCTTCTTGCTGTAAGGAGCAGCGCTCACTCCTCGACGCCACTCACCGCGCTAGGACAAACTGAAAGCAGGCGAGCGAAAAGCAATTCACCTCCGTCGAACGCCCCCTCGCCCCCGCCCTCTCTCCTTCGCGACGTTTCGCCTCCTGGAGGCATCGTCATGCGAAACGTCACTAACGGGAGAAAAGGGTACGCTCGCCACGGCTATCGCGAAAGAACAGCGGCGAAGAGCAACTCTCAAAGTGATTGATCGAAAGGTATTCGCTCGAATTAACCGACACCTGCGCGAGTAATCGTGCGTCTGCATCTCAGTGAGGAGCGTCTGGTGAAGCCCCGCGGATTTCCTCTCGCAAGTCGGTGCTCGCAAGCACTGTTGTCCAACATAGGTTTAGAAATGAGCACCGCCTGCCGGAGGTGGAGACTTTTTCACGGTGACCGGAACGATCAGTTAATGGACAGTGTGTGCCGGCACGCACGGCGCTCTCACGCACAAAGGCGAAGGAGGCCACGGCGCGTGTACGCAAGGCGTAGCCTCAATACGGAATCCAAGGCTGCGGGGCTTTATCTGGGTTTATAAAGCCAGCTCAAGAGATTAGCTGGATGCAATTTTCACGGTAAACCCCGATTGCCTCGCCGAGTCCTTCACCTTCCCCGGGCTTAACGCGAGCAGCAGCAGCAGCAGCAGGGTGGTCCGAGGTTCGCAACCACCCCCACGTGTCGCTCCCAACGAGGCGTGTAATTTGCGCGCGTTATAGATTGTGTTATTATTATTAATAATCTCCTGCAGATGTGTTGCCCTAGATCATCGCTGAGAATCTCTCTCGACGAAGCGATGTTTTTGTTTCTCAGAATAGCCGTGTCGATTGTTCCTTGTCTCTCTTTCATCAGCAGCCGCTCGCGTGGTGCCTCGACCGTGGGTGGCGAGACGTCGCGAGAGACAAGAAGAGTAATTGTCATTCGTCGAGCCGTGAAATCCTACATTGATTATTCCTTATGATAGTCGGCCATGACCAATCCACTGCTGGATGAAGGACTCCTGATCTTGGGCGCTTCTCCGTGCCAGAGTTGGCTATCTACCTCTGTTCTGCATCAGTTTCTTCCTGCTTCTCAAGTTTCTTGAGACTCTGGATTTTTCTTAAAATAAATAAATCACACTTAATATATACATGGTAATTTAATACCATGGCTATTAACCTTTTACACCTCAAGGTACACTTGCTCCCCCCCCCACCCGGGTCGGGTCTCCACGGACTACTGGGCGGCGCGGTCCGCTGATGAGACGCGGCCTGCTGGTGGGTAACGGAGGATCTCATTGAACGCACGTCACTTGATCCACATCACGTTTGTGAGATCGATGTTGCGGGGAACGAAGTGACCGGCGTGTGGCGCCCGATGGCTCCTCCGTTGTTGTTGTTATTATTATTATTGATAAATATCATTTAGCAGACGTCCTTGTCCGGAGCGTCGTTACTCCGGGAGCACATTAATCGGTTCGCGTTGCGATGGCGGTGGATGCTCCCACGCGGATGCTCTGCTCGCGAGAACTCGCTTCACGTGGTTCGGGGCTGCACGCCAGGTGGGACACAGACAGCGCTGGGTCGCAGACAGGGGACACTGTGCTAATATTTAAGGATGATTTACGCTTACTCCGCGCTCGGCTCAGTGCAAACAAACACCGCGCTGGACCTAATTAAATGTGTTTAATTATGAAACCACAGCAATAACGAAAGCGCTTTTTTTAATTGCAAGAACCATTAATATATTCCCTTCGGTGCAAGCTTTAAAATGGTTTAGAGCATCGATTATGTTTAGTTTTTAGAACCTGCATGCATTTAAAAGCCATCATTATTTCATACAGCGCTCGTGAGCCGTGCGTGATGCATCATGATCTCAGCCGGCTGTGCACACAAGCAGGTTCGCCTGTTTTTTTTTGTGAACTCACCCACTCACGTAAATATGTGACTGGGTACGCGAACACGCAATGTACGCCTGCTTGTGTGTTAATTAAAACTGTAACGGCCGTGGCTCGCTCTGTGTTAGGGTCAGAATGACGCCGTTATGGCAATCCTCAAGGCTTTTAAACCACCTCGTAGCCCAAGCGCAATGTCAATCTGCACATTGCAAAATGAAATCCCATAATTGCTTGGTTTCTGCGTGTGGCGGGGGGGTGGGGGGTGGGGGACGGGGGAATCCCATGAAAATGTAATATCATACCATTCAAACCGCCCGTGCTTGTTACGGTAATGAAGGTGCAGATTAGAGCAAGGCCACTGCACGGATAATAGAACCAATTATGGGCTCAGAAAAGGGTTTTGTGGCGGTCCGACCGTAAGGCGCCTGATGCCCTCGCTCTGGTCCGCTCGTCGCCCCGAGTCTCCCCTTGCCGGGACCGTTCGGGCCCTCGGCGCTAATGAGCCCCGCGACGCAGAGTTGCGCCTGGAGCTCAAACGGCACCGCCACTTATAATCTTAATACTACGTACAATATTAATACTATATATATATATACCATTGCCGCAATTTATTATGTGAATTAAAGTCACAATATGAATGCAATTCATAACGCATCGCGCAAAATTCCACGCCAGGTCGCGGACGAGACGCGGGATATGGAGACGCGAGGGTGCGTGTGGCAGGCGGCTACGCAGCGAGCCGGCGCCAACATTTGCCAGACACTGCGTCCCATTACCGCTGATGTTATCAGGCAATCCGTTAATGGGTGAGCCGTTATATTTATTTATTTAATGTGTGGAAGGAATCCGTCGAACCTAGAGAGAAAAAAAATCGACGCAGGACATGGGGAGAATTCGCAACGTGCACGCGGAAAGGAGCTCGAATCGCTAATCGAACCGCCTCGGCAGGACCTTGTTTATGTGAGGTGCTCATGTTACCTCTGCATAGACACCCTGCATAGACATCCTGCATAGACACCCTGCATAGACGCCCTGCATAGACGCCCTGCATAGACACCCTGCATAAACACCCTGCATAGACGCCCTACGTAGACACCCTGCATACACACCCTACATAGACACCCTACATAGACACCCTGCATAGACACCCTACATAGACACCCTACATACACACCCTACATAGACACCCTACATAGACACCCTACATCGACACCCTGCATAGACACCCTACATAGACACCCTGCATAGACACCCTGCATACACACCCTACATAGACACCCTACATAGACACCCTGCATAGACACCCTGCATAGACACACTGCATAAACGCCCTACATAGACACCCTGCATAGACATCCTGCATAGACATCCTGCATAGACATCCTGCATAGACACCCTGCATAGACACCATGCATAGACACACTACATAAACGCCCTACATAGACACCCTGCATAGACATCCTGCATAGACACCCGGCTGCAATTTTACATCGCGCAGCGGCAGTCACGCGATGCCGATTGCGGAACACGTGACGTGTGATTGACGGGGATATTTCTAGAATTTAGAGAGAGAGAATGCGGATGTATCGAGATGCCCTCCACCGCCACTCGTGTTTTTTTCTGCCGAGATCAGAAGTGAGGAATTGTTAATGTGCGCGTGAGTGCTTTATTAAAAGCAGTCTCTCCCCCTGTCTTTTGTGTAACGATCCTTAACATCAAGGCACTCGCGGCCTCTCGGAGGGACTGTTCTGCCTGGGCCTCCGTGCCCACGCGCTGGACATTAAACGCTGGCTTTGAAGATTCTCCTGGTCCATCTCAAATGTCCTTGAGTCTCCCTCGGGCCTACTAAGCCTAATGAGGAAATCCTCTTCCAAATCCAATTATACATTTTTTTGCCACAAGATAATTTCCTTACGAGTTTTAATAGTTGCGTGGCTAAATTGCACTCATTAATAAGTTTTGTCTGACCTTTACCATATATATATTTATTTGCTGATTTGTAAAATTATTATTTTCTGCTTATTACTTTGGATATGAAGACATCACTGTAAATGTTAAGGTGGCTCTTCATAATTATACTAAATGCAATGTACCACGTGCCGCGTATATTCGTTCAATATCGGAGATTTTCGAAAAGAGAACGATTCAGAGCTGCGAGGAAACCAGAGGGCGGGGGAAAGGCAGCCACGCAGCCAGCCGGCGCCAACATTTGCCAGACACCACGTCCCTTATATGACGTTATCAGCAAATGAATCGAGTGTTTTCTCACGTGTTGGAGAAAACGAAGGGGCTCGGAGAAAGCGCAGGCAGAACACCAACCCCAAAACCAGAATGACTCCCCCAGGCGGGAGTCGAAATTGCCTCGGACAGGAACTTATGTCTATGCGGAGACGCGAATGATGCTGCGTGGAGATCGTGGCACGGCGCGGGTGCTTGCGGGCGGCGCGCACGTGGCTCCATCGTGCGGGTCTCTCACCCGCACACAGACCCACGGTTCACGCGTGACAGCCTCCGGTGCGGCTTGGTCCACGGCACCACCATTGGCGTCGCAGTGAATGCATTCGGCGAAGGCGGCTGGAGTGAGAGGATTCCGCCAACCGATGGAGGCATTGATTGTGTGGACACGTCCGAGATGGGATTTGCGGCAGGTGTGCGGGAGACGGAACTCGCGCCACAATCTAAACGAGTGCCGTCCGTCACGGCTGATGCCGCGACAGCCTCGTCACTACGCATGGCTCCCAACCGAGCAAACGCCTCTCTCTGAACCCCTTCTCAGCACCTTGTGTCCGTTTCCCTAAAATTCGAGTGAATGGGCTCCACTCCGCATTTTACCGCTATCCTCACGCGCCCTGCTGGGCAGCCGGGCTGCGGAGATATCTTTGCCCCCAGGGCTACCCGAGCCGAGGAGACTAGGTGCCACAACCAGACTTTCATTTCTCCCCCGTTGTGAGAAATATAATTCACTCATTTCCCTACGACACTGATATCCAACCTTTCAAAACGCAAGATATTTTTTTTTATAACCTAAACGCAACGCGAGACCTACCTTCAAAAGTATTACTTTACTAAAAATACCATTTGCAATATGCATAACACCCACTAATTGTCCGTGCGACACGCTTGTTTCACACTCTCTGCGAGTCCTTTCACTGTTGTGCTTGCGATCAACAGACGCCACACTTGTAAATACAACCACTGTACAGAATCTCAGCTTTTCCCACTCTGTCCTCTAAATGTGTTTTATTGCTGAGATTCTGAGATCGTCCTGTCGATCTGGATCCAATCGTTGGAGACCACTACACCGCGGCGAACTAATGAAGGATTACTGAACCGCTGCCATTGTTCATTACACGTGTGAATGTAACATGAGACATAATATCAATGTATATTCTAGTTTTATCATCGTGTTCGGTACTCCTTTGTTCGGTGAGAAATCGTTTTTTTTTTCAATCGCATAATTTTGTTACAACTGCTTCATACGGCGCTGGAATGAAGTGTTGTCGAGAAATTTTTATCACAAAACACGTGTTTCCACCACGAATAGATGCGTTTAATCTTCGACGGCGCAAAGCGTTCATAGTGCTCGAACGCTTACATTCATTTAGATCAGTCAAACACACATTGCGCACAA
Organism: Mordacia mordax; assembly: GCA_036362905.1. NCBI lineage: Eukaryota > Metazoa > Chordata > Hyperoartia > Petromyzontiformes > Petromyzontidae > Mordacia > Mordacia mordax. The sequence continues at coordinate 4,893,669 of JAZEWT010000031.1, read as the reverse complement.
GTGCAATTTTCAACAAGCGAAGTGATTTGAATGGGGATCTTAGGAATAGCCGTCGATTTAACATTATGAGATGGGTCGTTTGTGTTGTTTCCCTTCACCACCGAACTGATATCGTCTCCATCGCTGGTCTAGTTTTGCTTCCACCACTGGGATGGTGGTTTTGTCTCCAGCACCGAGCTGGTCTTGTCTCCACCACTAGGCTAATTTTGTCTTCACTACTGGGCTGGCCTTGTCTCCACCACTTGGCTAATTTTGTCTCCACTACTGAGCTGGTTTTAGTCTGTAAATGGGAGTTGAACGTGCGCCCCGTGTCTCTCATTATTGTACTCAAATTTGCATCTTACATCGCGGCATATTTAATGTATGAAATCGTTAACAGTCCAGCTGTCTCCTAAATGTAAATTTAAGTTCGTCCAGCTGTTACGTAAATATTGCCTAAACATTACGACAAATCTTGTTTTGACGTTTGCATCATTGCTTTTACATCTGAGCGCATCGACCGCGGTGATGAGACGCCGTGTCCACCACACGCGCCGCACGAGGTGCCTGTCTCGTCAGCATCATTGGGACAATCGCATTGCGTTCCTCCATCAGAGGATGCAGGCCCGGGTCGCATTCAACGCGCGATGAACCGACGCTCCCCAAGGAAGAATTTTACTTTCGTTGTAATTCACAGGCAAATCCTGCGCGAGGGAGCGGCAGTGCAGCAATTAGCACGAGGTGCTCTCAGCCCAGCGACCCAAGTTATTCCCAGCCACGACGAAATCCCGCTGACGAGTGGGCCTTCGCCAACACCCACTACGTCTAGAAATGTGAAATATGGCCAAATATCTCACGAGCGACGCGAGGAGAGCAGGGGTTGCGCAGAAACGGAAAGGTCCCCGGGGCCTTGTCCCAGGCAGAAGACGCCTGACTCTGCCTGCAGGCAGTGGCTTCAGGCTCGTGGGTGTGGGTAGTGGGAAGTCTGTGTGTGTGTGGGGGGGGGTGAGAGGGAGCGTCAGGGAAATATGGGATCGAGATTCCCGTCTGACGCACCTCGAGGCTCTGTATTGGAACCGGGGTTAGCGAACCGGCTGACCTCGTCGTCTTACTTCGTTTCGTTCCCAATCTCGAGTTCATTCCGCCTTCATCGCTCTCCGTTTCCCTCCCACACCCCGACGTTAGAGTCGTCAACGTGGAGGGAGGCGAACCCGGTCCGTCGTGACTTCGCAGTGGAGTCCACAGTGGTTTCTCAGTGGAAATTAAAAACGCTGCTTGCTCTCACGCCACCACCAGCTGCTGCCGCTGTTCCTCGCTCGCCCATCAATGTTCACGGATGGATTTAAATTAAATATATATTCCACTTCATTTAAAAGCCGAGGCTGAACGAAGTACCACACATTAAACTATTCTTAACGGGGAAAGACTCACGATATCTAAACTTTACATTTCTCACTTTCCATCGAAAGTACGGCGCCCCTCGCTGTGGCATCCGGAGCCACGTGGCACATACTGCCATGGACGTGCTCAGCGAACAATTCGTCTCGTTCATCGCGTAAATCATCATTTAATTGGGTGGCGCGGTGGCGCAGTGGGTAGCGCTGTCGCCTCACAGCAAGAAGGTCCCGGTTTCGAATCTCGCCTCGGGTGCCTTTCTATGTGGAGGTTGCGCGTTCTCTCCCCGTGTCCGCGTGGGTTTTCGTCGGGTACTCCGGTTTCCTCCCACCAGCCCAAAAAAAGCGCCCAGGTAAATTGACAGTTGGTTTAGTCGTTCCCCAGTGCCCTGCGATGGAGTATCGCGGGGCCTGCACGTGGCCTGGCAAACCGTGCAGTCGGTCACCTCAGCGACCACAGCCATGAAAACCCCACTAGGGGTCGATGTCAACACCGTGTCGACGTAAAGCAAAGAAGATGAAGAATCGGTTAAATGGATCTCAATTCAGTGCACTTTGCAAGCAACTGACGCTGTCCGCTGCTTCGCAGAGAGTTGTCTGCATTGGAAAAAAATGGAAATAACATAAGATTTTGTGTTTTTATTGCTGCTGCGTTTAAATGCATACATCGCTCGGTTGAATGGTGTTCATAAGATGTATTGTTAGAAGATATGGCCATTACTCTGTGCATAAGAGCATCATATAAACATCCCGATTCAACGGACTTTTGACCACCGTTTCCCTCCTGTTGGTCCGTTTCATCGAGGCGCTGCCGTATTTTGAAAACAAACCAAAAAATGTCGCGATATTTAACAAAACCTTAAAAGGAGGCAAAGCCGGTAATAATCGTGCGGATTGTGCGGAGCCGCGTTTGTTATTTGAGCGATGTGCGGGCCGCTCGGCGTGCGCGCTCATGTTTTGGTTACTGCGCGTGGAACAGAGCGGGGCGAGTTTGTCGCCAAGATGTCAGCGATTATCGAGTATTTGGATAATTTAGCCCATGGCCCAGCACGCAGTTTTCCTTTTCCAGAAATATTTCTTTTTTATTTTTGTCCATTGCACCAAAAAACTACCGCTCCTTCCGCGCTGCTGCTTTTTTCCGTGGTTTGAAGATTTCAGAAGACGCACTGTGCAAAAGTTCTATGCCACAGTACGCTCTGCGTTCGAGATAACAGGATGTTGGAAACAGAAAAAAAAATAAGTCAACAGCACAAAATGTGTCCGTGTGCACGCCTCTGACAGGCAGGCATCCGTTGTTTCGCACGTTTTGTGGAGACCGCGCGACATTTGCCCAATTGCTCACGAATGTTAAGGGAACAATAAACGCGTGATGTTCCGTCCGAGAACATTCAAACAGCCGCGAGGCATGTGGATCACAATTTTGACAGCTACCGTCGTGCCATGCAGCAGCTTATGAGAAATTGGCCAATTGCAGCGAATTAGATCCAAATGCGGATTTGAAAATAGTTGAGAAGAGAATTCTACTGCTAATGAGTGTGCCTCCTAACATGCGTAGCATGGTCGCCTCTGCGAGTGGACACACTCCCCTGTGAAGATCGTTGCTGTCTGTTAATGTGGCGCCTCTTGCTGGTCACATGGCACGTTTTCTCTGATTGTCGCACGTCCAATTAAAGGACCCAGAAATGTCCCTTAATTGGAGTTGCTTTCACAAAATGTTTTGTGTGAGTATCTGTAAATATATATATGAAAATATCCACATTCTGCGCGTTTACCTATATCAATATCCACACTCTGTTACAAAGCTTTGCGGCGTTTTCAAAAGTGCGTGCAAGTGTTTTCAGAGTGAGCTGAATCACAGATTAAAATCATATACATTTAGCGCCTCTTGCGCAAAGAGGAACCCGCAGGGGGCACGAGGATGCGGCAGCCACGCGATCAGCCGGCGCCAACATTTGTCAGAAACCGCGTCCTGTATGTTATGTTATCGGCCAATTAGTAAATGAAGTTCTATTTTTAGTTGCGGGAGAAAACTGAAGAACCCAGTTGCGTTTCGGGTCTCAGAAATCTGTGAAACGAACGTTTTCACAGCAACAACGATTCCCCCCACGTCCGTCACACAGCGCCTCTCTGTGTTAAGCTTCTACGTTGTCCCCCCCCCCCCTGTTCTGCATGGATATTCTCTCGGTTCCTTGGTTTTCTCCCATATCTCAAAAACACTGCTATTGGCCAACCCACATGCCCCAATGCAAGAAAAAAATCCACCTGCACGTTACTCGGCTGGGATTGCGCGGTGCCACGGGAGGTTGCCACCGAGCGCTCAGCCACGGCAGCCAGGGGGCTCACAATCACACGATGCGAGGATTGACGGCGAGCAAAGCCGCGAGCGAGCGAATGGCGATGCACCCCGAGGGGGTGTCCCTTGCCGTCAGGGAACGCCTGATTTCCATTGTGCGCTCACACAAGAGCAGCTGCAAGAAGGTGCTTTCAGCAATTATGAAGCGGCAACATAATGAGCACCTTCATGATAGCGAGGCGCGTTGTGCATCTGTGTGGCATTGGGCGAACAGGCTTTGCGATCATTTTATGAATAGCAAAGTGCCCGTTGCTGTTTTGTGGAGACTCAGTTCGTCCGTGACGTCTCAGGAACGAATAATAGAGAAATACACGGGAGGACGCAGAGAGCAGTCCGAGCACAGGATGCAGAGCAAACGCCAGAGAAAGCCCGTGGAGTGAGTGGAGATTGCCGGCGAGGCCTCCGCATCGTCCTCATACAGGTGGTCCCGGTGTCTCGTGACGAATCTTATTGACTCGTAATGCGTTGTTGTTCCTTTGCGCTTTTATTTCCATTTAAATACTGCTTACTCGTTTAGTTCATTTCAATACAGTTTCTGCGTATCTTCTGTGTTTCTTACGTTACGTTACGCACCCCATCGGTATAAAGCGGTCTCCAATCACTGAATCGCGATCAACGACAGGTCGATCCCAGGATCTTAAACCGTAAACGGTATAGAGAAAAACTGTGGGGAAGAGCTCAGATTCTACGCCGTATTTAAAACTGCGGCGGCCGTGGGTCGCAAATGCAAGCTGCTGGAAATATTGTGCAGCACGCACACGTATTGTGCAGCAAAAAAAAACCCGTTAAAATGTTGCTGATTTTCCGTTCACTGTCGTTGTTGGCATGCCGTTCTCTCCGCAGCCCTGTGTAGCGCTTTGTGGCCCTCGGGTGACAAAGCGCTCTATAAATGCAATTATTATTATTATTGTGCAAATACGCACAGATGTCACACTAAGAATAGGTGAGTGTTACGCATAGCATAATTGTGTGCGTATTTATTTCGGAGATTTTTTTTTTTTAAGATTAAACTTCATGCTGCATTCAGAGTCTAAAAGTGATTTTGTGTTTAGAAAGGTTGGAGACATCTGTTTTAGAGAATGACATGGGGGTTACGAGACATCTGGAGCAACCTATATATGTGTCATCTCATTCCTCTTTTCAAATTGGTCAACAAGACGGTGGGCTCTGTTCTTCAAACAGTGCTTCAGACCCAGGTGCCTCTTCATTACGCTGCGTGACACACAAGCACACCTGTCTGTTTGAAGTATCGTGATGACTGTCGTGAATTATTAGTGGCTGGACCTCTTGTGGGTACAGCTCGTTGTTGTGCTCGCCACGAGCGCCGTTGGACGTTGGAGTTTATTGGAGCCAGACCTGGTCTGACTAACGTGGCGGTGAGTAACGATGTCGGCGCGTCACCGCACGATGTATGAGAATTGCTCTCGAGCTGTTGTTTCGGGATAACAGTGTCGGGCGTTCCTCCTCCTTTCTCCTCTCTCCTCCGACGTCGGAGGCCTGCAACGTCGGGCCGAATCAGTCTGACGAGCAGAAACGTCGCAGGGGAGAGGGGGAGGAACACCTCGACACGGCTATCCCGAAAGAACAATTGTTAAAGCGGTGAGTGTCAGTGGAATGCAGCGGCTCGCCGTCTTCAAAACACGACGCCCCCTGCGGCTCTGAACAAAAACGTTTCCATCTTCACCAATACTCACACTGGCTGCTGGTTACATTGAATGAGCGCCCACAGAGAGAGATGTGGCGATGTACGTTAATCCCTGATCCAGACCAACCACGTTGATTCGTCAAATGAGCTGGTGTTTTTTTTTGTTTAATCGTGGCGACCACTGTTGCACAGCCGACGGCAATAAACCGCGGCGTTTAAGGGAAGAAGATCGCAGTGGGTCGCACGCGTAGATCAACTCCGGCCGAAGTGCCCAGTCAATGGTACTACTCACACGTGGAAGGGACCCGGGCAGGGAGAGACGGAGCCGGAGGGAGACACGGTGGAGCAGGAGATCCATACCAATATAGAGTCAATCCGTTTCCACGCTCGAAGACCCGTTGAGCTATGCAGCTCTTTTAAAGTTGTCCAGTGGGGAGGGGTAAGCAAGTTGCAAAATCTTAGGGATTGGAGGACAATGAGTCAGGACAATTAACCTTGGCAGCACGCGTTGTGTCTGTGCTGGGAGGAAACCGAAGTACCCGACGAAAACCCACGCGAAACAGGGAGAACGTGCAAACTCCACGCAGAAGGGAATCGAACCCAGGTGCTTCTTGCTGTGAGGCAGCAGCCCTACTCACGGCACAGCCACAGCACTGCCCTGTCAGAGTGGATAAAGGCACTGCGATCATTAATTCGGCTCGGTTGTCGTTACCGCGATGATCAGATTGTATGTTTAACGGTAATCACGGAGGTAGAGATGTTCTGTGCAGCGCTTTGTGACCCTCGGGTGAAAAGCGCTCTATAAATGATATTTATATTATTATCATGTGAAAAGTGATAAGAGTGGGATGCGGGTGGCAGGCTGAGAAGGAGGTGGCCCTTGCGGGGAGGCAGGAATGTCTGGGGAGTAGAAGTGGATTTGATGGCCCAGGATCGCGTGGAGACAGAGGAACCACTTATTCGAGCTCCGAGTCGGAATTAGACTTCAGTTAGAATGATCAACCAGCGGACCACTGCTCCCATGCCAATATGATACAGAAATTAATAACTCGTGGCTATAAAAGTCCACATTTCAATCGCACACCTGTACACATTGGGCCCTTAACAGAGTTATGAGTCTCTAAGATTCTCAATGAATCGATTTCAGGATTGTGTTAAGAGAACCAAGATTGGATTATTATCTGACTCACAGCAATAAAACTCCTGGCTTCAGACATTATATCTCCACCACAGGGTCGCAGTGAGAACCTTGGGAATATGAGGCGATAAATACCATATTACGTCTTAAAGCCCTGATCGATGAGTTATAAAATGGGGCTAAAGCTGGTGTAGAGGTTAGCGCTACGCACGTCGCTCGGCTAATTTCTAAGCCCCCTCTACTCATTGTGAGCGTTTGCGCGCTAACACAGACACAGTGAAATGCTCTCGTATTCCCATCAGTTAGGCTCTTGTCACGCCACGATTTGTAAACGGGCATGTTTAATTATTGTTTTACTGCTATTTATGAGCATCGTACGTCTCGGCGGTGGTATTGCTGGGTCCGTAAATCAAGCAGCTGCCGGTATTGTAACCCACGCGGGCAGTTTATTCATCACCGCTTTAGATTATTTATTGGATTTTTTGAGCTTGGCCGGGGCCCGGATTGGGTATGGACACGTAATCTCACTTTGCACCCAGCCGCAGCCGGAGAGTGCAGACTCGAAGTATTTGTTAAGATATCGTTAAAAGAAGTACAATTACACGCGTTTAGTAATGCACAATTAAACAAAACAATAAAGTGCAACTAAGAAGAAGGATTGAAATTACATGAAACTCATGACCTACTTTCAAACTGCTCGGGACACTAAATAATAGTTAGCCAAGTAAAAAAAAATACCCCTTAATTAATTGTCCGATAACATGATTATTTATAACACACAGTGTCTGCCAAATGTTGGCTGCCTGCCGGTCTCCAGTTTCCTCTCGCCTCTGCCATCGTTCGTTCTTCGAACGAATAGCTTGGACGTTAAGGATGTGCGCGGTGTAACAATTTGTAATTATTATTATTGTTGCGTGGAACATTGTTTCCTGCTTGTCTTGTTACTCAATGCACCGTGGTAATGTTCCATCTGCCACCGCACGCCTGAGATTATATCGTGCGCGATAAACACGCCGATGATGATGATGATGGAAATTTTAGGCATGGACCGTTAATTGCAAGGTGCACCCACGCGCTCGTTAGAGGAATGGACTTTGTATTAAACGGAGATCAAGAAGAAGAGTTTCGACACAGAATGCGTTCGTATGTTTGACCACTCGCAGCTACCGCCTGACCTTTAGCAGAGAAGTAAAGATGAGCGATTCAACGTTTCACATGGCGCCACCCACGGGAGATAGCGAGTGCTGCATGAGCTGGTCATATGCTCTGTGGTGTGGGCTTGCGTGTGCGTGTGTAGGGTTTGTGTGTGTGCGTGTGTAGGTTGGTGTGTGTGTGTGTGCGTGTGTCGGTTGGTGTATGTGTGTGTGTGCGTGTGGGTTGGTGTGTGTGTGTGCGTATGTAGGTTTGTGTGCGTGTGCGTGTATGGGTTTGTGAGTGTGTGCGTCTGTGCGTGTGTAGGTTTGTGTATGTGTGCGTGTGTAGGTTTGTTTGTGTGTGTGTGCGTGCACAAATATGTGTGTGTGTGTGTGTAGGTTTGTGTGTGTGTATGCGCGTGCGCAGGTTTGTTTGTTTGTGTGTGCGCGTGTGTAGGTTTGTTTGTGTGTTGTGTGCGTGTGTAGGTTTGTGTGTGTGTGTGCGTGTGTAGGTTTGTGTGTGTGCGCGTGTGTAGGTTTGTGTGTGTGTGTGTGTGTATAGGTGTGTGTGTGTGTGTGTGTGCGCGTGTGTATGTTTGTTTGTGTGTGTGCGTGTGTAGGTTTGTGTGTGTGTGTGCGTGTGTAGGTTTGTTTGTGTGTGTGCGCGTGTGTAGGGTTGTGTGTGTTGTGTGCATGTATAGGTTTGCTTGTGTGTGTGCGTGTGTAGATTTGTTTGTGTGTGTGTGTAGGTTTGTTTGTGTGTTGTGTGCGTGTGTAGGTTTGTGTGTGTGTGTGTGTAGGTTGGTGTGTGTGTGCGCGCGTGTGTAGGTTTGTTTGTGTGTTGTGTGCGTGTGTAGGTTTGTGTGTGTGTGCGCGTGTGTAGGTTTGTGTGTGTGTGTGCGTGCATGCGAAGGGGTGCAGAGCGGTAGCCCAGTGGTCAGCGCGCTGGGCTACAAACCCGGCGATTCGAGTTCGAATCCCGCACACGGCCAACACCAGTGACGATTTTCTGAACATGGACCTCTCCTCGGTCGACTCAGCCTGAAATGATTACCTAGTGCGGTGTGTAAACATTTTCACTAAGGCTATAAAGGCGACCGTGGGTAGTGCGGGTAACCACCTCCGCGTGTGCCGTGTCGACCTTCATAGGTGCTTGCATCAGCGCAGTGATTTGTGCGGCGCTATGTATATACCAAATTAAATATCTAGCCACAGGTGCCGTTAATGTGGATTGTCTTAACGTATATTGGGCCTCCACTAGGCATGCTGAGCGTTTAAGGAGTAATGGCAATGGTTATGTGTATTGGGAATAGCACCGTGGAGAAACTGGTGGATTAATGAGGTTGCACAATAGCTTGAAAGTTGGTGAGATTAGAGATATCGGAGGGATCACCACGTGCTCCGGGTATTCAGTGACATTTGCGTTGAGAGTAGGATGGAAACTGATGTCTCTCGCTGAGGGATCTCGGCTCGTAACGTCTCATGGAACTGCGGGGACCTCTCTCAGCCAAACACCACGTGGACGCTACGGACAAGTGCGTGATCGAGAGCGATCTCCAACAAACCGCGAAGGCGCACCGTCGCTAACGACTGCCGGCAGCACGCGCTCTCTCCACGGGCATGCAGCACGCGTGCCCTGGTGGGACTCGCGGACGATTCCACTCGGATTTCATCCCGGATTGTGGAGCGAACAGCTCAGGTGCTGCAGTGCAATGGCTCACGATTACGCTGATGGAGGGTTTTTTTTTTACGGCTCCATGTATGAGAAATGCTCTCCATAGCTACTCTTTCTGGCGGCACGGTGGCCCGGTGGGTAGCGCTGTCGCCCCCTTACAGCAAGAAGGTCCCGGGTTCGAATCTCGGCTCGGGTGCCTTTCTGTGTGGAGTTTGCATGTTCTCTCTGTGTCCGCGTGGGTTTTCTCCGGGCATTCCGATTTCCTCCCACGGTCCAAAAAACATGCTGCTGCATAGGGTAATTGGCTCGCAGACTAAACTGCCCACAGTGCCCGATGATTGACTGGCGTTTCATCGTGGGTATATCCCTGCCTTGCGCCCTGTGTCTGCCGGGATAGGCTCCAGCTCACCGCGACCCTGTACAGGACTAAGCGGTTTCTCACAATGAGATGAGATGAGCTACTCTTTCGGGATAGCCGTGTTGGGTTTTCCTTCTCTCTCCGTCGCAACTTGTCGCGTCTCACGCTGGAGTAATCGTCAGGCGTTCCGAGTCATCTCACTCGACACGGCTCTCCCGGAAATAACAGCTGTGGCGAGCGATTGCAGCCCCGTAGCCATTTCCAAACGCCACGCGAGATAAAGAGAATAAGAGGTGAACATCCCGACAGTTCTCCCGTAATTATGTTTAACGAGCATATTAACGGCAGCCGTCTGGGGTCCACCAACCCCACCGTCTCTTGGCCTGGAACCTTCCGTACTGAGCCATGGGGGCAGGGTAGCGGCGTGGGGTTCTGCTCGAGGCGACCTCACTACACGAGTCCATGAGCACCCGACCCCCCCCCCACCCTTTGTCCAGACATCTCACTTAACACTACCACCTGCGCTGGTGTAATATCGGCGGTTCAAATTTGTTTAAGCGGTCAATAACTGTCACGCACTTTTGTGACCTTCGGGTGAAAAGCGCTCTATAAATGCAATTGTTAATTATTATTATCAGATTCAATTATGCCTGAGAGTCGCAAAAACCGTTTGCATCTCAAAGCCCACGTGGCCCACTTGGGTATGAACTCCGCCGACCACGATGTGGCGCTCGCGGCCGACTGGCGGGTTGAGAATGACGTAGTTATGACGGCACCATGCAAACAGGAGTGGGTTATCAAATAACCCGCTTCGTATTGCTCCCGTATTCTGTTTTGCTCAACGTCGACACGGTGTCGACCTCGTCCCCCAGAGCGATTTTCATGGCTGTGGTCGCCGAGGTGACCGACTGGACGGTTTGCCAGATCACGTGCAGGCCCCGCCAATACTCCATCGCAGGGCACCGGTTGACGATTTAACCAGCTGTCAATTAACCTGGGCGTGTTTTGGGGACGGTCGGAGGCAACCGCAGCACCCGGCGAAAACCCACGCAGAAACGGGGAGAGAACACGCAAACCCCACACAGAAAGGCACCCGAGCCGGGGAACCGAACCCGGGACCTTCTTGCTGTGAGGCGACAGCGCTACCCACTGCGCTGCCACCGCGCCGCCCATTGCTCGCGTAAATGAAGCGATGCTGCAGATATCCGTGGTACATTCAGTCGGCTGGATGTCTGCTCTGGTGCACGGAAAACGTGGCTGTGGAACTCGCGGTTACTCACCCCTCCCCAGCAGCCGATTATCAAACACTCGTGTTTTCCCCGTCACTCAGAATGCACACCTGAGCCACAAGACATCGTCAGCATGGTAGAACCCGCACGTTGTTAGGATTGACGGAAAGCGCGGACTGAAATGTTCCGCGCCTTAAGGACGCGTGCGCCTAACCTTGCACAGACGTCCCCGCGTCGACTAACGCGCTCGCTTTGTGTGAAATAAATGTCCTCGTGCTGTCGTTATTGCGAATCCCGTGAAATCGCATTAATGATGAATGCACGTCTTGTTATGTCTCCCCATTGGACACCGTCATTAGCAAAACACTCTTATACAAATGGAATATAATGTGGGTGTTGTGAGAAATTACCAGTTTGATTGATGCCCCGCATAGGCGCTGACAATGGCTGTTAATCTCCGACATTGCGTGCAGACGACAGATTTTTTTTTAAAGTTCATTCAGCGGTGTCAGCAACACAAGGGGCGCTGGGACAGCTGAGAGTGGCGAGCGTGGATTCTGCAGCAGCATCTCGTCTCATTGTCAGCAACCGCTTAGTCCTGTACAGGGTCGTGAGCCGGAGCCTATCCCTGCAGACATAGGGCGTAAGGTAGAGATATACCCACGATGGGACGCCAGTCCATCACCGGGCACTGCGGGCAACTTAGTCTGCAAGACAATTAACCTATGCAGCGGCATGTTTTTTGGACAGTGGGAGGAAACCCGAGTGCCCGGCCAAAACCCACGCGGACATGGGGAGAGAACATACAAACTCCGCAACAGAAAGCAGCACCCGAGACGAAATTCAAACCCGGGACCTTCTTGCTGTGAGGCTACCCACTGGGCCACCGTGCAGCAGCATAGTTGAGGGCAACCCCCACTTCGGCGCCCGGCTGTGGCCAGACACTAACGATGAGAAACTGGCGATCCGCGCTTGTTTTGGGGTTTGAGGTTGCGAAGGAGCGTTATTGTTGTTGTTGTAAAACCCTCCGCGGCGTGACGAGACGGCGCTCCTGACGCAGCGCTATGTTTGGTGCTGAACTCCGTCGTGAACCGTGGTCTCGAGCCACCGCTGAGGAGGCGCTTTAGCGGTCCGAGGTTGATTGACACAGCGGCACGTGTCAATGACGTGTGGACTTGCGACAACTGCGCTGGGTGGTTCAGGTGAGTATCAGCACCCGCTTAATTCTGTATAGGATCGCTGTCCCGGCAAACGCAGGGCGCAAGGCAGGGCTATATCCAGGATGTGACACCAGTGAGCGTTCTAAAAATGTAATTATTATTATTATTACATCGCTGGGCACTGGGCGTAATTTACTCAGCAGGCCAATTAACCAAGGCGGCAGCGTGTTTTTGAACGGATGCAGAAAACCGCAGTACCCGGGCGAAAACCCACGCGTATGCAGGGAGAGAACGCGCAAACTCCACACAGAAAGGCATCCGAGCCGGGAATCGAACACGAGCTTTATTTGCTGTGAGGCCACCTCGCCGCCACCAAGCGAAGCACGCACGACGCAAAGGCCGGGAAGCGACATCTAACGGCCGCTCCGGTTGGCGCGATTCAAAACGAACGCTCAGGCGCTTCTCCTGAAGATGCCTCTCACCCGGCATGCGTCAGACGCCGGCAGACGCGCGGTGCCGCATGCGTCCGCAGGGATTCGCATCAGAAACGTCGGCAGGATTGCTGCGGTTGAGGCGGTGGAAAACCGCAAGGTCTCCCAGTGCGAGGGGTTTGCACCTTGACACATTTGCGGGCTCTCTCTCTCTCTCTTTGTCTCTGTGGCGAGAATCACTCGCGGTGAAAGGGGAGGCGATCTCTGTGTTAATTCGCTCTCGGCTTGACACGTCTCTCCATCATGTGCCCCTTGCTTGACGCTGGCTCTCTCTTAGGTCCACTTTCCTTTCTCTCTCCTCCATCGTTTCCGTCTATTATCCCATCTTCAAAGCGCCTGAGGATGCCTCTAACGTGTGAGGCGAAACGTCGCGATGGGGGGAAAGGGAGCGATCGACGCGGCTGTCCCGAGAGAGCAGCTTTTCGAAGCAATCATCACATGATGGTAGTTTTATGCAGACCTTATTGTATTTGACCCTCCACCGCTCAACGCATGGCGGCGCGGTGGCGCAGTGAATAGCGCTGATCCCTCACTGCAAGAAATTCCTCGGTTCGGTTCCCGGTTCGGGTGCCTTTCTGTGCGCAGTTTGCTTTGCTCTCCGTGCCCCCGTGGGTTTTCGCCGGATACTCAGGTGTCCTCCCACAGCATAGAGATACGCTGCTTAGAATAATAATAATAATAGCACTTCCAGAGCGCTATTCACCCGAGGATCACAAAGCGCTGCACAGAGCTGCGGAGAGACCGCCACAGTCAGTAACAACAACGACATAAGAACAGCAAATCAGCAACAATAACTTTTTTTTTTAGGTTAATCATCCTTACAAAATTGCGCCCAGTGCACTAAAATGTTGGAACTTGCTTATTAGTCCTCCTCGCTCGATAACTGTTAAAAAGCGCTACACAGCTTGACGTTTCATTCCAGCCTAAATAAAAAAAACTGCCGGACTGACGGCAGCGTGAGCAGGAGAGATCGCCAATCGCGGGACGAAGACCGCATTCTCTGTTCATGCCGAGGCTCCGATGAGAGGGGCGATACGAGTTTGCGACGGTCCGTGGGGCAATGAGGGGCCCTCATTAGCCGCCTCACCGGCGCCTCGGTGTCTATTCCGCTCTGCATCCTGGGGGCCCCGGCCCCAGCAAGGGACTGGAGCAGCCGGGTTTTTTTGTGTGGTTGTCTATGGAAATAATTTTAATTAGGTTTTAATTACTCGCTGAATATTTGCCTTGTTATTGGCAGAGGCCGTAGCTGCAGGCACCGTGGCTGGTAACCACGGCCACAGCGAGCGATGGGCTGGATGTGGACGCAAGTGGCCCTCGCTGACATTCAACCCTGGTTTCGATATTGTCATGAATTCCATCGCTGATCGTTTAAAATGAAATTGTTTTACACCAATGCTTCGCGACGCCAATGCAGCTGCAATTTGATGAAATTCGAGCGTACGTGATTTACGAAATTGCAGAGATTTTCAGATTTCGAAATTCTCTTATTTAATTCAATCAGTGGCATAGGGGTACGTCGTTCTGATGTGGAGTAGTCATAGCACCAATAAAATAAACAAACCGACCTCTGAGACAAATGGAGCGCGAGGATTTGAAATCTGGGATAAGTGGGGGTGGGAATTTGGTATCTGGGATGAGTGGGGCGCGAGTGTTTGGGATCTTGGATGAGTGAGGCGCGAGGGTTTGGGATATGGGATGAGTGAGGCGCGAGGGTTGGGGATCTGGGATGACGAGGGCGCGATCGTATACGATTCGGTTTGATTGTCCTGTTTAAATTGCTCCAGGTGCCCTGACATGTTGCAAATTGCTTATCCCTCCCCAGTGGACAACTGTTAAAAGACATACATAGCTCAGCAGTTCCTTCCAGCTTTAAGTACAAGCTTTAATAACCTGAGGTGAGGTCTGGTGGGGGGCCCCGACGTGTGGGCCAAGCGTTGACTTGGAAGCCGGCAAAACATAAACACTGACAGCCATCGGCTCTGCTCCGGAGGAACTACAGGATGAGGTTTTTTCTGTCTCTTTTAAACCAATGACTCCGCTTTACTTCCACGTGGATCCAATGGAACACACAGAGTAATGACCAAATAAAAACCTGGACTTAATCCTCCTCCATGGACAGCTGCCCCAAGGCGAAAACGCCCGCTAAGAGATGAGGGCCGGTGGCGGCCCTGCCCGCCGGCGCTGCATACGCGTCACGCGTGACGCACGAGTGACGCACGCGTGCTGCTCTCTCCTCCTCCATGTCTCGGGCTCACGAGCCGTGACCACGCGCGCTAAACTTCCCCGCCACGGCGCCTGCTATGGCGGCTCGGCAGGGGGGTGCTGCTCCTCGTTCTGTGGGCGAGAGTTTGGCGAAGCCTGATCCTCGTCTCTCACCTGAGACGCTGCTGCTGCTGCTGTGCCTTATTCGGCTGCTTGATAAAAATGTCCTTCTCTTTAATATCTCCCGCTATTTTAAATGCGTGTCTATGAATGGATCACCCTACGTAATACTTAACAATTGCGCAGTAGTCTCTAAATGAAAAATAAGCCCTACCCATACTAATGCGACTTTAATATAAAAAAAAACAAAAAAATTACGCTTTGCGTAATATCTACTCTTCGCGTGACATCTGTGCATGCAGCATACAGTGAGTCCTGCACAGTATCTGTGCGTGCTGCACAATACGTTCAGCAGCTTTCATTTGCGACACACAGCCACCACAACTACCGCACAGAATCTCGGCTTTTCCTACTCTCCCAATATATTGTGTTTAACGTTAAGATCGACTGTTAAAGACTCTGGAATCTACCTGTCAATGACGATAGACTGCTTGGAGACCCCTGTTCTAAGGAATAAGAGTGGGGTGGGGGGATATTCCAGAGGCCAACCGTGTTCTCACGCTCCCCAAGGAAGCTCGCGAGAATTTTACTGTCATTGTAATACATAGGAATTCCTGTGCGAGGGAGCGGCGGTGC
>JAZEWT010000031.1:4857326-4873638 GCA_036362905.1 Mordacia mordax | reverse complement strand
AGCTTCGCCTTTCGACTCAGCTCCTTCTTCACCACGACGGTCCGGTACACCGACCGCATAACTGCGGACGCTGCACCGATCCGCCTGTCAATCTCACGCTTATCGGGATACAAATTTGGAAAATTCACAAGCAACGTGAATACATTTCTCGTATCGTGCGAACTCCGCAAGCAACTCCGCAAGCCGGAGTAAAAACCTGCTCGACAGCTCATGGTGACCGCGATATTCTGTTAAACATCCGCGTGCACGTGACCCGTGAAACCGAGTGGCTCAGCGTAGCGATGACGATGATGATGATGTTAAATTAGCCGTGTCCCTCATTACTCGCGGGGCTGAGCCCGCTGAACAAGGATGGGGGAATGAGCAAATATGTGGGGGGGGGGAGGGGTACCGTTAATAGGCACCGAGCGACGCCCCCATCCCGCGTGGGACGTTTAGGAGGCGCGACACCTCCGGAGGAGCAGGGTGAAGAGAGTGTGGTGGCAGCTGATGACAGACTGCCAGAGTTCACAGAGAGAGCGGCGCGGCAGCGGCAGTGGCGGTGATGGCAACGGTGGTGGCGGCAGTCGTGGTGGTGGTTGTGGCGGTGGTGACGGTGGTGACGGTGGTGGTGATAATGACGGCCGGCTCTGTGGTTATCGCGCTGGACCACAAAGCCTGGTTAACCGAGTTCGATTGCCTGCTCACGGTCAACACCAGTGTCGCTTTTTATGACCAGTCCTGAGCCTCCCATAGGTCAACTCAGCCTCAAATGAGTGGCTAGTGCAGTGTGTAAACATTGCCACTTGGATGGCATAGGCGGCCCGGCGCTGTGCTGATAATTCACCTCCTCTTGTGCCGTTTCGACCTTCATAGGTACTCGCTAACGGCACTTCACATAGTCTCTTAAGGCTATACGGGAGATCTTTGTATTTATATTGGTGGTGGCGGTTGTGGTGGCGGCGGTGGTGGCGGCGGTGGCGGCAGTGGCGTTGGTGGTGGCGGTGGTGACGATAGTGGCGGTTATAGTGAGGGTGGCGGTGGTGGATGTCAGGGTTGTGGTGGCGATGGCGCGGGGAATCTGCTGCCTGCGCCAGTAGTTCATACCGCATTGCAAATGTCATTACAAGTCAGGCTGGGGAAACGTACTATTTTATATTTGTACTGATGTAGGTTTTCACGGCTCGATGCATGATGATTGCTTAACGCCTCCAGCGTGCGAGGCGTACCGTCAAGAAGGACACAGGAGGAACGATCGACGCGGCTATCCCGAAAGAGCAGTTTTTGGAAGCAAGCATCAATTTTATTTTTAATAAATAAAAGGTAGCAAATTTTTGAAGCGTACAGCTTTCTTTTTTGTTGAATAGAATATTTATTATTTTTAAAAATCCATTGTGCAAAACGATAATAGAAATGGTTTCATATAATACGAGTTCGTGCGTGCAGTTTGTGTTTAGGGTGTATATCACTCGGGTTTAATATGACAGTCATTTGTGAAAGCAAAGGTTTCCGTACATCAGCAGTGAGTTACACCAACATACAACGGCGCAACTAGCTTCTGCAGTTAATTGAACAGTGAATTACACAATAAATAACAATATCATTCACACTCTTCGTCGTAGCACCAAGTGAACACGGCATTGAACTGTGTGCCGTTAAGGCTGTAGAAAAAAAAATCGTATGTACACATACTCGACATACATAATGCACGCGTATATCAACATTTACAAAGGTGTAGTGTGCGCAGAGGGCGTCTGGGTGAAGTATGCTATTGGAGTGCGCGACGCGAATATCAGAGTTCGATTCCCGCTCACGAAACAATAACAGTGGTGATTATTTGAAACAGTTCTGGGCCTCCTATGGATCAACTCAGCCTTAAATGAGTACATTGCTCGGTGTGTGAACATCAGCACTAAGGAGCAAACGGCAGCAAACCCACTCCCTCGTATACTTTGCAAATCTTCATAGGTGCCACTCGCTTGCAGCACTGGCCACTACAATTTGTCTATACGGGGGGCGTGATTTATTTTTGTGGGTATTTACGCTGAATATTTTCTTACGATTTCTTAGCTGCTTTGTTCTAAAAAAAAAAACTTAAAATTAAAAGTTAAACATGAAAACAGGGCGGCACGGTGGCCCAGTGGGTAGCGCTGTCGCCTCACAGCAACAAGGTCCCGGGTTCGGGTCTCGACTGGAGTACCTTTCTGTGTGGAGTTTGCATGTTCTCTCCCCGTGTCCGCGTGGGTTTTCGCTGGGCACTCCGGTTTCCTCCCACAGTCCCAAATCATGCTGCCGCGTAGGTTAATAGGCTTGCAGACTAAATTGCCCGCAGTGCCCGGTGATGGACTGACGTCCCATCGTGAGTAGCTCCCTGCCTTGCGCGCGGTATCTGCCGGGATAGGCTCCGGCTCACCGCGACCCTGTACAGGACAAAGCGGTTTCTGACAATGAGATGAGATGAGAAAATACAAAATATGCCGACTACGAGTTATGGCCGATCACGCCGCCACTCATGTTACAGTGCGGCGGCTTTCACTGAACAGGGTGGCGGGGCTTCCACAATGAGCTGCGTAGACAAACATTCGACGGCGAAAGGTGTTCGCCGTCGCGCGCTTCCCCATGATCCGCACGGCCGAGAAGCGCGCGGAGGCGGCTCCGGCGTCGCGCTTCCTCCGATTCCTCCGGAGCCGCCGCGTACGACCCGCGGCGGCGCGCGTCGCAGACCGCGCGGCCGGGTCAGCGCTCCGCGCTGGTGCAGAGCGCGGAGCCGTCGCGGGCGTGAGATCAGGATGAGCCCTGGCTCGAGCTGAGGAGTCTCAGCTCGAGCCAGGGCGGGTCAGCGACTAGGCACTCTATCATCCGTTATACCGCTCATTATGGCTTGTGGAAACTAAGCATGTGGTGGCATCTACTCCATGCTGCCAGCCACCTGGGAAATATCCAGTTACAAATTAAGCCCCAGGCACATCTGTTGGTCTCTATGTAAGTGCATGTGTTATATGCGAGTCTGTGGGTTTCTATGTAAGTATATGTGTCTGTACGTGAGTCTCTGGGTCTCTACATAAGTGTATGTGTCTTTATGTGAGTATACGGTTCTCAATGTAAGTATTATAGTCTATAGGTCTCTAAATGAAATCTGGGCCTAATTTCAACTGTCTGTCCAGGTGTGTGGCCCAGGAACATATTTCCGCACACGACACACCACATACAGTATACCGTTTACCATGGTTATGGCTACAAGTACTACCTACTCCGTCTCTACAGTGGGAAATGATACCCTGGCTACATACAGATGCTGCAGTCAGTGGTAACCACTGCATGGCTTTTCAGAATGAATAAACAACGAATCAGTGTTTTGGTCGCATCGCTCAATCGCTAAGACATTTTGAAAACGAGAGGAAACAAAAAATAACAACTTTTCGAAACGTTCCTTATGGGAGAGCGTCCTGCTTTCTGACCGAGTGCAGTCGAAATTTCTCCACCTCCACGGGTCACCCCTGGCCCGAGCGGGCCACGTGATGCCATCTGCTGTGACAGTCGAGGAACTGCAGTGGGATGACGTTCGCTCCGTCAGTTTCTATTTAAGCAGGAAGGAACAGTCGAGCCGTGTAGCTCTTTTTAGCAGTTGTCCAACGGGGGAGGAGTAAAAGAATTACGACATCTCGGAGCACAGGGGGGCAATTTAGTGAGGACAATTAATCGAGGCAGCGTGTCTTTAGAGTGTAACGAGGAAACCGGAGTACCCGGCGAAAAACCCACAGGGACACGGGAGGGGGGAGCGTGTAAAATTCACACAGAAAGACACCCGAGCCAGTAATCGAACCCGCAACCTTCTTGCTGTGATACGACAGCTCCAATCACCGCGCCCCCGTCCCACCGAGCGGCCGTAGCGGGTTCCACGCGTGCAGAACAGAAACCCATCGCATCAGCCTCGGCTCTGCCCAACGGAGAGGCACATCCGTCTCATCGCCAGATACGCGTGTCAACGTTTGTCTCCGAAACAGAACCTTGTGGCATTGTGTACTACCGTTAAAATAATCTGTTATGCCCCAGGAGAGTCTTGTTAAGTGTTAAGAATCTTTTATAAGGAGGCTCTGGCCAATTTGCAGTAGTGATTGCGATGTTGTTATCTATATTACAATTGAGTTTCCTGCAGGTATTATTCAGTCTTTAGTGTAGTGATTGATGCCAATAACATTGTATGGGGTTGCTTTTTTTTGGGCTACGGGAGGTAACCATAGAAAGCGGAAGAAACCCACGCAGCACAGAGGGAGAACATACCAATTCAACAGTCATACTCGCACACACTGTTTGCAAAACAAGCGGACAACAAACTCGACACAGGAAGGCATTCACACCGGGAATCGAACCCGGAACATGCTTGCTGTGAGGCACGCGTTGTGTGTCCTGTCCGTTATTTCAGCACCAATATGTTATTCCCTAACATGTCGCACTTGTCACAATATAAGCAGCATAATGACGATGACACAAATATACGTTCTTAATTTCACGTAAAAAAATACAAAGCGTTGATATAAAATTGTACAAAATACTTTACAAGTTAACAAGCACCAATGTTTTCTTATCATTAGTAAAATCTCCAGTGTTTATTCCCCTTGCGCCCGTCTTAAATAGATCCGAAACTACGAGCACCAGTACGTAGGGCGGTCTCGATTCGCGGAGGAGCGGAGATGCCACCGTCCCGAGCGGCGGGGGAGTGCCAGCCCTCACCCCCCTCCACCGACCGTCCCAGTGGCGACCACGGTGGCACCCGTGGCACGGATCGTCCCGGTATCAACGTAGAGCCTGTAGGACGTGCCGGCGGCTCTCCTTCCCCCCCCCCCGGCCCAGTCCGCGGCCATCTCTCTCTCTCTCTCTCTGGGCGAGACCTCCGCACTCGATATCAGGCTGGTCGGTCCGTGTGGGTGAAGAGCACGAGACCGCAATCTGGCCACACGCCACGTCCCAGTCCACCCCTCGCCGGCGCGACCGCTCGCGTGCCTTGCGACCGGTACGCAGGCATCGGTGCAACCACGAGCGAACCGGCTTGCTCGCGGTCGAGACAGACGTCGCTTCGAAGCGATTCGCTCAACCCCTGTCAGAGACATTGCTCTCCCGAATCGACCTTGCACCGGTTCCCCATTACCTCGAGGGCACAGCACAAGAATGCTACCGTGTGCCACCGAGCTCTCCCCCAGGGTGCCACCCGTGCCTCTCCACGCTTCATTCTGCTTTGACCACGGCAGACCACCGTGCCCAAAGCAGGATACCCAGTGGCCTGCCGCTCGTCCATCCCAGAGCCCGTACCGTCCTGACGGAATTGCGTTGCTCTGTAGCTTGCACGGGGGCAACGGCCCTGCGCTCTCTCCCACTGCTGCGCAAGCGCAGTATCATCCAAGCAATGTTATCCACCTTCAATCAGCAGCCAAACGCTCTTGACCGTCCAGACGCTTACACGTCCAGGCTCTCACCCGTTGAGGGCAGCACACCAGGGACTCTGAGATATTGTTCTGCGCCTCCGAGTTCTCAATTGAATGTTACATCGCATTGTTGAAATATGTGCACGTTAGGAATCGTGTTCATTATATCGTTTTGTGCAGTAATGTTGTTTCGTCGCGTGCACGTGCTGTTGAATTCTCTTGCTATGCAATGGTCGCTCACATGTGGACACAGCAGCTGTAGACGACTGAGTCGCTTGAACTTAAAAGCGATTTGGTTGCACAAGTGATTGCCCTGGTGTGGCCTTGGCCCCATAAACAGCACCACGAGCCAGCCTCCACCACAAAACTCCCCATGCATATATTAAATGTTGTGACCACTTAGTTCTTTGAAATAATAATAATAAAAAAATATCTTCCAATATATTAGGTGAAAAATTGGATTGTAGTGTAAATTATTATTAGAATTATTTAATACAGTTAATTATATTTACATATCAATGTGTTGGTTAAAATTAGTTTTGGCTTTTAGCAGACCTGCCACTTGTTGGCTTTGTGCAACCTGTAAGATTTGGTAACGACAATGAATAGACTGTGGGCAAGCAGCACCTGCAGCAGAGCCCAGTCTCTCCACAATCACCCAGTCTCTGCACGATCACCCGGTCTCTCCACGATCACCCGGTCTCTCCACGATCACCCAGTCTCTCCACGATCACCCAGTCTCTCCACGATCACCCAGTCTCTCCACAATCTCCCGGTCGCATCGCCGCAGCCCGGTCATTGCAGGCTCACAGCCACCACGTACTCAGCAGCGACGACTCACAGCAAAGCACTGAGATAGAGTGGGACGCACGATAACTACAGCACCATGAGAAATACAGCCCCTGTCCCACTCCACCCACATTTACGTTTGACCCCGTTCCCCCCTTCCTTCAGCTTTCCTTCCAGTTTCCTAGATCATGGCTGAGAACGCAATCACCTTTCCACCTGTTCCCAGTAACAATGTTCTTCGGTTCTGTTCTCTAGTTGAAACGTATAAATAAGACATATATATATATATATTACACCGACCTCCTCTTTCTATTTGTGATGTGGACACCTGACGGTGCAGCTCGGTGTCAGCCCCACGCTGACAAAGTTGCGAGGGCATCGCCAAGTCGCCAACGGCCCTCGGCCGCCTGCCCGCCCGCGCGGGTGCCGGTCGGCTGCGCGCCGATCCTCCTCACGACACGTTGAGCCTCAGCACCTTGGACAGCTTGGCGTGGGCGTTTGAATAGAGGAGGTACTCCCGGTCTTCGATGGTGGCCTTCTCCCAGTCGGCGCACGCCACGGTGGGCAGGTAGTGCACGGGCACGAAGCGCTCGTAGCCCTGCCACCTGCGGTGCGGCACGGCGCCGCACGCGTCACGCCAAGGGCCAGCGTGACGCGCCGGCAAGGGTATGACAGGACTGGCCAGGTTCTATAGCAACACCCCCCGCCCCTTGCCGTAGTGGATTTGGCAAGGCCCCGCTTGTGCTTACTTTATTTATCTTCCTGCCGGTCAGGTGAGTCATAAAGCGAAATTGATATTACACTGAACAAAACTGCCTTAATGCCATCCCATAACTGGTCGTGATAAACAAAGCTCTGCTATGCAGTAGTCACAGTGCTGCACTATTGCATTGTAGCACTGTACGGAGTGGTATATTTTTTGCTGCGATCTCATAATATTTAGGCCCTGTGCTGGAGCCATTAAGGACCCTGCATCGTCTGACCCTGAGGGTATACATTGAGTGAGTGCCCTTGCGACTGCCCTTGGATTGCGCGGCTACCAATCAGCCCAACTCTATTAAGGCTCACATTCGTCAATTATCGAGGCTCTGCGCAACGCGCCTCTCCCGCCGTGCGGAATCGACGGCGTGATCCATTTAAAGATACCCCCACTGGCTTCTAGCGGCTCTTTGGCTTTCCTCCTAACGGGCGACTGAATATCGGGGAGTCGCTCCTTGGTGCCTCGCGGGGAATTGAGGAGCGGTGACGGTGCCGCGCCCGCTGGCGCAGCGTCAGCAGCTTTCGTGAGTTGCGTTGAGTCTGTTGGGGAGGGATTTGACGATCAGGGTTTTTTTTTTCAACCTTAATGCACTTCGAGACCCGTTTGGACCACTCGCCTCCGGTCGTCATGGACTGCTAAGTTGTGCTCGCAGAACACTAACGGATCGCACCAGTTGAGAATGGGGGGGGATTTGAAAGCTTAGAAATGACAAACGTTGCATTCTCTCAAGCACCGCCCCACCATTAGAGCGTTGCATCTATCAAGACATTTTTGGATTGCTGGTGTCAGCTCTGTGCCACGCTATCGTGCGGAAGGACACTCACCTGTAAATGACACTGTTCAAGGAGTAGCTTGAGCCGTCAAATGAGTTGGCGACAATGAGATATTTTTCATCCCCAACGGTGAAGAATTCCCAATCGGTGGCGCTGCGAAACAAATGGAGAATCGAACGCGAGCCAAGCGTTCAGAGCGCAGCGGGGCAGAGTGCCACCTTGAGTGCTAATAATAATCGTAATGGCATTTATAGAGCGCTTTTCAGCCACGGGGCACAAAGCGCTGCACAGAGCTACGGAGAGAACGGCACAGCAACAACTACGGCACGAGAACGGAAAATCAGCAACAACAGACATGTTTTTGGCTTTTTTTTTAAGTATACACGTCGTTGAATAAGAGCATGTAAACTATGATCCGACATTCAACTAAAAATTTAAAAGGCAAAATAATCAGTGTTTATAATACATGCATTGGGAAATGGTTGAATCTAACATTTATCGTATCATAATAATTGCACTTCCAGAGCGCCAATCACCCGAGGGTCACGAAGCGCTACACAGAGCTGCAGAGAGCACGGCACATCAACAACGTGTGATCGCTGCTGCCCCAGGTCAATGCTGCGACCTGTGGATTAAGGATCCCCCAGCACGTGTTCTCTTATTCTCACTCGAGATTCGAAAACTTCCAGCAAAGCTCTCGCCAAGAATTGTCAGAGCAAAAATCAAGCCGGCATCGTAGGATGGGGATCTGGTGCAGATTTAGCAACGATTTCTCGTTTACAGTGTGGATCCTGGATCGGTTTACTTATGAGTGTTACTCGTTAACGCTCCTGCGTGTCGGACAGCGGTGCTAAGTGTGACTCTGGACCACTCAGCTCCCAGATATATATCGCGTGTCCACATTCACCACGGGGACTGGCACCTGATCCTGTCACTGCACTAATCTCCAAACAGATGCTGCAGCTGACACCACTGTAAACTTGAAAGTGTATTTATTTATTCCCTCCGCTATCTGGATCCGAATCCCAAACTGCCAGCGCTGCTGGCTCGGCGTTCTGAGGCACCGGCTTCCGGAAATAAAAGCTAAAGCTCAAAGAACTCTGCAATTTAATCCTCGCTAGACAAACTCGTCAGCACAGAACAGAGAAGAGCTGTCGCACACGTGGGGCGATATGTCGGTGACCCAGGCCGGTCACGTTGGGCTTAGTGAAATTGCGGATTTTCGCGTTAATCGCCGCTTGCCCAGCCTTTGATTTCACGGCTATGATTTTCCGCTTTATTAAAAGGCGCCGTCGCTCAGACGGCCCCGTCGGCAGCCACGGTCGTGGCAGCGGTCGCGGCGCCCGAGGAGCGTGCGGTGCGGGTTCACCTGTAGGTGAGAATGTCCTGGAACTTGACGAACATGAGCTCGGCCACGTTGAGCTCGTAGATGGTGGAGTTGATGGCGTACTCGCTCGTGTTCATGATGTGCGGCCCAAAGTTGATGCCGTTGGCGACGGCCAGGAAGGTCCTGCCCTCGATGGTGAACACCTCCCAGTCGGTGGCCCCGCATGTCTGCGGACGGACAGAGGAGAGGTCACGGGCTCAACCCCAAGGGGAGCTGGCTCGCTACCGCGGAGAGGTGGTGCGCGTCCCGAGAACCGCCGCGAGCAACATTGGCTCTCTCACATCTGCTGAACCTGCCGGCAAATCCCTCCCGTGTGGAGCCCGAGCCACAAGGCTGCACACAATTGACCTATTTCTAGAATGGTGATTCCATAGGGGGGTTTCGGGGAGGGGGGGGGGGCTCTATGGGAGTCCTTGCNNCCCCCCCCCCCCCATTCATCCCATTCAGACGCAGCTCCTCCGGGTGACCAAGGAGACGCTCAAGGTCAACTTGACTCGACTGATCACCATCAACTGCTTCCTTCAGCCCAATCTTTCCGCTGCCACACGGTCGAGATATACCGCTCACTCTCGCTGTGTCCAACAGGCAGAGTGTGACGCTGAGAGTGTGGGCAGCGTGACGGTGCACAGGCGCAGCCAATCAGAGCCAATCCCTATTGGGGGGGGTAGAGGGGGGCACGGTGGTGCAGTGACTGGTGCTGCCACCTCACAGTAACAATCTCCCAGGTTCGATTCCCGACTCGGGTGCGACCTTTCCACATGAAGTATGAATGTTCTCACTGTGTGCGGGTGGGTTTTCACCAGGTACTCCGATTTTCTCCCACAGTCCAAAAACACCCAGACCAGGTTAATTGCACAGACTAAACTTCCTCCGGGTGCCCTGAGATGTTGTATCTTGCTTACCCCTCCCCACATGGACAATTGTTCAATATAACTGACTGCAGCAAAGACAATAGGCCAATCAGTGCCGTTTACACGACTGCCACTGGCCTAGGGGCCTCAGCAATAACTCTGCCCCGATGACTGGAAAGCAGCTGTGCTGGCGACAGCAGCCAGGGTCGCTTTACACGAACACCTGTGAGCTCCCTTCCACGTGCCCTTCCGGACGGAGCCGACACGTGGGTGTTGGCATCGTCACCTTCCCACGGGTCAGGGTCGCTCGGCCGGAAGCCGCAATCAATGCAGCTCGGGCAGGAGTTTAATGCGAGCGTCTCTGTGCGATGCGTTTAAAATACGTGAGCAAACTACACGCAAGCGTTTCGGATGCGATCTCCCCGACGCTTGCGTTGCGCGCTCCTGGAGGCCCTGATGGCGGTGGCGCTGCCAGGAGTTGAAAGACTTTGGACGCAGAGCCGCGCGCTGCGGAAGAGGCATGAAAGCTAGACACATGGAGGTGCTAAAGATAAGATAAGCGTGCGATAACAGATGTCGGATAGCCAGAGTAACCGCGCGGGTTACAGTATCCGTTTACGAATGCATGAAGGTTCCGTGGAGATAAAGATAGGGAGAGATACACGTGCCACCTGCGAGCAGATTATTGTAGCCGTGCACACACTCGTGCTGTGTTATGTCAGTGGGCTCGAAGCCTTTTAAATACGAGGTCAACCGTAGAATTGATTCAAGATCTTTTCTATACCAGGTCAATTCCTGGAAAAGGATCCAAAATAAACTCAAAAATCAATCTAGACTGCATGATGTCGCTAATGCATGTGCAACTCATTACAATTAAGCCCACACTGGCTACATTAAGATCGATTGTTCAAAATTCTGGGATCGATCTGCTCGATCTTGATCGAGTGGTTGAAGATCACTCATTACGTAAATGCTTTTACATCTAATTCAGCGGTGTGACGTGATTGGCGCGGTGCAATTGGCACGGACTAAGGGATGACGCACAGCCACCGTACTGTGCAGCACGGCACCTGGGCCACGGAGAGGTCCCACCCTCGAGACGAAGTGATGCCCTTCGCTTATTCGACTCCTTGGAAATTAATGCTAGCGCCGACCGTCCTCTGATGTCAGACTCGACGAGCAGAGAGGTGGGGTGGGGGAACGACACGGCGAGCGGAGCGGGGGCCTAACCTCGATGGCCTGGAAGAAGACGAAGCTGCCCGTCTGCAGGACGTAGACTCGCGACTCCACGCGGGTGGAGGTGCCGTCGAAGGTGTTGGCCACGGCGAGGAAGGAGAAACCGCCGACGCGGAAGAACTCCCAGTCGTAGGCGCCGGCCGTGGGCACCCGCTGGAACTCGTCGAAGCGCCGCTCGTGGCAGTTCCACTTGTAGATGACGCTATCCGTCAGGTGGTTCTGGTCTGCGGCGTGATCACGCGGAGGCCGCGTGGCTTTCAGAACAATCGCTTCGAGTCGTCACGCACATTCGCTCGGTCGGCCGGTGTTGTTCAAAGCTGGTAGGAACCTCGTGTCATCTCATTGTCAGAAACCGCTTAGTCCTGTACAGGGTCGCGGTGAGCCGGAGCCTATCCCGGCAGACACAGGGCGTAAGGCAGGGATATACCCACGATGGGACGCCAGTCCATCACCGGGCACTGAGGGCAATTTAGTCTGCAATCGAATTAACCTATGCAGCAGCATGTTTTTTTGGACTGTGGGAGGAAACCGGAGTGCCCAGCGAAAACCCACGGGGAGAACATGCAAACTCCACACAGACTTGGCACACGAGCCGAGATGCGAACCCGGGACCTTCTTACTGTGAGGCGACAGCGCTACCCACTGGGCCACTGTGCCGCCCGCTGGTAGGAATCGTTGAGCTGTTATGTAGCTCGTTACAACAGTTGTTCAATGGTGAGGGATAAGCAAGTTACAACATGTCAAGGCAACAGGATAATTAAACCTCGGCACCATTAGTTTGGACCGTGGGAGAAAACCGGAGTAATCGGCAAAAACTACGAGCATGTAGGGAGGACACAAAAAAAAGTCCGCGCAGAGAGACACCCGAGCTGGTAATCGAACCCGGAACTTGCTGTGAGGCAGCAGCGCTGCTCACTAGACCGCCGTGTCCTAGAGACAGAGACATAGTGATAAAATCACAGAGGTGGGGAAAGAGGAGGCAGACACGCAGTTAGCCGCTGCTAACATTTGCCAGACCCTCTGTCCAATACATTATAATGGTATTGGCCAATTAAATAGAAGGAGGGGGGGTTCGCAAGTGAGCTACAGTTGAGCACTGTGAGTCAGGTCTCGCTAAGATCCACGTTGCATTCGCGAGGTGGGCAACAACAGAGTAACGATACAGTCACGATAAAGTGCTGGGTTGCACTCAAAGTGGGCGGCACCTGGCATCACTCTGTTGCCGGACCCGTGAGGTGGCACGGGCTGGCTCACCACGTTCCCTGCCACGCTCGTGCCGCCCCTATGGCAGTGCGTGTCCGTGGAGTGAGTGGCTGGGTGAAGATTGCCGTGTAGCTGCGGGCAGTGGTTCCACTGCTCTGCAACATCCAGCTCAGGGCCCAACGCCAGTGACGAATATGCAGACTCTAACCAGTGAGTAGCGCTGTCGCCTCACAGCAAGAAAGTCCCCGATTTGAATCCCAGCTCGGGTGCCCGTCTCTGTGGACTTGACCTGTTCTCCCCGTGTCCGCGTGAACTGTCGCTGGAAACTCCGGTCTCCTCCCGCGCTTCAAAGCCATCCTGCCTCGGTCAATTGCTCCGACTGCATTGCCCCCTCCCAGTGAGATGTTGCGGCCGGCTTCACCCCCTCCTTACTCACAACTTAAAATAAAGAAACTGATTGACCGGCCGGTCCTTGGCCTCCTCTAGGTCGCCGCCGCCCGACTGGAGGAGAGCGCGGCCGCTCTGAGTGCGGGCGAAGCACCTTTCGCGTGGTTGGCCACGGCCAGATAGGTGTCGCCGCCGACGCGGAACGCCTCCCAGTCGCGGGCGCTGTGCGTGACGATGCGCTGGTAGGGCACGAAGAGTCGATGCCGCCGGTTCCACTTGTACACCACCGAGAACACCCGGGCACTCGCGTTGCCGCCCAGGTTGGCGACGGCCAGGTACGACTGCGAGACGGGACGAGCACGCGCGGGGATCACACGTGGCTTCGTACACGTGTGTGCGTGCGCGTGCGTGCGTGCGTGTGTGAGGAAGAGCGCTGGCTCTTCTTGTCTGCAAACCGGGCGACCCGAGTTCGAATCCCGCTCACGGCGAACACCAGTGACGATTTTCTGGACCGGTCGTGCGCCTCCCCTAGGTCGACTCAACCTCAAATGAGTACCCAGTGGAATGTGTATATATTGCCACTATGGAGACAAAGGCGGCTGAACGTGGTGCTGGTCACCCACCTCTTCATGTGCCGTGTTGACCTTAATAGGTGTTCGCTAACGGCGCTTGACCCCACAGTCTGTTAAGGCTATACGGGGGATCTTTATCTTTGTGTGTGTGTGTGAGCCTAGCGATAGTGCAGTGCGGGGAGAGATAGGGCAGTGGTTAGCGCTGTGCTACGAACCCGGCGAGGCGAGTTTGATTCCCGCCCAAGATCAATACCAGGGGCAAATATTCGAACCAATCCTGTGCCTCCCGTAGATTGACTCAGCATTAAATGAGACCCGGTGTGCTGTGCAAACATCGCCACTAGGGATACAAAGGTGGCGGGGCGTAGTGTTGGCCGCTTGCCACCTCGTACGCTGTGCTCGCTAACAGTCCTTGCTCCAACAGTCTGTTAAGGCTGTACGGGGAATGTTTCAATTTGTATTATGTACGCAGCGGAGTGATGGAGTTGAACTAAAAAGTCACAATAACCCGGGATACATTTCAAGCCATACACATGCGCGCAGAACAGGGGAAGAGCAACACAGAGAGGCGCCCGAGGCGGGAGTCGAACCGGGGTGGACCTTCTAATGGGTTTCCTGCAGTAGCCTCCAGTTGGACACAAACTAGTCCCATCGGTGGCCCAAGAGTTCGCGAAGAGATCTGGCAAAGACACAATAATAAAGCGTTCAAAATAGCCATTGACGAGAAGGCGAACGCACGTCTTTGGCGATCGTGAAGAACTCCCACTTCTCCGCCTTATTGGTCTTGATGACCTGGTAGGTCTGGAACGTTCCGTTGCTCCATTTGAAGATGATGGAGCCCGCGTTGGCGTCGTCGCTGGCCACGGCGGCAAACACGCCGACGTTCTTGATCTCAAACACCTCAATGTCCCGCGTCCCGGAGTTGGTCACCAAGTTCTGGTGGTCGTCAATGTAATTCAGTCTCTCCACAGCTGGCCCGCATTAAACATGCCAAACGATTGCGGCGGTCAGTTGGCCCAAACAATGTTTAATAGACACACGCGCAGCGTATAACTCACAGTCTTGTTTGTCCGGTTTCTATTCATAACGCAATGCAGTTTGCAGCGTTTTACACTTTTTTTTTTCTCGATTCGCATTTTGATGAGAATGATTAAAACATGTCCCTTTAACGGTGCTGAAGCCCTGGCACATTTTTTTGCCAAAATTATTATATTTACTCCAAAAGTCCGACGGAACAAGAACTCCTATGGAGATGCGTCCTTGACTTTTCAGTTTGAGATGATGTCGCAGCACTGCACCCAGTGGGATGCGTTCTCCCAACGACTCTTATTTCACTCAGAACACGCTTCCAAATAATAATGCGGTAAAGTTGTTCTGGGGGAGGCACGGTGGCCCAGTGGGTAGCGCTGTCGCCTCACAGCAAGAAGTCCCGGGTTCGAGTCTCGGCTCGGGTGCCTTTCTGTGTGGAGTTTGCATGTTCTCTCCCCGTGTCCGCGTGGGTTTTCGCCGGACACCCCGTTTTCCTCCCACCGTCCAAAAAACATGATGCTGCAAAGGTTAATTAGCTTGCAGACTAAATTGCTCGCAGTGCCCGATGATGGACTGGCGTCCCATTGTGGGTATATCCCTGCCTTGCGCCCTGTTGCTGCCGGGATAGGCTGCGACTCACCGCGACCCTGTACAGGACTAAGCGGTTTCTGACAATGAGATGAGTTTTTTTTTTGAATGAACAACATTTAAACCAATGGTTCTCAACTTTTCGCACCTCAAGGCCCACTCAGGTCTGGTCACCACGCACCACTAGCTCGTGCTCTCGGCCCCCTCATGGGCTGAGACTGGCGGGTTTAAACAACCGACAGTTCCGAGCAACAGCTGCTGGTTTGGACCGCCGCTTACGTGCAACAGTTTAGCAACAATAAACTCCCCGACTAACGCGAGCGTTCACGCGGGGGCCTGGCTCACAGAGCACGCCACGTGTTCACCATCGTCGCGCTCGCACGTGCGGTGCCGCGCGCCGCGCGACCGTGCCCGCGGC
Organism: Mordacia mordax; assembly: GCA_036362905.1. NCBI lineage: Eukaryota > Metazoa > Chordata > Hyperoartia > Petromyzontiformes > Petromyzontidae > Mordacia > Mordacia mordax. The sequence continues at coordinate 4,858,246 of JAZEWT010000031.1, read as the reverse complement.
GCCCCCACCGCCACCGCTCGGCCCCCTTTGCGCTCCTCACCTCGAAACAACGACGCCCAGTGGGTGCCGTTGCACAGCTGCAGGGATCTCTTCTGCGCGTCGAACCAGACCTTGCCGGCGAACGCGCCGTCGCAGCGCGGCGTTCCTCCCAGGGTGATGCGGAGGTCCGTCTCTGCGGGCCGCGGCGCGTCGACAAACACACGCGAGAGGACGTGAAGCAGCACGTGGAAACGCGCCGGTGACCGCCGCCCGAGGGCGAACATGGCCCGAGGAACGAACAGGCGAGCGCAGCGCAAAGCGACCCCCACCACCCCCACCACCCCCCCCAGCTCTCCGTTGACAGCGGAAAACATCTGCCGAGAGGAGAGGCAACGGCATCTTGGCAATGACGCGCATTCCGCACGCACGCTGCACGCAGCAGCCAGCGGCGGCGGCGGCGGCGGCGGCGGCGGCGGCGGCGTCTCGCCCGCTTGGACATCGCTACGACCGCATGCCGCCCTGGTTTCCTCACGACACCTCTGTCATGATGTCGCCCTGCATCAGGGCGTCTGCTAAATAATAATTATAATAATAATGATGCAAAGCCGCAATCCGTAGAGAGCGCTAGGCTGCTCCGTGCCCCCCGTTCAGAAAACTCTATGCACCAGATTGTTTCCATATGATAATAATTATATAACACGCCACACACATTCGTTCAATGTCGAAGGTATTTGTTCGAACACCAAACGATGAAGAGGCGCGAGAAAACTGTAAAGAGGCAGAGTGGGCGAGGGAAGGGGGAGGGCGGAGGGGGTCATGGCATCGACGTAGTGATTTGGTTCCAGCATTTTCCAGACATCATAGCAGGAAGGTCCCGGGTTCAAATCTCGGCTCGGGTGCCTCTCTGTGTGGAGTTTGCATGTTCTCTCCTCGTGTCCGCG
>JAZEWT010000031.1:4840224-4857168 GCA_036362905.1 Mordacia mordax | reverse complement strand
CTCGGGTGCCTCCATGTGTGGAGTTTGCGAGTTATCTCCTCGTGTCCGCGTGGGTTTTCGCCGGGGACTTCGGTGTCTTCCCACAATCCAAAAAAACATGCTGCCGCATGGGTTAATTGGCTTGCAGACTAAATTACCCGCAGTGCCTGATGATGGACTGGTGTCCTATCGTGGGCATATCCCTGCCTTGCGCCCTGTGTCTGCCGGGATAGACTCCGGCTCACCGCGACCCTGTACAGGATTAAGCAGTTTCTGACAATACGATGAGATGAGAAGATGTGCCAGACACTGCATCCCATTCATTATGATGGTTTCGGCCAATTGATTCGTGAGTTTCTTGTTAGTTTTGGGAGAAATCGGAGAAAATCGGTGTAGAATAGGAGGAGAAAAAAAATAATTCTCAAAAGAAAGGCGCAGAAGCGGTAATCGAACTGCCTCTGGCAAAGGCGATCTTTCTGGGAGGCGTCGATGTCACCACCGTGCCCCCCGCCCCCCCCTTGCTGGCCAACAATAAACACTACGGCCATGCGATCCGGAAAACATCAACAGCTCGAGTATCCAGAGATCGTAATATTTGCATTTCTAAAGCGCCTTTCACCCGAGGGTCACAAAGCGCTGCGCAGAGCTATGGTGACAACAGCAGGTCAGCATAAGAACAGATCAAATAAATAAATTTGTGACAAGAAATAAACTAAGGACGTAATATAAAGTTCCATACGCAATTTAATATATGTTGTAGTGCATTATGTCTGGCATTATAAAGGATGCGGCATAAGTCTCTTTACCACGAATAATTATTTGATATGGCAGGAGTTGGAGATGCGGATGAACAAAAAACTTTACTCGACTCTGTTTTTCAGTGGTCTAAAAGATGCAACATGTGTCTTGAACATGATAGAGGACACTTTGAACTATTTCTGTAATGAATATAAAATATGATCTCTTACAAAGAGATGTAATTATTGCGGGTAAAGCAACTTAGGTTGCACCCTACATATCGTGAATCTTACGTCTGGCTATATTGTTTCAAAATAGTTTTAGAATAAACTTTCAGGACTCAAGATTTGTATTGTAAAGCATTGCTATTCAAAGGATATTTCCTCAAGAAATGAATGAAATAATCAAAGCAACTTGCAATTCATTACTGCAGTGATATAGTGATGGATAAACTGGTACCTTTCCAAATTACGTGAATGGGTAAGAAGACAGCCAGAGCAGCACATGTGCATTCATCCAGTTGTGTAGGAGACCAATCAAAATTCCATAATCCTTACAGCACATTTTCTCAAATGCACAAACAGAAGCATCTATAATTTAAATGCGGTCAATGCTTAAATGTTTGGAATAGTAATACACCGCAAAGATGCAAATAAATACCTCCACGTGGGTAGCTTTGTGGCAATGTTCGCGTCAAGTATCTTTTGCATGTCATTAATGTGGTGGCGCGGTGGTGGCAGAGTGAGTCGCGCTGTCGTCTCACAGCAAGAAGGTCTCGGCTTCGATTCCCGGCTCGGGTACCTTTCTGTGTGGAGTTTGCGAGTTCTCTCTCCCCGTGCCCGCGTGAGTTTTCGTCGGGTACTCCGGCTTCCTCCCACCGTCAAAAGACACTCTGCTGCCTAAGTTAATTGGCCTTTTGAGTAAATTGCCTCAAAAAAACGTGTGCCCTGCAATGTGCTGGCGTCACATCCTGGGTATTCCCCCGCCTTTCGCCATCTGTCGGGCCGGATAGGCTCTGGCCCCCTGCGACCCCATACAGGATTAAGTGGATATTGTTGTTAATAATAACAATAATAATTGCATTTATCGAGCGCTTTTCACCCGATGGTCACAAAGCGCTTCACAGAGCTGCAGAGAGAAGTCAGCCGTGGGTTTTTATTTGTCTACACATTTTTCCACACAGATGATCGGTGAGAGACGAGATGCGGAACCGGTTAGAATCTCGCTCTGCGCCAATGCTAAGCCGTGTCCACGAATCCGTCAGATCGCTGGGTTTATAACGCAGCGCGCTAACCGACGCACCACCGCTCCACCAAGCGATAGCGCGATATTTGAAAAACAGCGCAGACGAAAAAAGGGCTTGCGTATAAGCTATGCGGTGTCATAAAGATGCCGCTCTCCATGAGCTTCACCGTGGAGGGAGCAGATTCCATCTCACCAATAGACACACGCAGAAGAAGAGATCTCATCTGAACAATAGAGACACCGCTCAGAAGGTTATCTCATCGCACCAGGAGACACACTGCCTTATGCCAAGCCAAAGATTACGTGAGTTGGGACAAAGAGTGGAACACACCGTCTCTTCCAACCTGTCTGGGCAGTCTGTCAGAGTTTAGCCGAATGCCTGTTAGATGGTGAGCGCGTGTTTGTCTGTGGCTGCAGGGTGGCGCAGTGGTAATATCTGCGCGTCACAGACAGGAAGGTCCTTCCCAAGACAGTTGGATTCCTGCCTGGGGTGCCTTTCCGTGTCGCGCGCGTGTGTTTCCCCCCTGTTCTCCCTGGATTTCCTCTGAGTTCTCCGGTTTCCTCCCGTAACTTAAAAGCACTCGTGAATTGGCCGATACCATTATAATGTACAGGATGCTGTGACTAGCAAATGTTAGCGCCGGCTAACCAGGTGACTGGCATTGCTATCAGCTTTATATGATGTCAACGCACTTCCGAGTTATTCTCCCTTCAAATGAATTCTTTCGACATTGGACGAACGATGTGGAGATAATAGGCATTATAAATTGTAACATTATTTATGTGTCCGTGTGTGGGAGAGCGGTGGTGCAGTGGTTAGCACACCGCACTATAAATCTTGTGTCTCGGGTTCGATTCCCGCTCACTACCAATTACAGTGGCAGGCGTTTGAACTGGTTCCAGGCCTCCTCTAAGTCGACTCAGCCTCAAACGAGAACCTGGCGTAAGCTGTAAACATCGCCAATGCGGAGAAACAGGTGACCGAGCGTGGTGCAGTCCACCCACCCCCTTCTGAATCCGTGCCAGCCTAAACAGGGGCTCGCTAACATCATTCGCAACTGCCTGGCAATAGCCACAAGGGGATCTATGTGTTGTATTTCTATGTCTGTGTGTGTGTGTGGTGCAAGGGTGTAGCGCTTTAATAACTGCGCTGCGAGCCCATCAAGATAAGTTCAATACCTGATCATAAGTGGCTAACGATAACCACACAAGCTGAGCCTCCGCTAGCTTTACTCAGCCTTGAAACGAGTACCAAGCACGATGGGGCACGGGCATCGTGCCGAGCACGACACCCAATCCCGTCATTCGAGCCATATAACAGGTGCTCACTAACATCGCTCGTCCCAACATTCTCTGAAGGAATCTTTGTCTCCGGCGGCGTGTGTGGGTGTGAGACAGTGGGAGCCCTTTGGGCAGGGCTCACCTGTTTATAGTTATGAGATTCCCATCTGTTGCTGCCATCAGCGCCCGCCCTTTGAATCTCTGTTCCTTCAAAAACTGGAAATTTTCCCTGGCTTTTGGCATAAAGAGATTTCCGCTGGAGTTACCTGATTGCGGCTGGGAAAAAAGGCTTCTGCTGATAACGTCGTTTTCCGGTGGTAACCAGGCATCCCTGACCCTAACCCTTCCCGGCGACTACCCGCAGTGGCGACCCCCCCCCGCCCCAGCCTTTCATGAGTCTCGGTCCCGACGCGCTCCTCCCCGCGCGCCACGCAAGCGCAGGGCACCGGCGCCCGAGAAGAGGGCAGTGCGAGGGCACGGCCAGCTCACCGAAGGGGGTGCGGCTGCGAGGAGGGCCGGCGGCCGGGAGGCGGGTGAGGGCCGTCGGGATGCGCAGTGCCGCCGTTTGTGGCCGGGGGCTCGGGCAGAGCATGTGCGTACCATCGGCCCCCGGCAGCAGCACCAGCTGCCTCAGCAGCCCCTGCGGAGCACCAACGCAAGCAGGGCGAGAGCACTCTCCGTGAGCCGCTGCTTTCGGGTGCCAAAAAAAATGTGTTCTTCTTTTTGATTTGCCGTTCATATGTTATTGATGTTGTTGGCGTGCCGTTCTCTCCACAAACTGTGTGCAGCGCTTTGTGACCCTCGGGTGAAAAGCGTTCTAGAAGTGCAATAATTTTTATTCTCACAGAGGTGGCCACCTCGGTTCCACCGACACCGCCGCTTGCCGGGATTTAGCGACGATGCTCGGCTAATATTTTTTTTTCTTTTAGACGATATTTTTGGCGACGTAAATATATCCGAAACACGGCGTGACGAGTGTTATTGTTGTTATTTTCTTTTGGGGGAGAGAATGCGTGGGAGGCTACCTTTGCTTATCAGCGAGAGCGAAAGTAAACACGCAAGACAACGCTTGCTCTCAGTATTTCCCATCTCGAGACTTGATCTCCTGTCCTGAGCCACGGCACATCTTACAGGGCGCTTCCCAAAACCCCTCTCTCTCTCACTCGGGGGGAGGGGGGGGGTCAGGGTGGTCGCTAACGACGTAGGCAACCGCACGTTATCTTTCACGCACCGCGGACTCACATCAGAGCGCACGCACCTCAAACGTGCAAAACACGCGTCAACAATTGTCATTGTATTGCAATGCAACAGGAGGAAGGGATGTCGACAGAGCTCTGTGCGGGAGATGGGGGAAAGCTAGAGATAATTGGTCGACGTGACAGAATGGCTTAGCTGAAGGTGAAATTTAAAATATACCGTAATTTAAATGCTGTTACGATACAAGTAGTTCGTGCGTGGCGTGTCGTTATTGTCGTTCGAGTGGAATTTTCTCATAAAAATGGGGCACTCACAGGAGCGAGGCGAACATCTGGCAGGGTTCGTCAAACTGGTTGGGCCGTGGCCCTGCGACAGAGGGATTTCTGCGGAGTGACTGCGTTTAAAGACGCATTCCGACAGCGCGCCCTGACTCCCCATTAACAAGACAAATCCGCAGGTGTCTTCACGTTACGATGACGACTGGACGGATGATGCACTCCTCGGCGCTGGTTTTGAGCACATCTTAAAATAAAGCAATTATCCTAAACCTAAACACGCAGCCGCGCAAAAAATGCCCGCGGCGCTCGATAAAGCAGATTATCGTGCCGCAAATAAGTGTCACTCACGCCCGTAGCGATGCTTTTCAACACTCGGGAACTTGAGCGGCCGCGCAGGTGCGTCGGGGTTAATGAGTTTGTGTCGGAACGCGGGGCCTGGCACGGCTAANGCACACCTCCTCCACACCTCCTCCACACCTCCTGCACACCTCCTCCACACCTCCTCCACACCTCCTCCACACCGCCCGAGTGCCGTGCATCTGCGCCGTAGTCGGGAACCACTTGACCGGAGATGAGCCGTACGCCCAGGAGTTTTCAAAGAGACGTCAAAACCAGTGAAATGTGGCCGAGCAGTCATCGGCTCGTAGCTACATCGTCTGGAGTCGAACCTACGTATTTTGCAAGCCGGTTATTAACGGGAACCGCGCCCGCGCAGTGAGTCCGCGCAGCGTCTCACCGTGAACGTCCCTTTCATCCTGCGGCGATTGCCGACGTAAACCGTCGCTCGGTGCACGCTCAGCAGGGAGGGGAAGGCGGACTCCATGGTCCTGCGCCACAGACGGGACAGGAGTGAGGAGGTGCGACGTGACCGCTGTTGGGCAGCGGGCAATGCTGCCAGGACCTCCCGCGCTCCCGCACCACCATCGTGTGGGCACGCAGATATCTCACTTTGCGCATGGGCACGACGCGATGATGATCAGGATGGGAATAATATTTTGGTACCCGTCCACTGCTGACACCTGAATGGGTGGCGTAATCATGATGAGGGTGATACTAAAGATAGCAGACATCTTCAAGCGTGGAATTGGAGAAAACATCAGCCTGGGAACGTCCCCTTTATAGCGAGAGTCTAGGGCTACTCTCCCAGAAAACATCGAGTTTATGAGAACACATTTCCTTCTCAGATGTAAACTAACCATCCAGATTTAAGACCACGAGAGCCTAATCCATTCCGTCTGGGATTTTTACTCTGTTAATAGCGTGCCAGTGCGTTTCCACACAATCCCACCCCTGGAAATCTATAGACAAGTTTGTTATTGTCACTGCATGGTTGGAACGATTATGCCCGTGGTTCCGATATTGATGATGAAGATGGGAGACATGCATCGTGCACCACTGACGCATGCACGGATATGATAACCGTGATAATGATGATGGGTGGGCGGCCCAAAGGAATCGCCGTCGTCTCACAGCAAGAAGATCCCGGGTTCGAATCTCGGCTCGGGTGCCTTACTGTGTGGAGTTTGCATGTTCTCCCCGTGTCCGAGTGGGTTTTCGCCGGGCACTCCGGTTTCCTCCCACAGTCCAAAAAACATGCTGCTGCATAGGTTAATTGACTTGCAGACTGAATTGCCCTCAGTGCCCGGTGACGGACTGGCGTCCCATCGTGGGTATATTCCTGCCTTGCGCCCTGTGTCTGCCGGGATAGGCTCCAGCTCACCGCGACCCTGTACAGGACTAAGCGGTTATGACAATGAGATGAGATGATGATGATGTCATTACTTTAAATGAAGGGAAAGATGATTATGGGGGGGGCGGCACAGATGTGGCGACTACTCACATGAGCAGGGGAGGCCCGCAGTCTACGGCTAGGCTGGCGCCGTCGCCCGCCACGCTCATCACGAGCGTGTGCCACGACGCGTCCAGGAGCCGTACGCCGCCGAACGCGATCAGGCGGCGCCCGGTTCCGCCGGCGTCTCCCGGCGAGAACTCGAACAGCAGCTTGCCGGGCGCCACGTGCAGCGCCAGCCGCACCGCCCCGGTCTCCTCGTGCACCACCGCCAGCAGCGTCTGCCGCGCCTGAGACGACTCCTGGGCGCCGCGCACGAGGCGCAATGAGCGCCCGGACGAATATAAATGTGGCCGATTTAAAAAAAAACAACCAAGAGTGGAGTTTTCGTTGCAAAGCGGTGGTGCGACTACGGAGCACGCGGGCAGTGTGACTGCACTGGCAGCAGAGGGCCAGAGGGGCCCTGGTGCCGGTCTCAGAAGAGCAAGCGTACAGGACAGGGAGGCTCCGTGGCCATCCCTTAACCCCTGGGCCCTTGCAAACTTCGCGTTGCTTCGAGACGTGCATGAAGCGTTTACACATGGTGCCAGGTCGAGCGCTGCGTCTCGCGCTTCGAAGGAGCCACGAGCCGCTGCTTATCCCGATCAGTGAGACTTAGTCATCGAAATTCACGTTGCCGGAACCAATCTCTCAGTAGCACGACTGCTGATGGGTTCGCGCAAAGTGAACATTCGTTTCCGTAATCCCGGGAGACACGATGGACTGAGCGATCCCGATAACCGGAGTTTGAACTCGCAGTTTTATGGCTGTGGGTTTGAAGCGTCCTGTCTACACGCCGCGCACTCTCCTGAGTTGCGTTCCACCTCGTTTATCGTGTTTGTCCGCACCAGCAGACCTCGTCAATGCGAATAGATGCAGGCGACAGAACTCAAAACACGCGCAGGATGTCATCTCCCGAGCCGCGGCGAGATGGTTTCAGGAGTAGAGTGCGTTAGGGCTGCTTGAGACGACTATCATCGTCGTCGCGTCTATTTGCTAGACCAGTAATAAACAGACAATGTAATCCTTGGGTTATAATTTAAGAAAACAATCTGAGAGCGGATTTGCAGATAGATATCATTATTTGGCTTCCCGTCTCGCCGATTAATGAAGACCAACATTTAGCGCCTATCTCAGAACCGTGCGTGATGAGCCCGAGAGGGGGATGTGGTTGCTTATTTTTTACAATCCTACTTACAAGACAATGAAAGCCATTTGGTAATATTAACCGTGGAAGAGTTTGCACAGAAATGTAATGAATGTAATGCAGACGGAACCTTGTTTTCTTAACCTCGTACCTTTCCCACTAATGAATAAAGATTTGATGTTGCTGACATGTTTATTTGTCTTTAAAAGCCTTAAAATGTCCCAACCATGAATCACCACCGTATTGATAGAGCGAGCAGAGGCGAAATAATAATAATAAAGCCATAAGGCGCCGAGCAAATCCATCCAGTACCAACGTGAACGACAGAGAACGGCTCAGAAAATAGCAGAGGTGGGGATGAGGAAGGAAACCACGTGGTTACCTGGCACCAACATCTCCCAGACACTGCGTCCGATGTATATCACGTTGCTCTCGGCCAATGTATGGACGCGTTTTCCGCGTAACACAGAGCAGTCCGGCAAATATATATTTCCGTGCTGTACTTCTATTCCTATATCCTGCGCTGCCCTCCTTCACCAATCCACACCGACCAGTGCGGCGGCCGTATTGCCCAAATAACCTCCGTGACCCGCTGTACGGGGGAAGCGCCAAGCATCCAACGGTGCACGTGTGCGCGAGGATGTGGCGGCGGTGGCGGTGGCGGCCGAACGCGGAGTTTAGCCGTGTCGCTCCGTGTCGCTCCGCTCGGGGTGCGTCTCGAGTCCGCTCCGCGTGACCCCTGGACCGTGCGTCCGCAGCAATGCGCCGAGACTCCGCGCGAGAGAAGCGGCCACCGCCTGCCGCGCAGCGCAGCCGCGTCTCCCGTCCGCGTCCCATTAGCCGCATGCTGCGACAGCCCCGCGGGCCTCGTGTTTATTTTGCGTCCGTCACGCTTCGCTCGGGGCATTTATTTGCACATTTTTGCTTCGGATTTATAGCCTAGAATAAAAAAAAACCCACTCGGAGAGGCCCTAAACAGAGAGCGTACAGAGATCTCCTCGACGCATGAGGAATCTTGTGAGAACGCCGAGGGGAGCTCGAGCAAGCTCCTGCTCCATCGGGGCGTCGTTTGCCCAAGGGGATTTGAGGGGCGCGTGGGGGCGGTAGGATGGCTATGCAGCGGTAACAATCGTGCCTCGCAGCAAAGTTCCTGCCCGAGGCAGTTCGATCCCAGACGTATTACTGTGTGAAACGTGTGCGTTGTCCCCCCTACTCTGCGTGCTTTTCCTCTGGGTTCTCCGGTTTCCTCCCAGAACTAAAAAATAATATTTAGCCAATGGCGGAATTTATAAAACGCAGTATCTGGCGAGTTGGCACGGACTTACTGCGTTACTGACTCCACCCCTCCCTTCGCCAAGGTTTCCTCACACCTCTAAATCATTCTCTCTTAAAATTAAAACCTTCGGCATTGAGCGAATACAGTGCGCGTTATGAAATAGAATTTTAATTTAACTTGAATAATATATATTACATGTCTTTTATTGGTGGGGGAGGCCTTCGGTCTACATTCAAATTGTTTCCTTGACTTTTAATATCCACCCATGTCGCAAACACAACCACAGGAAGTTACTTAAGAATTCCAGTTAGGACGTTTAAATGTGAGGAATGTATTATAACGTTAAATCAATGTTAATGGGAACAAAACCGCTGCTTACTGTTGGCACAAACTTGTGGTAGTGGTAGTGTCACACACGGTGATGCTAGCCACAGCTGGAATCTCCAGTCGAGAGGAGACACTCTCAGCACGCAGCCCAAAGACTACAGCTGCTACTACATTCACGATAGCAGCGTCTCTCGCTTCAGATATCCATTGTCATGCCGCTTATCCGGGTCCGAGTTGCGGAGGTAACAGGCTCAGCAAAACACCCCCAAAACGTCCTTTTCCATAATTTCCTCCAGCTCTTCCCGGGAGATTTCAAGGCGATCCCAGGCCAGGTGAGAGATGTAATCCCTCCAACAGGTTCCGAGTCGCCTCCCAGTTGGCCGTGCCCAGTAACACCTCCAGAGGGAGGTTCCCAGGAGGCATCCTTATCAGATGCCCAAACAACCTCAACCTCAACAAATCGGGAGGAGCAGCGGTTCTACTCTGAGATCCTCTCGGATCAGTGAGCCCCTCACCCTATCTCTCAGGCTGAGCCCAGCAACCCTCTGAGGAAGGTCACTTCTGCCGCCTGTATCCAGGACCCTGCTCTCTCGGTCATTCCCAAAAGATCATCACCAGGGTTGGAACAAAAACTAACCGGTAAATTGAGAGCTTTGCCTGCCGACTGTCCTTATACATCTGTCAATATCACGCTTTCTTTAACCCTCACTTGTGAACACGAACCTAACATACTTGAACTCCTCCACTTGGGTTAGTTGCTCTCTCCCCACCCCGATTGGGCAAGTCACCTTTTTCAAGGCGAGAACCATTGCCTGATATTTGGAGGTGCTGACTCTCATCACCACCGCGTCACACTCGGCTACAAAACAATCCAGTGCACGCTGGCGATCAAAGTCTGATGAAGTAAAGAGGACAACATCATCTGCAAAAAGCTGAGATGCCACCCTCACACACCCCAAACTGGATACACTCTGGTTCTCGGCTACGCCTTGATATCCTGTTCATGAAATTTACCAACAGAATAGGAGACAAGGCGCACCCTTGCGAGAGCGCAACGCTCACTGCAAACGGGCTTGACTTAATGCCAAGGATGCGAACACAGCTCTCACTCCGGTTGTATAAGAAGGGCGCGCAGTAACGGCACTGGGACAATGTTCACTCGCAGTGCCTCCCACAGAACCCCTCGGGCCACGTGGTCGTAAGCCTTTTCCAAATCCACAAAACACATGAAGATTGGTTTGGCAATTTCCCATGACCCCTCAAGAATCTGTGAGAGTATTAAAAGCTGGTCCGCTGTTCCACGGCCAGGACAGAACCCACGTTATTCCTCCTGCATCAGAAGATCGACTCTCGGCCGGATCGTCCTTTCCAACACCCTGGCATAGACTTTCCCAGGGAGGCTGAGACATTTCATCCCTTGGTAGTTGGAACAAACACACCCTCCAGTCACCCTTTTTGAAAATGGGAACCACGCCTTTCTTGCAATCCACTGGTACTGTTCCTAACACCCACGCGAGATTGAAACGGCACGTCAGCCATGACAGCCGCACAACATCCAGGGCCTTCAGCATTTCCAGGTGGATCTTGTCCACTCCTGGCGCTTTGCCACTGCGTAGCTTCTCGACTACCTCAGTGACTTCCTCCAAGAAGATGGGCTCTGACTCCCCCAGAACACTCTGGCCCTGCCTCCTCCTCCGAGGGCACAACTGCCAGGCTTAGGAGTTCCTCACCGTGGAGGCCCAGCGCGATGCCGCGAGCGTGACGACGATGGAGAACTCCTCGGGGAAGTGGTGGCACCGCGTGAAGAGTCGCGCCGCCGGGAACGAGAGGTGCCGCCTGCCCGAGGAGACCCAGCCCAGCCACGGCCCGTTGGGCGGCCGCGGCGACAGCCTCACGCCGCGCACGCCTCCCTCCTGGACGAGGGTGACCCCGCGAGGAAGTTCCCCGACCACCGGCGACACCAGGGCCTCGGCCAGAAGATCCAGGGGCTCCAGCTCTGGGGGGGCGGGGGGCGGGGGGGGGAGACACGCGGGCGTAGCGGTCAGTGGACGAGGCGATGTGCGCCACGGTACCGTGCGGCCGAGGTTTCAGAGTTTCGTGATTTTAATTAATGCGATGCATTACGCGTGGCGCATCTTCATTACATTTCGAATGTGCTCATTCAACGAGAGACCGATTCAGTGGGGCGAGGGAACCTGCAGAGGGCGGTTGGGGGGAGGTCCAGCCACGCGGATAGCCGGAGCCAACCTGCCAGACACTGCGTCCTGTATATTATGATGTGATCGTCGAAATAATTAATGAGCATTGTTTTAGTTGTGGGGGGGGGACAACGGTGAACTCAGAGGAAACCCACGAAGCGCAGGGGGAGAGAATATTTAAACTCCACACAGAGAGGCACCCAGGAGAGAGCGCGAGCACTCGAGACGGCTAACCCGAAAGAGCAGCTATTGCATGGAGAGCAATTTTCATATCACTGAGAATTGCTGTCTATGGCTGGTCTCTCGGACAGCCCTGTAGGACAAATCTCTTACATCAAGTCTTGAAAGCCGACACCATTGCAAACGGAGAGCTTGTCATTCAAACTAAAACGTTAGTGTTGCTGATTTGCCTCCATATGTCGTTATTGTTGCTGTCATGCCGTTCTCTCCGCAGCTCTGTGCAGCGCTTTGTGACCCTCGGATGAAAAGCGCTCTAGAAGTGCCATTATTGTTATGATGTCCACTGCTAGATGAAGGCCTGCCCGTGGTGTATCACGTAAACATACTTTAGTTTAATGACGTGAGCAATGGCAGTGAATTGAACTCGGGTCGCTAACATCGGAGTTCAGTTTCAATGCCTTGCACCCGACCTTGTCATTATAATGTTCCAATTATCTGCTGCAATACGCCTTCCGTTTGCCGGCACTTATAGTTTAATGTGTAGATCAACTAACATTGGCCAGAGATAACCGTAATGCACACCACTTTGTATCCCTAAACCCACACGTAAAGTCCACAGAGTGATGTTTACAAAACACTGACAGCGAGATGTGATCATAGTTAATCCACGGGTCACGCCTCGGTTCCTGCGCGCAGAACAAACGAAAGCTTTTACGGACACATATTTCTGAATACCTTTTTGGCCGAATCCTAAAACCCGGAGCCGATTGTACGAGTCAGATATCTAAACATTTAATCACAAACGCGACTGAAGAGACCTTTGATTAAAGAGCGTGCAATATTTTGGCTTTCCGCCCCTTATAATCACCTGGGCACGCTATCATTTTCCGGTCACAGTTCATCGGCTTGTAATCGTGCGGCTCCTCTCATCCGTTAAATGTTATTCATTCGCCGAGACTCACAAAGGCCTTTGCCTTTTCTCGCCACTGTGCTTCCAAACATTCGGCCACACAGGGGATTGTAATTGACTTCAGGGTCGTCATGGTTATTGTGTTCCAGGGGGGGGGGGGTGTCCGCGAAGCTGGAAATATCGCTGTATCATCGAGTTGGGAGCGCCGTCGCACGGCGAGTAAAAGCAACGCGCCGCGTGTTGTGTTGTTTTCGGCGGTGGGATTAAGCGATGATGGGAATCTTGGCAGCCGAGGCTGGGAAAACTCTAACTTTGCTGCGGAGACACCCACAGCGTCCATGGCGGAGGAGGGGAGGGGGGGATCCCTCGACGCTGAGATGAAGTTCACGTTTTGGGTCTGAGCGGCTGTCGCTGTGATGTAGGACAATCGCAGCGGTAGCAACAAATGCACTCCGTGGCCGACACGCGGGCAGAAGAAGCTGCTGTTAACGCCGTTTCGCCGACTTATTTGTCCGCACTGCTACGGTGGCAGCGGTGAGCAAAAAACACCGCCGACAGCCGCCTGGGAAGTGTCGCTCTCTGCGCAGGAGCACTGGCAGGATCGTGATGGCGATTACGTCTGAAAATTATTAACCAGCAGTGCAAGATAAAGATCCCCCGTGTGGGCTTAACAGACTTTCGGGACAAGTGCTGTTAGTGCGACACACGAGCGGGTGGGTGGCCAGCCCGGCCGTCTTTGTCTCCCTTGTGGCGATGTTTGCGCACGGGTAATCGTTTGTTAATTGTCCTGACTAAATTGCCGTCGGTGCCCTGAGAAGAGGTAACTTGCTTACCCCTGCCAGCTGGATAACGGTTAGAAAGAGTCACGATTCCTTAGAATAAATGAAATAAACTGACTGACTCATTTGTTTGCTGGCTCGACTTGGGGGAAGGCCAGGACCGGTTCTAAAAATCACCGCCAGAGATGGTGGCCCTGAGTGGGACTCGAGCTCGTGCCGCCGGGTTCAGAGCGCAGCGTGCTAACCGCTGCACCACCGCTCCCCCACACGCAAGCAGCCGCACGCATCTGCGGGGCATCGCCAGCTGTGCCGTGAGTAATGCGCCCAGCGCAGCGACAGATGCTCCGCTCCACCCACAGCGAAATCAAACATTAATGGAAGCGTCCGTTTAATAGAGTGCTCTCAGCCGGGAGGGACGGGACTCTATTAACTAAATCCGCGGCAGATGTCGATTATTTATACGTGTACGGTTCCTTCTGATAGCGTTACCGGCGTGCGTGCGTGCGTGCGCGCGCGCGCGCGTGTCCGTGTAAGGATGTTAATGAAGGAACTTGTGACCCGACTGCTTCGCGAGCCCTGGTCGTTGGGAATGTTACGAGGCAATTAAAGTTCGCTGAAAATCCAAAACAATCGCCCGGGACGCGCGCCAACTAACCCGAGCCAAAAACCCCGTAACGCGCGTAAAAAAAAAACGGAGGCCGCGTTTATTGGTGCCTTTCACAGGGGGAGAGGTTCCATTCACAGCGAGCCGTTTGTCTTCCTCGCCATCGCTTTTTGTTCCGACGCAGTGATACATCTACGGAAGAGCGCTGACGCGGCATCCGTGTGAATGCGGCGTCTCTTTGTGTGCGCGGCTCCATCGACACCCACCCCTCCTCCCCAGGAGTGAGCCGCTCCCGTCTCGCCTGCGAGCAGAGCAGGGGGCATAGCTCTACCCGCTCGCTGCGGGGAAAGGGGGAGGGGGTTGGGGAGATGCCCCCTAACTCCCTTCCGCGGCCGCCGCTGGGTGAGACAGTGGCGCCATGGCGGTCTCAGTGATTGTGGAGCCCCAGGCAGAATTAATTGGTGAGAGCCCTCCTCCAAACACTGACTAAAATAACTGACACGAGCATCGCTCGGCCAAGCGGCCGGAAATCGAACCGCCTCCCCCTCCTCCCCCCCGTGTGGGGCTCCATGCATCGTCTGGGTTGCCTCATGGTTAATAATAATAATATTATTTGCATTTCTAAAGCGCCTTTCAGCCGAGGGTCATTAAGCGTTGAACAGGGCTATGGAGAGAGCGGCATGTCAACAATAGCATTAAAATAGATTTTTTAAAAAAGTAAAACCTTCACTATAAAGCAACGAAGGGCATCGGATAAAAGGGAAAATAATTGTTGAAAATAAATAAGGAAGGAAAAAGTGTTCCTGAGCAGACACAGGTCAACAGGGCGTCATCATCCAAACAGACGGCAGTGAGCAGCATCAACAATCCTAGCCAGATGACTTGAAGGCCTTACGAAACAAGTCAGAGACCGCGCTTGCATTAGAGCCCGGGTTAAATAGATCATTGTGATTGCTCTCCATAGCTGTTCTTTCGGGATCGCCGTGTAGAGTGGTCCTCCACTCTCCTTCACGTCTCGCCTCCCACGTTCAAGGCATCATCAGTCTTTTTAAGCCCAATGAGGAACACCCGACGCGGTTATCCCGAAAGATCAGCTATGGCGAGCAATTCTCGTTTTTCAGACCCTGGAACCCTACATCATTAGAGCATTGTTTAACGCTAGATGTCGATGATGTGATCAACCTGGAGCCGAGAGAACAGCCTACAACTTATTGGCGAGATCCTCTGTAAAATTGACACGTGACACAACCGGCCAATTTAAACACCCAAATAATATGGCTTCACACCCCGACTGCCGCATAACACATTTCCGCTAGAACTGTTTCAATAAAACGGATGAAATCCCCGCGCCAAATCCTCAAACACACCAACATGCGATATCGACAGATTAAAGGTAATTTCAAGGTTCATTTTTTTCTTAATGGGAAAAAAAATCACATGACTTTCTTCCCACTCCGGCAAGATCCGATTATTTTGTTTAAACGCGGCCTAATTATTGTTGTTAGAGACTTAAAAGACAGGGGCACAGCACAGTTCACTAGACAAACCGAAATATTTATAGAGCGACTCACGATGCCGAGAGATTCAAAGAGCCCAGTGTGTGTCTGTGTGTACACGCGTGTGTCAGCGTGTTACTGTTTGCGTGCGTGTGTCTGTGTCGTGTCTGTGTGCATGAGATTGGTTTCCCTGTTTGATTGAAACCACTCTTGGCAGCAAACACACTTTAAAGGAAATACCTTTTGGCAGACTACGAATACAAATATTTATGAGAGACCATTTTATACAGAAAGTTACGACGCATTCAATTATTCATAAACACCGCGTCCTTGGCTCTTTCGCAGCAATATGCTCCGAGTGGACGAGCGCGGCCAGCTTATCGCGCTCGAGTCCTCAAATAACGATAACATCGGGCGACAGGACTCACGGCATTTTTGAAGCAAAAAAACTCCCAGACATTTTCCCGGCCGATGAGCAAATTCCACGTGAAGAGGCGCAGCGGTCGTGGCCCCCACGCGAGAGAGCGGCCACGACCGATACGGGGAGAGTCGCCGCCAGACACGGAGTTGCGCGCCCTCCGCAGGGTTTGGGGAGAGACGACACCTCTTCCCCTTGTTCGCCTCGACGCCAACTCGGGACTCGCGGATTCCGCGCGAGCACGCGCGGCGACTGAAAACAGACCCCTTCCTGATCCGATGTCACATTCTGGCGCAACAGAGACTCGCTCAATCATCGCTCAATGCAGGTCGCGGCCAACGGTGGTGGAGTTTATCCCAGGGCGCCCGAAAGTGGCTGCCGAGGGGCATCTCTGGGGAACCGTCCAACAGCGCCGAACATCGCTCTTCCCCCTCTTTCCCTCGGGCCCATGAGCGACTTCTCGGCCCCGCGTCTCCACATGGAGCTCGCGGTTAGGCTCTTTGAAGATGATATCGCGGGTTCTGCATCGGACGAT
Organism: Mordacia mordax; assembly: GCA_036362905.1. Taxonomy (NCBI): domain Eukaryota; kingdom Metazoa; phylum Chordata; class Hyperoartia; order Petromyzontiformes; family Petromyzontidae; genus Mordacia; species Mordacia mordax. The sequence goes on along the minus strand of JAZEWT010000031.1, from coordinate 4,840,752 downwards.
CTCGCCTGCATGCGCGTGTGTTTCAGTATAACACTAACTAGTCGTGTCAGATGTCGCTTGCCGTAGCCCCCGATATTGCTCAGCTCGCATGACAGGTTTGGGAGTTTAGAACTACTGGCGCACCAACAACACGTGAACGCATATTAAAGGACACCGCCGCCGCACACAGGGCACAGACCTGCCTACAGCCGGTGGCATTGAGACAACTCACACGTCATCGCTTAGCATCGCCTATAAATCATCGCAAAGAGAGAGAAATGATTGATTGCAGTGTTTTTGCGCAAGCGGCTCTTACGCAGCACGCTGCTTTGCTACCGTGGTGAGCGCGCGCTCCCTTTGCGTTGAATCGGTGATGTAGCTTAAGTAATTGTTTATATGAACCTGTATAATTAAAGCTGTATCATTGTGGCGATGTATAGTCTCTGCCGTCACGTTCATTGCACACTGGCGTGCAAAAGTGAAGTGGATGCGTTGAGCGACGCGGCGAGTGGAGGTGCCCCCCAGCGCGCCGCGCTCACCCACGACCGC
>JAZEWT010000031.1:4819602-4831668 GCA_036362905.1 Mordacia mordax | reverse complement strand
CAGAGCTGGGCATTCGTGGAACCGCCACGCGTGCCGAGATCACCTGTGGCGCTGCTGCTCGCCAACTGCACTTTTCCCCGAGAGTCTGTTCGAGTTATACAGTTCATCTTTATATTTGACTTTTCTCACCCATACTCCTGTGTGTGCGTGTGTTGTGCTGTGCACCTGCGCGTATGTCCGCTGCGTATGGCGTCATCGAATCGAACCCCCACCCGCCCCCCCGCATCCCTGGAACAAAACCCCACTCATCAGCGCAGTGAAGCGTTTCAATTAACCTTTTGCCTATCGCCCAAACGACCGGGGTGGGCCGCTCGCCGCGCGTAATCACGCACGGCGCGTAATGGCTTCACGCCCGAGGCCGATCAGCAATAGAGGGGAGGCGGCGATGGGAATGCGGGAGCGGAGCGATTAGCGGCGCTGCGCTGCGAACCCGGCGACCCGAGTTCCAGTTACCGCACACGGCCACCAACACCTGTGAATTATTTATGAACCGGTCCGCGTGCCTTCACCGAGGTCCCCGACTCGGCCTCTGATGCGCACGTTGTGTAAATATCTACACGAGGGAAACAACGGCGGCCGGGAGTGATGCTGTCCCCCCACCCCTACCGGCTTGTGTGCCGTGCTGGCCTTCATGGGTGCTATCACTTGACGCTACAATCTATTCAAGCTACATGGGGGGATGGGGGGGTCTTGGTGGTGGTGCCCAAGGGGAATGTGATTGACAGGCGTGCAGGCTCTCACTCGAGTTCAGGAATACCCGCAACTGTCATCCTCACCGCAGCCGTTTAAACTATTGTCACGTGGAGCAATTATTCGCTCCACTATATAGACTTCTTGTTACTCACGCAGCAGATAAACACGTTTTGTTGTTAGTTCGTAGTGACGGGTTGTTATGAGCACGCTGCGCTCGCAGTTATAATAACAGTGGCGCTTCTAGAGCGCTTTTCACCCGAGGGTCACATAGCGCTGAACGGAGCTGTGGAGAGAACGGCATGTCAGCAACAACAACAACATCAGAGTGGATCAATCAAAATTAAAACAATGGTTTTGCTTATCTGGGCTGTGCGATATGGCCCTGGTCATTTCAGGCGTGTTGATGGACTTACAGATTGATAATTCGAACCGAATGCTAAAACGTTGCTCACGTAAGGCTTTCATTTGTCTAAATTGTGACCCAACGTGCCGGCTTTCTGAGGATAACGAGAGACTCACAGACTCACACAAAAACCCATAGACTAATACAGGAACCCTCAGATGGACACAAACACCCACAAACTAGCACAGAAACCCACAGAGCCACGGTGCGGTTAAGATCGCGATGTTTTCCACTGCTAATCACCTTGTGCCGCGGCTACATTGGAGAGATTCTTTGATTTTATTATTTCTGGAAAAGGTGACCGCACCTGCCAGTGGCTATTCACCTATGCGAGGATGTTGCCTAATGCTGGTGTCACGCCAAGCATCATCTGAGCAAAGACGACGGCAGGAGATGTACCCACATCCACTCAATGTGCGTGCATGCGTGCCTCTCTGGCAAGCACGTGTTCATCAAGCGTTTACGTACGTATCTCTGTGTGTATGTGTGTTGGGAGCGGCGAGCCTTCGACGCTTCACGTGCTTTCAAAGTGCACATGGCCTGGCACCAAGCACCGTGGTGACGTCGCCTCCACTTGGCGGTAGTCGGGAAGCCGCAGCGTAGTGGTGAGTGCGCTAAGCCACTATCCCGGCCGCATTAGTTCGATTCCCGCTCACGGCCACCAACACCAGTCACACATTCCTGAACCGGTTCTGGGCCTCCCCTTGGTCGACTCAGCCTCAAATAAATACCTAGTGTGGTGTGTAAACATAGGTCACTAACCACCCACCCCCTCTACGTGTGCCGCGCTGGTCTTCACACTGTCTGTGCTGCTCGCTAACAGCACTTGTCCCTACAAGGTGTTAAGGCTACACGGGGGGACCTTTGTCTTTGTTGTGCGAGTGGTTCCACGGCCACCTCCACGTTCTCGGTCTCCTTCCCACTCGGTGGCTCTCTCAGCACTCGTCTAACATCACCTCCCGAGGGTTCGATGATAAATCAATGACCGCTCGGGTCGTCTGGTCGCTCGTGCCAGGGTTCAAACGCTCCCAGCCACAGTCCGACATTCCCTCGTGACGCGCGAGAGACGAGGAGGCGACGAGAGACCGGGAAGAGGTTCGGTCATCCTCAACCTCATCCCTCTGACAATCAGCGTTCTGAGAATCGCTCTCCATAGCTGTTCTTTCGGGGTGGCCGTGTCGCTGGGTGTTCCTTCTCTCTGCTTCGCGACGTTTCGCCTCCCGAAAGAGTAACGATGGAGGCAATTCTAATCCATCCAGCCGTGGCAAACATACATCATTACATTATATCGGCGTTTTGTGCTAATTCGGGTACATTTCTCGTACGACTTGATCAATGATTTATATCCCCATCGGGTTTGCATTGTCTGTAATTCACTGGCGCGGATGAAGCGCTTCACCGATAATAGTTTAAATTGATTCGGCAATTAGGGCTTTGTGACGCTCACATATTGCTGCTGCTGCTGTTGTTGTTGCGCAATGGCTTTATAAGTCTTACTTCCTCTGCGAGCCAGGTTTCATTTAGAAATAGAAATGTAGTTTCGCTCTCACTCGGTCGTCAAACTTAAAGCTTCTGACCGATGGGACAAGTCACGGTCACGTATTCAGCATCAGCAGCAGCCATGGAACACTGCTGGTCTCATCTGGATTCGAATGATCAATGTCCGCGTCGCCCACACGACGACTGCAGTTGCTCATAAGGTGCCATGAGCACGCGTGCCAGGTGGGCGTCACTGTGCTGCCGCAGTGGGACTGTGAACATGCTTCCCACACGATGGACCACATCGCAAAACCACTGCAGTCTGCGCTCCTGCTATCGGGAGGAGGAGGATGGGGGGAATGTCGAGAGCGACCTCGCTTCCGCAGCCATCTCGCCGTGTGGCGACCTCGCCGTTCGCATTGAGCCTGATGATGCCTCCAACGTGGGAGGCGAAACGTCGCGAAGGAGAGGGGGGGAGCGATCGACACGGCTATCCGGAAAGGCAGCGATGGAGAGCAATTATCATGCATCGCACCGTGATAACCCCACGTGAGTACATTGCATATGCCATAAGAGAATACTTATCAACCATGATCTATCCACTGCTGCTGGTTCAAGCAGCTGGCTGCGTAACCTTTCCTGCTGCACAGCTGTTAAAACGAGCAATATAGCTCAAGGATTCCTTCCAACTTAAAATTTGAAAAAATGACTGATAGCATATATTTTGACTGTGGCAGGAAACTGGAGTACCCGGCGAAAACCCACGTGGACACGGAGAAAGCATGCAATCTCCACACAGAAAGGAACCCTTAGCCGGGAATTCAACCGAGGCCTTGTTGCTGTAAGACAGCAGCGCTACTCACAGCGTCACCGTGCCGCCCCCTATAAGTCATCACACCGACGAGATGGAGCGATGAAACCGGCTCGTATGCGGGCACTAAGTGGATGGACGATTGTGTGGTGACACGCGGTGACGCCGGAGCGCCGTGGGGTTCGTGACCCCCCACGGCCGAGGCGCTTTCATCGGCGCGGCGAGGAGGAGACGGCTCCGACTCTGGAAGTCGGCTCTCATCCCGCCCGCTCTGAAGTTAACCCATGGGGAACGGACACACAGTCGCCCTGTATCCTCCGGGTTGCTGCCGATAAACCTCGGTTCATGTGGGCAACCCGGCTCGGAGCGCGGAGCCGCGTACAGACCTTGAATCCTGGACCGACGCTCGGGAGCAGAACAGGTGATTCATAACATCTGCTAATGGCAGGGTCTATATACCCTAACCCGTTCAAAGTTTAATTATGTCCGCGACGTTTTGCCCACCGTAGAGGTATGAATCCTATTTTGTGTTCCATTTGTAGTTGTTTATAAACACAGCTGCCCCGTCAAAAAAAACACACCCTGACTGCAGAGGATAATAACAAGGGCTTCGAGCCACCTGCTGCCGCCGCTGCTGCCGCTGATGTAATCTCTTGGGCGGATCGCGAGCGTCCCGTAACAACACACCGCCGCCCCACTCGCCTCTCCTGGCTCGTGAGTAAATCCAGGGCGCGTTCGTGGAAATTGGAACACAGGTATTCGCGGCGTGGTGAAATCCAACTCGAGCGGGGAGCTGCAGCCGCGTTGCCGCCCGCTCTCCGCGCGCGTCTCCATCTGTTTGGCACGGGCTGCGTAACCGCTCCGCGTCGTGAGCACCTTCATGTGAGCATCTGGTCAACGCGGGCCGATGAGACTCAGACGAGCAAAGAGCGCCGCAGCTTTTGCCGCTTAAACTGATGCCGCCGTGGCACGATGTTGTCCTGAAAATCCGCTCGGCTGATGATGGACTAAACACACGCGTTCCTCGTACGTGGAGACAGTCACGGAATTCTGCTGACGTGTGTTTACGCATAAGGCAGATCGTGTTTTCAATAAGCAGCGATGCGCACGCACGCAGAGCAGCCTTGAAAATCGCTCCGCCGCCTGACTCTCTAACCCCTGTATATTTATACGTTTGTAATTGCGTGTTTGTGAATAACATTTAACGCTACGGGGGTAAATCACCGATCGAGCCACGATCACTTAATTCGAAGTTACGTCAAGCGTGGGCCGCTCCACACGCGCCAATGCGGCGGAGAGCGCGCAGTATCACTGGGCCGTGACAGGGCCGCTGTAGTGCCCGGAATACATATTAACTTTCTGGCTACGGAACGTTCTGGGCGAGGGGTTGCCAGGAGTAGCCATCAGTGCGTCTGTGTACGGGGAAACAGGGGCGGCCTTTTAAAACTAAGACAAGTAATTGAGCGAGGGGTCGGTGGTTATAATTTGGCCGTGTCACTCACACGCGCTTTGTTTACGTTGTGGGAATGTGGGTTGCGGCGCGGCTCTGGCTGCGGGCCAAGGCAGTCGCGTCTCTCTCCTCCCTCGCCTCCCAGAAATAACACAGCCTGCGTATTTGGTGAAAACGACGAATCTAATTGCTTTCCAAAGCTGTTCGTTCGGGATGGCCGTGTCGACCACTCCCCCCCCTCTATCCTTTGCGCAGTTTCTTCTCGCATCTTGGAGGAATCTGAAGGCGATCTTGAGAGAGAGAGAGAGGAGGAGGGGGAGCAGGAGCGCTCGACACCTAATGAACAGCTTTGGAAGCCAATTACTTTGTATTGAGCCGTGAAAACCTACATCGGTTCAAATCTAATTGCGTTTGGTTTGAAGGGTAAAGCTGAATGGACCAAGACGAGACGCAACCTACACGAGCGTCTTTCATGTTGTGTTTAAACACAAATATAATTGTTTATTCGAAAGAGCCAGATGCAGCCTTTGTTTTTTCAACGCCATGTTTATCGTCCCTCATCATTATCGTTGCTGTTATTATTGCGCCGTGCTTACCCAGAGACGCTTCTCAGAGCCTTGCGTCTCGCCTGACTACAGGAGGGTTCCGGGCAAAAGATTTCGTAGTAGGAGCTATGTTGCGCTGTGTAATCCGAGCTGAGTGGCCAGCATTGGGATGTTACGCCTCTAGCAGCAATGCATGAATGATTTTTTGGCGATGGGAAGTTATCAGAAAAACCCAGAGGATATACAAATCAAATTGGGGAGAACATATTGCACACTCCACGCAGGAAGGCGCCTAACTTGGGAATCGAACCTAATCACTGCTTGCTTTGAGGCGTTAGTCGGCCGTCCATGCTTATATAATTTGATCTGTGCGTGGTTGAGCTACTTTGCACCGAAGTGCTGTATCAGCTGCCATTAACGGATGCACCCCTTGCCGCATACGGATCAGGTGTCACGCAGTCCATATATTCATCAAAACGTCACAACCGCGGCGATTCGCACATCTCCTTCAGCGATGTAAAGTTAAAGACACGCCACAGCGGTAAGGCTGTGAGCAAGCAAACCAAACATTGTACCGTAGAGTAATCCCACTGCGGCCTGCGCTCCCACAGCAGAGGAGGAACAGCAACAGGAACTCTCCTGAAGGCCTCTCTCTCTCTCTGTCGTCGTGGCCAGCAGACAACAACATCATGAACGCAATTGCTGCCACCATAGACAATACGTTGCGTTTTATTAGACTGATGCCTCTACACGTGGGTGCACGCTCTGCCTGTTACCACGAGTTGGCAGGGATCACGAGGAGAGGCGAGCTGGACCTCGGCTCACGTTGGTTATTCACGGGTGCCACGGCGCGAACCCAAACGTGTTGTCCCGAGTACTCAACAACAGAACCATTGTTCACACAACACGGAGCACAATTGGAATGAGACTGCGAGTAAATGAGATTGGGTGATCGAGCCATGGGGCTCGTGTCTGGGTTAATTATCGTTCTGACGAAACAGATGTTGTAACTTGCGTACCCCTCTCCGCTGGACAATTGTTAAAAAGAGCCACATCGCTCAACCGTCCTTTCCTGCTTGAAGACAAACTGGGGCGCGATACCGCGGCGTCACCGCGTCACCTGCATGGCTGTCTGTCTGCTCGCCACTAACGCTGCACGTGCCTCGCAGCTGCCTTTTGAAACCACACCGACTCCAAGTGATCACAGAGTGTTTATTTCTGTGACCGACAATTAAGGCAATTGAGAGTGACTGATTCTGAATGCCCCCCAGGGGCTGGGCAGGGTGTGTATGGGGGCGGGGGGCGGCGATAACGCCCCCCCCCCGCCCGCCTATCAATCACGCGGTGCGGCCAAACCGCGAGGATTACGCGCGCACAGCAATTGGCAGCGCTTCAAACGCGCCGCTCTGCCATGCCGTGACATTTTAGATGCAAACAATTTAAAAGGACAGAAGTCATTTTGAAACATTATACAGCTAATGTTAGGCGCGTGTGGGCGGTTAATTAAATCAGTCATATTCCGAGCAGTAGCCCCTAAGTCCTGATCCCAGAATTCTGTCTGATTCAGGGCCAAAGCTTCGCAGAATACAGTGAAGCGAGCGGTTTCTGGTTAGCGCGTCCATCGCTCCAGCGGGGAGCCAGGCGTGAGCTTCACGTCTCGCCGCGTGCCCCGCGTACTGGAGAACACAGATGCAAACCTGCGCGCCGCGCCGAGACTGAGAATCTGTACGCGGCCAAAGGGTTGCAGAAACAAATCAGCGCCCTTGAGTGAATGCTGTCAAAACTCACCAGGGGCTGATAATCATCTCATCCAGCGTGGGAATTCTCGAAATGCACGAAACGTGCTATCATGGAAAAGAGTATGAAGGCGAGTGGCTTGCATTGGAACACTATTGACCGCTTTGGCCCAATGCGCCCAACTGTCTGGAACAAAAAAAGGTGCCACCAAAGTGTTGGCCAACACACTCACTCTCCGGTGGCACGAAGTTTGGGCGTAGGTAGGTGAGCTGCGTGCTAGCAATGCCCACAGGTGTCAAGCACCGCCTTGTTCAACGCCGCCTAGTTGGTCCGTGGAGACGTTGCCCAAGTAGGCCATCAGGTGCAGAAAAGGTTGAGATCCCCTGTCATAAAACTCGCTTTTAAAAGCTCACTGCACTTTACGCAGCTGCATGATAATGCCTCGTGGGAAGTGTGTCATTGTGTGAATATGTGGAGGTATGTTATATTGCAAACCAGGTAAGCCGGGTCTAATGTCCATCCACCGCTGATGCCAGCGATAATATCTGAACCAGTCCTGTCTAGGCCAACTCAGCCTGAACTTAGTACCTGGTGCAGTGTCAGCCAAAGGCTGTTGTGCCGAGTCCTGGCGCCCTTCGCATGCCATGCCGTCGTTAACAGCACTTGTCCCAGACGACTCGCGGACTCCGTGGGGGATCTTTGCTTTTGTACACTCAAGTCTGCGATAAGCAGACGCCTCTCCTCTGAAGGAGACGATGGCCACGCTTATTGCCACGTGCGGGTCATGGAGGGTATTTGACTTCATTTCACCATGCTGCTCAGTTAGAGTTGGCAAAGATGTGGGTGCAATAGACATGCAGCACAACATTGACACCGGCGACTCTCAACCTTTTTGCACCTCAAGGCCCACTTGGCCCACGTGGGTTTGGTTGCCCACCGGTTAAGAATTGCGAAATGACGCCACGACAATAGCTTGCGCCACGCTGCTTTCCGCTGCCGACACCAGAGCCCCGCAGCCCTACAACACCCGTTGTTTGTTGTTGTTGTATTGTACGGTGGTCATCCATGCGGGCACTATCCAGGCTCAACCCCGCCGTTTGTTGCGTCCACACGAGCCGTAGCAAAAACCCGTGCTCACTGCCGGGTAGACAAAGGCAGACTCAGTTTACTGATGCCTGCCCAGCTCTCCGCCGGGAACGACGGAGAGATAGGCAGCGAGAGGACGATTAGGAGAAGGGCTGAGTTGAGGGCCATCGTGACAGGGTGGCCCACGGACAGAGTGCTGAAGGAACTCGCACCCTGGCTTAGGAGCGGCGAGGATTCTCCGCATTACGCTGGGATTAGCGACTCGTCATTAGTCATAAGCAGCGCAGCGACTTAAATCACGTTACAGCGTAAGCCTGTTCTCTAATTGGGATTTCCAGCGCAAAAGTGCTTTTGACAGCTTTAAATTGACCCTGACATGAAATAAGGTTGTATTTTTAATCGCCGCCGAGAGGACGGAGGATACAGCATTGAAGGCGCAGAGAGACGGGGCTCATGGATTTCCTTGGACAGCGCATTTGTCTTACAGGAGGCAGTCACGCGCGCTGCGAATGTCACTCGCTGACGCCGCTGAGTTGGTGAAATGAGTGGAATCGTTCCGCGTGAACTTTTCATTGAGCGTCTTCTGCGTGTCTACTGCGGTCGTCGTGACCAGACCCCCTGGTGTTTGGCATCTGATAGCCGCCGCTGTTCCCCACATGAAAGCCTTGTTTGACAAAGTCAATGCCACTCGCGTAAAGTGATCGTGAAACAGAGCGGTGGGCGGTTTGGCTCGCGTGTCGGTCTTAATCAAACGTAGAATTTGTTTTCGTGGATATAGGCACTCCGGACGGTTAATGGGAAACGCATGCGCGATACCTCTGTCGGATGCCGATGCGCGCGTATCCCTAACGCCACAAGCGCTTGCTCTACCGCCACGAGTTGTCAAACGTGATAATAATTAATTACATTTCCATCGCGCCTTGCGCCCAGTGGCCCAAAATCCCTGCGATAAAGAGGGGTGGGTGGATGCAGCCACGCACACAGCCTGCGCCAACTAACCGGACACCGCACCGCTATATATTATGATCGGGGTATCGGCCAAATAATTTTGAAACGCTGAGAACAGGGAGAGAACACTCATTGTTTAAACCCGAGGCCGGAATCAAACCGCCTCGGGCAGGACTTTCTTTCGGTCACGCTCGGATGTCACCGCTGCACAGCCACCCTGCTCCCTCCAAACCTGATGCAAAGCAAGAGTTTGCGGCTCGCATCGCCAATCCTTTAGCGGAAAATGATCACGAATTACTCGTGAGATGCCGAGATTCGCATTCCTCCCACAGTAACTCAGCCTCCCGAGCCGGACCCCTGGAGCCGCGGCGACTTCTGTGCGGCTCAATGGAGAGGCTCTGAAGAGGACAGGTAATAATAACAATTACATTTTCTAAAGCGCCTTTCACCCGAGGGTCACAAAGCGCTGCGCAGAGCTACGGAAAGAACGGCACGTCAACAACACGTTGGAGGCATCCTCGGGCGTTCTGTCGGTTCCTCCAACGTGCGAGGCGAAACGTCGCGATGGAGAGAGGAGGAGCGATCGACGCGGGGTTTTCCCAAAAGAGCAGCCTTCGGAAGCAATCACCAAGGATGTCAATAACGACTTTGATCGGAGCAGTTTCAGTGCTATGGCTGGATCTGAACCCAGATGGGAAGGAATCGAGGAGGTCATTGTTGACAACATGTTTCTCGAGTTGCATGGCTAGTGCACACTCAAGGACATTAAAAATAAATGACAAATTGGCGATGGGTCGATTATTATCAGGGACGTGGCAATCGAAGCGCTTCTGAGCAGAGGGATAACTGCAGCATATTTGAAGAATGGGGGGGGGGACGATGCTGGAGCGAAGTGAATTCCTGACGAGATTAGTGACGAAGATGACAAGGGATTTGAGGTTTGCCCGGATTAGTTTGGATGGGAAGGGGTCCAAGGTGCAGTTTATAGGCTGAGATCTAGTAACTAATGAAGAAACTTCAGATTCCATTAACTCGGAAAAAATTCCAGGAGTTTTGATATTAGCGTAGGAGAGGGGACAATTGCTGAGATAGTGGGGTCGAGATTGAGACTGGGTAGAGATTGCGCTGGGCTTTTGTTTTGTCCGTGAAAAACTGAATCAACTGATTCGCCGGCCCTTTATTAATGAAGAGATTTGAGGTTAAATGGCTTCGTGATTGGGTGAAGGGGCCGATAGATGGTCGACAAGACATTCTTTGGGCCGATCACAGGCATCAGACAGGATGCTGGAAAGGTGGTTGGTTATGGGCGCAATCAAGTGCCTTCCAGTAGCAATGAAGCTGGTCCTCGTAGATTTCAGCGTGGATGGTGAGGCCAGATTTTCTTCGAGTCCGTTCAGCCCTGCGTGCTCCTGAGTCGCATAGCTCCCATACGTGCCGTGGTAAAAATTTCGCCGCACAAAATGAGTCCTGCCCGAGGGACTTCCATTACCCGCCTCGGGCACCTGTCTGTGTGGAGTTTGTGTTGTCCCCCTGCTCTGCTTGAGTTGCTCGCCGGGTATTCCGGTTTCCTCCCGCAGTCCAAAGACAAGCTGCGTTGGTTAATGGTCCTGACACGCAGGGCGCCTGGAGATGTAGTAACTTGCGTACCTCTCCCCGCTGGACAACTGTTAAAAGTGCTACATCGCTCAACGGTTCTTTCAAAGCTAAAGTCAAAACTGACTTAGTAAATCAAGATTCTTTTTCCATAACAATAATAATTGCATTTTTATAGCGCCTTTCACCCGAGGGTCACAAAGCGCTGCACAGAGCTGCGGAGAAAACGGCACATCAACAGCGAGATAAGAACGGCAAATCAGCAATAACATTTCTTTTGGAGCGTATTTGTTTCAAATCCGAGCTGCGGAGGGAACGGCGTGTCCACAACATCAGGAGAGTTCCAACTGAAAGCACAAATAGTAGCAGCACATTTTAGGACATAAAAGAAGCGACCTTTATCGACGATTAGCGAGTGTTTCACACGTGGGAGGAAACTCGAACGCTCAGATAAAATCGACTCGTTTGATAATAGCATAACGCTCAAAAGCCCCGATGTTTAGAACCATAGCCCAATCGCTGCACCGCCACCTCCTGGTCGCGTTGCAGCTGATGTCTCATCTCGTCTCATTGTCAGAAACCGCTTAGCCTATCCCGGCAGACACAGGACGCAAGGCATGGATATACCCACGATTGAACGCCAGCCCATCACCGGGCACTGGGGGCAATTTAGTCTACAAGCAATATTAACCTATGCAGCAGCATGGCTTTTTTTGGACTGTCGAAGGAAATCGCAGTTCCCGGCGAATACCCACGCGGACACGGGAATAACATGCAAACTCTACACAGAAAGGTACCCGAGCCGAGATTCGAAACCGGGACCTTCTTGCTGCGAGGCGACAGCGCTACCCACTGGGCCACCGTGCCGCCCGCAGCTAAAGGCGTTGACAGATATTTCCTGCAGCGCTGATGCCGAGTCCTTGCTGAGTAGCGGACTCGGAGCAGACATCGCTGCACCTCGCGTGCAGTCAACGAGCCACCGCTCACATCGGCCGCACCGGCCAATAACCTGAGCTCGCGCCCACGTTTGCTGCTTCCACAGTGCGCACTGATATTTGCACGTTCACGGACATCAACACCGGGCATTCCGTGAAGCTCTCATTACATTCTGGCAGAGCGTAGGTCGCAGAACGTGAATAGTGTCTGACACACTTGGTAAATCGCCTCTATAAACTTACACACACAAAAGACACACATCCACACATACACACACACACCCACGCAAAAAAAATCATTTACAGCCGCCGGGAGCACGTATCGTCGTGGCGGGCAGCCGGTGCCATCCTCGCCGTGTTTACGCCTGTGGCTTGAGCGCGGACCG
>JAZEWT010000031.1:4790125-4812931 GCA_036362905.1 Mordacia mordax | reverse complement strand
ATGCCTCCAACGTGTGAGGCGAAACGTCGCGAGGAGAGGAGAGAGAGCCATCGACGCGGCTGTCCCGAGAGAGCAGCTTTTCGAAGCAATCATCATAATAACGTTTTCTTTCGTTACAAATCTGAGCTGTGGAGAGTACGGCATGTCAAGAACAACAACAACATCGGGACAGTTAAACTGAGGGTCAAATAATAGCAATAAATTACAGGACATAAAATAATTGATAACAAAAATATATTCTTCAACAAACAAGGAAGGAATAAATGTTCCCGAGCAGGTGCAGGTCGGCAGCGAGCCATCATCCTGGCACGGCAACAGACTTGAAAGCCTTACGGAACAAGTGAATCTTGAGACGTGATTTGAAGATGACCAGGGACTCAGCTGATCGAATCTATAATGGGGCTAAGCCTGTTCACAACCCCTGAGCCAGTGGTGAAAGTTCCACATTTCTATAGCAGTGGTGGGCTCACCCATAGAACATCCTCTGGTAACTTCCCTACAAAGTAACAGTTATTTAAGTGAGCCCGGATAAATTATGAGCTCCATGAACCCCCAACAAGGATATGAGCTTGCAATCTTCCGATTGTATCTGTTTGCTCTACCGCTTAATCCGCAAGCTTGGGTCTATTCCATAGAGAATAGATATATGAAGCGTTTCGATAAAACTGCACGCTGTGGCTTCACGTCATCCCACGTGCCAGTTTGAAAGACTCTCGGGCAACAGACGCTCCTTGCGACAGACGCCGCTCACGTTCCCGGCAGACGCATCGTCTCCCGCCGCACGGCACCCTCTAGGGAGGTGGCGGGATCTCATCGGATGATTCTGTCGCCCGTTTAACAACCACGTGAAGAGAATCCGCGGGCCGCTTGCGAGATTGGCGCCCCACGCACCCCACGCACCCCATGCAAACCCACACCACGCGCCCCCACGCGCCCCACCACGAGCCCCCACGCACCGAGGAAGTCTCGGTTACTCGTGCTGCCCGTGTCTCACCGCCGTTATCTCGTTTGCACCTGCTAATGGAAATCAAACAGAGATCACGATTTGGGAGCCAGATAAACATTCTTAACCCCAAAGCAAAATCAATGCACGGTACATTGAGCGTTTTCGAAAACATAGGAAAAGGGCTCGTTGAAAGAAAATGTCAGTTTTGTGGCGCCGGTGTCACGAGCCAGGGCTCCTTGTGGAGACCACATGAGGCCAGGGAAGAGTCGGGCACTGTCCCCTCTGATGAATACCGGGTCTCGCTCCAGCCCTGGCCCTTTGGGGACCCTACTTGAACGCATAGAATCCGAGTGAGATGGCAGAAGAGATACGGAGAAAATGTATAGACTTAGCGAGATAAGAGACATGCAGACAATAATAGAGATGCTGCGAGGTGAAAGAGAAGAGATGCAGACAAGATAAAGATGAATGTTATTAATTGGGTTTTTACGTAAACTATTTGGCCACATGGCTGAGCGATGCAGCGAGTGACTTGTAATCGGAAGGCTACGAGCTCAAGTCCTGGTCGGGAGTTCATTTAACCCACAAACCCAGCAAGTTCGATAAAATGAGTACACTTTTGTGTGGAATTTCACAGTGCTGAATGTGTGCAGAGACACCCTCTGTTTTATACCATTTCTATAGACTCACCCTGGAACAAGAAATACGCGCTGCCTCAGCGTTCACCCGAGCAGGAAATCACTCTGGTGCTTTGGCTTCTTCGTGTAAACGAACCGAAATGGGAAATTGACTTTGAAGTGACATTTGATGAACCACGATTTTTTTTGTCCTTTATATGGGGCCCCGTGGGCCCGTGTTTAGTTCTGCCAAGGGCCACCACAGTTGCACCTCTACCCTCTCCTTTTTTTATATATATACTGGAAATGAGCTAACGAGGGCACGAGTGTTCCTGACCCGATGGGCGATGCATTAATAACCGCTGCCACGTTCAAACGCCTCGTGGGTTCGTCTGTGTCCGGCATTGCGTGTGTGTGCACGACTCTCGGTGCTACGCGCGAGGCGTCGCTCATGACCGCCGCGTGCGGTCGGAATGCGCAGAGCCATCGATCGGTGCTGATCGTGACACCTCTCGGAATGTTTGAGCAATATTGACAGCGCTGGCAGGGACGCTACGGCCGGCATAAAAAAAACACACCTGAGGCTTTTCACATCAAAAGGCTTAGCCGGGCGCAGGGGGGAGGGGGGGGTCACGGCACTTCCGAGGCCGGCAACGGGGGTAGAGAGCCTCGCTGCGAGCCCCTCCCGACCCGACCGGTCCAGTCGACTCAACGGCGTGGCAGCCGCAGCAGAAACTCGGAACAATGACAAACGCCTTCTCGAATGCCGCTCCTTTCAGCCGCGGAGAATTATCGGCGTCCATGTGTGCAGGAAGCAGCTCACGCTTAAGTGAGATTAAAGGCGAGCGGGCCCTGAGCTGACGCTCGCGTCACAGGGCCCCCTGCCTGCTCTGCCGGTGCGTGTGTGATGTGTAAACATCTCGAGACAGAAACGGCATGTCGCTGCAGGTCACCGTGGGTGTATTTGCAGTGCAGCCACAATTTATTTATCCCGTTCGGAAACCTAAATCTTTCCAACACATTTCCCGGCTCGGACCTTGTTTGCGGCAGGATTCGTGGGCAGGTGGTCTGCGCAGAGCCGTGCCAATGGCAAGGGTGAGCGGGTAGATTCGGGCTGGGAGACTCGGAGCCAGAGCCAACGACAACACGGCTCTGTCTAGATTTACCGCACGGTTTTGTTGATCGTGAAAAACGGTTGTGGGAAGAAACAATGTTACTCCCGCTGGCGCAGTCCATATTTATCACGGGGGATGATGAACACTCCCTTGTCACGGCGCGTTACATTAATAAACTACAAATAACAACACAATGTGCTTCATAACGCAGCGAGGCCTACGCGAACCAGGTCGTGAACCTGCCCCGTGGAAATGTCAACAATCCGTGTGACCCGTTGCTCCATCATTATTGCTCTTTGTCATAAGCCCCGGCGCAAAATTCGATCGTCTCATCGCATCGCCGCACCAGAACAGGTTTTGGGGCGAATGTTGCAGTGTCATTGCATTCTTGATACTTCAACTAATGATGACATTTAGCTGTAAGCCTGGAGGAACACTTCAAGCAACACTTAAAAAAAACACACACACAATTTAGACAACTTTGCTACCAGCATCAAAGCACTTAGTAAAATACCGGTGGCGCAGTGAGTCGTGCTGCGACCTTACAGTAGAAAAATGACCAGGTTCAATTCTCGGCTCGGGCACCTTCCTGTGTGGAATTAGTCCATGTGCGCGTGGATTTTCGCTGGATACTCCGCTTGTCTTTCGCAGTCCAACGCATGATGCTATTGGCCAGATAATTAATGAGTATATATATTTTTTTAGTTATGGGAGAAAAGCAGAGAACTCGGAGAAAACTCTCGCAGAGCACCACATAGAACAAACGCCCGAGGCAGGAATCGAAGTGCCTCGGGCAAGATCTTCTTTCTGTCAGGCGCGGATGTCATAACCTCACCTCCCTGCCGCCTAAAAGTCACCAAAGGCAAAGACCCAAACAGCCTCCTGCAGTCAACTGGCTATTTCTTCTAGAACCCGACCACATTCCCACGTCTATCTGCAATGCATTGTAAACAGTCTCTGGTTTGGTGTTTGAAGAAGTGCTTCGCTTTAAAAAAAAATCACATTTTAATGCAGAAACCCTCCACACGAACACTTTTGTTTGTCACAACAGAAACAATTCAATATAAACATCTTCTCCCGAAGTGCAGGACCTGACACCAAGATTTATGGCCCTCTGTCAAGGCCAGGGGACCCCTGCGAATGAGCCACATTGGGTGTTACACACACACACTCACAGAGACCAAACAAACCCGGCACATCAGAAATGGAATGACCGCCCGGCAAAACGCTGGAAAGCGCCGCGTAATGACAGGCTGCGGCCGGTTGCCAGGTAAGCTGTCTGAAAGCTTCTGCCAGGGCCCATTTAGCGGCAGGTTCTGTCGTGTGACGCAAGCTTGCCTGCTAGACTCCGTCTCCTACACAGAAGAAGCATATCCTTATTGCGCCTCTCTTCCAGGGCCACACAACTGATATTTATGCGGACCGGTTCAAAATAAATAACCAATCAAAAGGTCACAAACTGGACACGGCCCTCACTCCCTCTCTGTGCAACCCCCCCCTCCCGTTGCGAGCACACACAACATTTACAGTAAGCTATAGAGGATCTTAACAATTGCCAAAAATCAATGATTGTCTTTTAGCAATATTTGGCTGACACTGGTGAGACCAGACATAGAGAAGTCCTCGCTGGTGTGGGCCAATCCGTTTCAAGTACAATGCATACATTATGAAGGCATATTGTTCGCATGTTTTGCCACAAGCACGCGTGTTTTGTTTGTAAACTTGATGCCTTGTAACAAGTGTCAATTTTGTATTTAAGATCTTAACAATTGTATTATGACCGGAAAGAGTAAAACCTTTCCTCTTTCAATTCTGTCCATTTTCGATACGATTTGATTGATTTATTTTTATTTTTATTCTTTTTGCGCCACGTTAATTGTATTGTCGGGTCAGCCGTGGCCCATGAGCCGTATGTTGTGCACACTCTCTCTATTCAAACAGCTCTCATTTGATGCAGAGGGCAAGCAGGACAATTGCTATCGCACACAGTACATGCGCGGGTCAATTACAGTCAGGAAAAAAAACGTCTAAGCGATTTTTTTGGGTAAAATGAACACCGAGGCGGTACTTATTTCCCGTTTACAAACCTGAGTCTGTCCATGAAATTCCATATTTTTGTGGCAAGGATGAGTGCATATGTGGGTTAATCACCACCGATTACTTTACGGAGCGTTAGTCGCGTGATTGATCCCAGACACGCGATGGGCTGAGCCAACCTCCAAATAGATTTGAAACATTGCAACCTTCCGATTGCGAATCACTCATTCTTCGTTTCAGCCACCTGGCTAAATAAATGCCATGAAATCCACACGTGAATTGCTTTTACTCTCACAAGTCACGGATGTTAAGCGATGCGTTCTTAATGATGATTGCTTTTCAAAGCTGTTCTGTCGGCATGACTTTATAATTTTGCTCCCCGCGATAAGACCATTTAATGTTGTTTAACATTCAGCAACTCATTTTACGGGTGGCGGTTCAACTTATTGCGTAATGATTTCATTCACGAGTTTACGAAACGCTTTGCTTTCGCCTTTTTCCTCGACGTTCGTGAATCTCTTCGCGGATTCCCACACAGGGGGTGGCGATTGTGAAGTCAGAGGGAGCAGGAAACCGAGACCACGAGGCACTCCGCGTCGCCTTTGGTACAAATATTGGCTTCGGTTTGATGCCGGGGCCCGGAGCACCACTGTCTCCAGTCGTGCTGTCTGCTGCCAGCGGCCACCACTGACCGCACTCACGCCCACTTGCTGCTTAGCGAGGCGAGAGCCCAACCACCACGCTCTGCACACTCGCCGCAGGCTCTCAACGTATCGGTTAAACTCAGCGACCCATCAGAGCGCTGAAGCGGTGACGATGTTGAGACAAGCGGGCAGGCCGCATGTGTGTGTGTGTGTGGGGGGGGGGGTTACAAATACGTCAAAAAATCACTGTCTGACAGTCGTGGCCGCGACTTGGAGATGTGTTCATGATTATTATTAGCATCACCCTCAGGCATGATCGATCTGCGGTTGGATGGAAACGCCTCACAGCAAGAAGTGTACGGATGTAATTCCCGGTTCGGTTGCCTTTCTGTGTAGCGTTTGCATGTTCCCCCCCTTGTCTGCGTGGGTTTTCTCCAGGTACTGCAATTTCCTCCCACAGTCCAAATCCATGCTGCTTAGGTTAAGTGTCCTGACTAAATTTCCCGCGGTGCCCTCAAATGTTCCAACTTGCTCACCCCTCCCCGTGAAAAAGATCTGCGCAGCTCAACGGTTCATTCCAACACAAATAAAAAAGCTCGCTGACCAAAACCTCCAGAAGGTCTCTGCTATCGCCTGCGATCCTGTGATGTGGCAACACATCTTAGCCTAGGCACATCGCACCGATTCCAACGCTCCATCTCCACGGTGACATCACCCTTGGGCCGATTCCATTCTTCGCCTGCCACGTGATCACCGGCCCAGGCCCCTCTCACTCCGCATGATGGTCAAGTTCACATAAACATGCATCAATGTGGCACTTGTGGTCATGTGGCATTTGTGAATGACTGTAATACGAGAGCTTGCGGGAACGCATCGAATTGCATGGCCAGTAACAACACGCGGGTTTCGTTTCTATTAAAAAAAATGCGTGACACGGAGGGCAAAATGTCATGTGGGTGGTCCTGATAATCCAGGTTCTTACTTTTAACACCCTGGCCTCTGCATACACCACTGTCTATGGCACCTGTGTTTACTTCACTCAAAGAATGTATGTTGCTAACCTTGCAGGTGTGGATTCAGAAGACAAGCAGTGAGAAATGGTTTCCTGCTGAACCCCCAGCCTCCCCACGCCCCAAGCACAGCTATCGCTGTTTGTTTGCTTGCTCGCTGCGTGCACGTGGCCTAACAGTCGCCCAGCTCCGCCGCTTGTTGCAAACATTCGAGGTTCGAATACAGCGGCCGCCCTGATTAACACTGCGCATTATTAACCGCAGCATTACCAGGCGTCATCTGGTTCACAGTGGAATTAAAATTATTCTGCAGGTTACCTGTTTGGGATGGTACATATCATCGCTTACCAATAGGCTAACGCTCCTGGCCACTCATGCAAATGAAACGTTGCCGCACTCTTGAGCTCTTACCTGGTTAGACAACAGAATCTAGAAACTTGAGCGATATGCAACGACAGTGACAATTCAGATCAAATTTTTAAAAAGCCCTTCCCCTGACCCTGCCAGTGATGACTCTGACTACTCATCATCATAATCATCACCGAGGCCAGGATCGACACGTCCCTCCCCATCACTCTTACGCACGAGACGTCTTCAATTCTAATGAAATGTACGGCAACGATGTTCTAAGCAAAATAGATGGCACAAAATACCAGTGGAAACGAGACAACCTGTTCTCCGAGGGCACTTTTAGAAGCAGCATGAATACTCAAGCAGTTGGAACGCACTAACTGCACCGTTATTCGTCCATAAAACTCAACGTGTTTATTTTTTACGCACGCTCGGTCGCCTATATATCTCGCTCGTACAGTTGTACTGTACGTGTGGGGCGCCGTGGCTCATTGAGAAGCGCTGCCGCCACACACCAAGAAGGCGCTGGGTTTGATTCCTGGCTCGTGTTTGATTCCCGGCTCGGGTAATTTTCTGTGTGAAGTTTGCATGTTTCAACAAATAATAATAATCATAATTGCATTTCTAGAGCACATTTCACCCGAGCGTCACAAAGCGCTGCACAAAGTTGCGGAGAGAAGGGCATGCCAACAACAACGACATGAGAACGGCAAATCAGCAACAATAACTTTTTGGGGGGTTCTTTTTGTTACAAATCCGAGATGTGGAGAGAACGGCATGTCAACAACAGCATCACGACAGTTCAACTGAAAGTCAAATGGGACCTTAGAGAGGAATGGATGATTTGAGATGGAGCGATAATGATCAGGGATGTTGAAATCGAGCTCAGCTTTTTAAAGCAAAGGGGTAACTGCAACACATTTGAAGAGTGGAGGAACGATGCCAGAGCGAAGTGAGTTATTAAAGAGATTCGTGACGAAAGTGGCAGAGGATTTGAAATTTGCCCAGGTGATTTTGGATGGGAAGGGGGTGCAGGGAGCAGTTTGTGGGCCGGGATCTGGTAACTAAAGATATTCTCTCCATGTCCGTGTGGATATTCTCCGGACAGGACGCTTCGGCGCCACCGTTCAAAGACATGCTGCTGTCGCGTAGGTCAAGTGGCCTACTGAGTAAAATGGCCACCCCCCCCCCAACCCCCAGTCCCCTGCGATGGACTAGCATCCAATCTGTGCTATAGCTCTACTGTACACCATTTGTCTGATTTCCCCTCCCTGCTGGGGCAACCGTTAAAACGAACTGTAGGTTCGTTCCGGCTTGACTCAAAATTGAGTGACCGATTAAAACCGCAGTGACCCCGCACCTCGTCGTGCTCGTGAGCCCGGGCCCATCGCGCGCAACACTCCCAGGAGACCGCTCCCGGGAACCCCTCGCGCCCCCGTTCGCCGCGGCGCCGCGTGGACGCGCGGACGGGCGGGCGGGCGGGCTGTGCTGGAGTAAATGCCCCATTCCCTGCCTCCTTACGTTGTGACTTACGACCCAGCACTCGAGCGTGATTGCGGCGTGCTCCGTGACGCAAGCTTCCATATTGCCCGCTTTGATTTCTCTTGTGTGGCCAATACGGCACGGCAATGTGGCACTTTGAAATAAAAAACCACGGGACTCTGCCATGAGGGCCCGCGTCTGTGAATGAGACATTTCCACGCGCGCTCGCTTTGAAGTCTGCTGCGCTCTTAAGAAGACGCTCCGATCGGGTGCATCCAAGAATCAACGAACCCTCATTCCCGAACGCGATGTTTTAAAAAGTGAAACTACTTAATCTACTTTGATGCCTCTCTGTGCGATCCATCCGATCTGATTTGATACTTCTAACGGGCGTCCACGTTTTCTGTTGATGATCACTTGCAAATGAAAGCAGTTGTAGGACCAGAGGCAAAGACAACCCCGACTGATTGATCAAACTTACTCCTTATGCGTTCATTATCTCAGGACGGCGTGTCTCCAAAACTCTGCTTCAAGCGCACATTTAATTGCTATAAATCAGGAGGTGCACTTTGCTATTTGTGGAGGCTGGTGTCTGGACAGGGAAAATCTTCACAAGGCCATGCTGTGACTTGCACTGTGTTAGCAGTTGTGATAGTCTGTTTAAAATCCAATAAAGCTCACAGCGACCTCCACCATGGCTCGCTCGCGGCATCATTGCTGTGGCCAAGATTGTTAATGGCAAGGACAATGTTGTGGATTTGGGGACTGCACCTGCATGGCGTGTAGAAGCAGACGTGGCAGCTGTGAGCATGGGTGAATATACTGTGCTGATGAGTCCGAATGATCGTGACCGCGATCTATAGTTCCTCTCTATCACCGGTCACAAAGATTGTACTGATGTAGGTTTTCACGACTTGATGGCCCCACAGGAAGAAGGTCCCGGGTTCGAATCTCGGCTCGGGTGCCTTTCTGTGTGGAGTTTGCATGTTCTCCCCGTGTCCGCGTGGGTTTTCGCCGGGCACTCCGGTTTCCTCCCACAGTCCAAAAAACATGCTGCTGCATAGGTTACTTGGCTTGCAGACTAAATTGCCCACAGTGCCCGGTGATGGAATGGCGTTCGATCATGGGTATATCCCTGCCTTGCGCCCTGTGTCTGCCAGGATAGGCTCCGGCTCACCGCGACCCTGTCCAGGACTAAGCGGTTTCTGACAATGAGACGAGATGAATGAGAATTGCTCTCCGCGGCTGTAATTTCGGCATAGCACGTGTCGAGTGTTGGTGCTCTCTCTCTCTCTCTCTCCTTCGCTAAGATTCCGCCCATCGCGTAGGAGACGTCATCATAAGCACAGCAACATTTCTTTAAACGGACGTTCACGGTGCCTTAGGCTGGGGACTCGATTCGGAGTCGAGGCGCTGCGTTGAAGGCTCGCTTGATGACGTGCAGATGCTTGTTGGTGACAGAATATTCACCGGATCAGGGCGTCCGCGACAACGCCACAGCAGCTGTGATATCTGTGGAATATAAACGGCGTCAGTCGTGCCTTTCCGTGTGATATTGTGTGTTGAGAAATAGTTTCATTCAGAAAAAAAGGGGGGGTGGGGTAGCGTTATCAGCGTAGGCGAACAACTCTCACTACTGGTATTTATCAAGGCGATCGACAGCAATGCCGAGAGATTTATAATCGTGCGGCAATTGGGGAGGGGGGGAGGGAATCGCTGTATAAAGCAGCGACCAAGGTGCCTTATCGTTCTGTCCGCCACCGCGCGGAGGGTCGGCGCTGGGAAGCGGCGGTGCTGCTCACAATGCCGCCGCGCCGCTTGTGCTCACGGCTTAATCTGTAAGACTTTCAAGCGGCTTCGGGTTTCTGCCGGCGCTGCTGAACAATCCCAGGCTGCCACCGCCGCAGGCCCCCCCCCTCCCCATCTCGGCGAGCCACGGCGTTAGCGGTGAACACGGCCAGGCTTCTGGTCACTCGTGGAAGAATAATAACACTAACAATAATACAATGTATATAGCGCTCAAATTCCACGCCTTGTCACCGACGAGACAGGGGAGGATATGGAGGCGTAGCGAGGAAACCGTAGAGGGGGGGAGGTGAGGAGGGAGTCAGCCAGGCGATCAGCAGGCGCCAACCCGCCAGATACTGCTTCCTACATGCTATAATATATAATAATGTCATTGGCCAATAGTTGTGGCAGGAAACCGGAGATCCCAGAGGAAACCCACACAAAACAGGGGGAAAGCACACAAACTTCACACAGAAAGGCACCTGCGCCCAGAATCAAACCGCCTGGGGCAGGACTCTTTTTTTTCTTTCCGTGAGACCCAGATGTCACGGCTGCACGGCCACCCTGCCGCCCAAGGCAACCCTCTCTCTCTCTCCCTGTGAGCCAGCGTCTAGAGCGAGGGCCGCTTCACCGAGTTCCACTCATTGCTGTGCTGTGATCGACACAGCGTTGAGAGTCCGTCATCCAGACGTGGGTCTACAGAACAGAATACACCACTGGGAATACATACGGAGCATTTGACAGCATTGCAAGGATGTAAGCCCTCTGGTTCCATTAAAATGGGACTCCCTGTATAAGCGTGATAGGCAATTATAATTAATAATAGAATACAACTAATTGTACATTATTAACAGATACTATATATATTTTTAAATGTATGGAAAGCACGTTTCACAAAGAGTCTTTTGAAAGGGCAAATGTATGGCGCTTTGTGGCCAATCCCTCCCATCTTCTGTTCAAAGCACAATAACATAAAACCATCCGCTGGTAATATCTATAACAATACGACATTGTTAACGCGAACGCAAGCTTTACGGAAATATTGCACGCTTTTTTTTTTCACGAAAGTTGCTTTTAAAGACTGCCTTGCCAATCAAACCGCGGCCCGTGCACGGGCCTTTTAAAGGTGCTACAGTTGTGGTCGCCAGCCTTTCTTGTGGGTCGCGACCCCCATTTGTTGAAAATATACTATATCAAGTCACCGGGACCCAGAGTAATACGAGAGCTATGCGGTGCTCGTATTTGAATGCGACGTTTCTCCACGTGCTGCAGGGAGGGGGGGGGGGCGCAATGCCCCCTCCACCCACGTGTGGGACACTTCCTGGGTACACAGCCTCGCACCGTTTAACCCTTTCCGTGCTGCCCCCGCTCATAAGACCGCCAGTGAATAAATATCAAACAGTTGCCCCATGGACGGACTCGCCCTACACTTAAAAATGCGATATTTTCGTCGCCGGCTCACGACTGTAATATCGGGAGGTGGGCACCGCTTCGGAGCTCTTTGTAGAATTTAACTATGTCGATGGATGTCGCGTAGGCTGTCAGTATTTAATCTTATGTTGAGGTGGAGCAGAAGCACAGTGGATCGTGCACTGCACTATGAAACCAGCAACCTGAGATTTAGATCCTAGCCACAGCTTACGTCAGTGGTGAGTGATATCTGGACCAGTCCACAGCCCTCCATCCAACTTAATCAACCTCCAATTACCAGTGAAGTGAAACACGGTCAAACAACCCCCACAGTTAATAAGGCACACAAGGCATTCATCCAACAGTGGATTGGCACAGGACTCAATTATGCTATTATTTTTTTATAACACTAGTATTATCGCTCTTTCTCCGCCGCGATGTTTCGCCTCCCATGTTGGAGGCATCATCGTGGAGGCAAAGGCGAGAGAAGGAACACACGACACAGCTATCTCTAAACAATCGCTGTGGAAGGAAATTCTCATACATAGAGTGGTGACAGCCGACATGAGTACAACGTGCATTATCTCATCTCATCTTAGTATCAGAAACCGCTTAGTCCTGTACAGGGTCGCAGTGAGCCGGAGCCTATCCCGGCAGACACAAGGTGCGAGGCAAGGATATACCCACGATGGGACGCCAGTCCATCACCAGGCACTACGAGCAAGTTAGTGTGCAAGCCAATTAACCTATAGAGCAGCATGTTTTTTTGGACTGTGGGCGGAAAACGGAGTGCCCGGCGAAAACCCACGCAGACACGGGGAGAACATGCAAACTCCACACAGAAAGGCACCTGAGCCGAGAATCGAACCAGGGACCTTCTTGCTGTAAGGCGACAGCGCTACCCACTGGGCCACAGTGCCACCCTACAACGTGCATAATAATAACGTATACGGTGGGGAGCGGTGATGCAGTTGTTGGTACCTCCACTTTGAACCTGGCAGCTGCATCGTCTGATTCACCAATGAGCGCAGAAATGCACCGCAGACTCCCAATTCTTCACATGCCACCGATGACATCGCTTCCAATCCAACACAAGCCACTCCTGACCTCCTGACCCCACCACCACTTTCTCCATCCAATAAAACCCCCTCTCCTGAATTCCACAATTTCCGAAAAACAAACAGTGATTTAAAACCTCGGAATATAATGGGCAATGCAGAAATCCTAACTTTATAAACTTGCTCTTCTGATGTCAATAAAGGTGGGATTTTTGAATCGTTATAGCACGCGATGTAAAGCCAGTAACCATCAGACAACAGCTCTTGGGACACAATGTGAGCCACGCGCTGCAGGTGTTTGCACAGAGAACACGGCGCGTTCTGCAGACCGTGGTTGGGGTTTTTTTTCTCCCAGATAACCAGACAAAGAGAGAGAGAGAACGACGGGAGAGCCGAGCTGCCACGCTTTACCGGGCAAAACGCTACTTCCATTCACAGGGAAGCGCTCCCGTCACCGGCTGCTTTAATGGCAATGCTTGGCGCACGGCGGTACAGCTGCACCTTTCAAATCTCCACACAAGTGTGACTCGCTTGGTTAAAGTATCACGAACGGTGGCAAAGCAGACGCCGATCCTGGTGGCGCGATCTTAACTCATTCCTGCGAACACCTTTAAACGAATTGCACCAGAAAGCGAGCGGCCGCTGCTCCGGCCAGTCACTGTTGTGGGTTGGTGTGTTCCGCAGATGCCTCGCCTGCGTTTACAGTATCCGCGACGCTCCGGTGTGTGCAGCCAAAATAAGGGCTGCTTATTTTGAAAGTAACATTTTTCGTGAAGCGTGACCTTTGTGAGACACCGCGCGACCCTGGCCTCCACCTACCCGCGTGTCTGCGCAATGACCACTCGGCCAAATCCTGTTGTCACATTACTAATGTGCCGTCGCAAATTTGAGTATCCGTTTGCTCATCCATAAATTTAAAAATAACTCCCTCTTGGCAGGGCCGCTTAAGTTGCTTACTCTAGGTCGCAATTGCCTGCTTTGTTATGACGTCCTACAAAGAAGCAAACATCCTTTTAATCTGATTTTTAACATATCTTTCCTAAACAAATTCTGTTTTCCAAGTGTTATAAATAACAATTATGTGCCGTCATGCGTGGCGGTGTTTGTTTGTGTGTAGACGCACCACTGAGGGTGTGTGTGGGAAATAGTCTACAAGGGGCCATCTGCCAGTCATCCCAAACTCGTGAGCCTTTGATTTTTACATGGTCCCAGAGCGCACCTATCTTGGCACAACTACGTTGGTGATCTCTCCTCCACACAAATTGGGGAACGGCTGCTGTTTCGCGACCGATCTCGCTGCCAGGATACTTCGATCACTGTTTTTCAACCGCAATCCGTGAATCTCGCGAAATGTAGAAAAATGCCAATCACTGCGTTTCCAGACAGTTTAATTACCACCTGCTTCACATTATATACATATCGTTCGCTACAGCTTGTCAGCTTCCAATGTTTATCAAGCGTGTAACCATACGTTACAGTCGGTGTGAAATTGTTTGGTTACACAGCCAATGGGTCTGTGTAACACAGAACAGGTGCGGCCAGTTCTCATCGTTTGCAATGCAGGGACAGCCTGGTCTCCAGGCGATCCCTGGAGACCCTCACAGGGGCCCTGGCGAAGGCTAAGAAAGAGACGTCAGTCAATCAGTTTGTTTTTAAACTGAAAAGAACGGTTGAGCTATGCAGCTCTTTTTAACAGTTGTCCAGCGGGGAGGCGTAAGCAAGGAACGGCATCTCAGTGCACCGAGGGAAATTTAGTCAGGAGAATTGACCGAGGTAGCACGTCTTTGGACTGTGGAAGGAGCCCGGAGTAATCGCCAGCCAAAACCCACGCCGATACGTCAAGAACACGCAAAAAACCCACACAAAAAGGTACCTGAGCCGAGAATCGAACCTAGGCCGTCTTGTTATAGGCTATGTGATGATACTGCGTGGCTGTGGACAGCTGTCGGTGAAGCTCCAGGAGGATCTCTGCGCGCGAACCAGCACCCCCTGCACTTATGCCCAACTGGCTCCATTCAAGGCCACATTCTGAGAGCAATGATGTCGCAATTGTACTGATGTGGGGTTGCCACGGTTCGATGTATGAGACTTGCTCTCCATAGCTGTCCTTTCAGGACAGCCGTCACGAGTGTCCGTTCGGTCTCCTCCCCGACGTTGTCGCCTCCCACGTTGGGGGCATCATCCGAGCAGCAAACATCCTACTGATGGACACGGGGGTCTCCTTTTCTGCATTTCCATTCTCCTTCCTCTCTTGAGTCGCTCCGGGCCCAGTCGTGACCTCGGAACTCCGTGGATTGGTCTCGCAGACGTTCCCTCCGCCGCCTCATACCGCTGCTCTTCTCGCAGTCTGGACTCTGGAAGTCAAATGATGCCACGCGTTCAAAATGTACGGTTTATAACGTTTGGCATTGGAAAAGGTATTCATGCGAAGAGAGAATGACTTAGAGGCGCGAGGTAATCTACGGAGGGGGTAGTCAATGCACGGGGCTAGCGGGCGCCGACCAGCAAGACACGGCGTCCTATATATTGTTATGTTAACTAACGATTAATTAATGATAATTGTTTGGAAGACACTACATTCCACACACGCTCAACGTTACAGATAGCCCTACAGGCCACTATAAATAATATTCAACATCGGCATTGCGCGACGAACAGCGCTTTGTGACCCTCGGGTGAAAAAGCGCTGTAAAAATGCAATTATTATTAATTGAGCTGCGAGGTATGAATAGCAACGGGACCCCTATAATTGTGCAATGCCCTAAGTGTTCGGGAAGATCGCGCACGTCGATTTGTAACTCGATACATTTCCCATGCCTCGCTGGAGAGGGCCGAGACGTCAGCGGGAGACCAAACGTGGGACGCGGCAGAGATGTTTTCAAAAATAAAACGTGAGGTTGTGTCTATTCCCAGAGACAGCCTCACCGTTGCAGATTGCCACCGCTGATGTGAAATTTCTTATTTTTTATTTGTGTTAGAGGTTTTGTGTGTGTGTGTGTGTGTTTTTTCTGGAGGCTTCTGACATTCGAGTAAGGTTGTACCAAGGCTATCTGATGTAAAACAGGTCGTTTCGACATTTTACCTTTGCGTTTCTTTATTTTAATCTTTGCGCTAACCAAATGGTCACCTTTTTGTTGCTGGTCTTCAGATAAACTCAAAAGTCAGCATCTCTATGGCAACGCGCATAATAAAACACACAGCTTGTCTCTGCTTTAGTTTCACTTCGCTCGGGTGCTCCGTTTCAGTTGTGAAAACGTGCGGTGCACGATAATTGCTCTCTAAAGCTGTTCTTTTGGGATAGCCGTGTCGAGCATTCCTGCTCTCTGCATCGCAACGTTTCGCCGCCCTCCAACGTCGAAGCTCTGAAAGCAATTCTCGAAGTTCGTCTCATCTCATTGTCAGAAACCGCTTAGCCCTGTACAGGTGACCCGGAGCCTATACTGGCAGACACAGCGCGTAAGGCAGGGATATACCCACGATTGGACGCCAGTCCATCACGGGGCACTGTGGGCAATTTAGTCTGCAAGCCAAATAACCTATGCAGCAGCATGGTTTGTGACTGTGGGAGGAAAACGGAGTGCCCGGTGAAAACCCACACGGACACGGGGAGAGAACATGCAAACTCCACACAGAAAGGCACCCGAGCCGAGATTCGAACCCGGGACCTTCTTGCTGTGAGGCGACAGCGGTACTCACTGGGCCACCGTGCCGCCCTATCGAAGTTCGTAAACAAATTAAATCACTTGCATACTATACACTCGTTTGTTAATGTCCGTCAGCTTAGTTACGATGTCTGCAGCAATAAAAATACCTTTCGTGAAAAGCAGGGTTACGTAATGGACTGTTGTGAGAGGAAGGGCAAGACTCTGTTTGCCTATGAAGTCACACAGCTTCACATGAAGAGTGGGTAATTACAGCCTTTTAAAATAATTCTTGAGCTGCTGGTATGCGTGTTTTATTGCTTCAAAAAAAACGGCATATTGTGTTCAATTAAATGTAATGTGCAACCTAGTTTAAATAACTGTACGTTATTATTGTTTCTTCGTAAAGAATGTCCCATAGACGAGTTTGTTGTTTCAGTGTTACAAGAGCAACGCTCAAGGTGTTATTTCAGTGTGTACCGTGTGACTGAACCCAGCACACATCTGCTACGGCCAACTTTGCGGTTGGATAACCTTAGTTGAATAGAGACGAGGCCACTGTTCCGTGTGTCAAACACAGTAATGTACTACTGTAAGCGACAGACTTCACTCAGTCTCATCTCATTGTCAAAAACCGCTTAGTCCTGTACAGGGTCACGGTGAGCTGAAGCCTATCCCGGTAGACACAGGGCACAAGGCAGGGATATAACCACGATGGAACGCCATTCCATCACCGGGCACTGCGGGAAATTTTGTCTGCAAGCCAAGTAACCTATGCAGCAGCATGTTTTTTGGATTGTGGGAGTAAACCGGAGTGCCCGGCGAAAACCCATGCAAACTCGGGGAGAGAACTCGCAAACTCCACGCAGAAAGGAGATTTCACTCAGTGCTGTCGAGAATTGCTTTGCAGCGTCGTTGTTCTTTCTGGACAGCCGCGTTGAGCCCCCCCCCTCTCCTTTCCCATACATGGAGCCGTGAAAACCTACATCAGTACACGTAATTATGTTATAAGCACGATTGTGGCTGGCATTTAAACTCGTTCGTTAACGCGCGTCTAAACGCAGCTCAAGTGATATCAGGCTTAGCAATTAATACGTCTATGGCCAATGCCTCAAATCACTTTGAATGCAACCCACTCTCACGAGATCTCAGAATATTAAGCAGGGTTGAGCCTGGTACCTGTATCGTGGACCGACCACATGCTGCTCGATGTTGTGAGCGTGGGGCTGTGTGACATCGTTGCTTGAGTTGGCTTTCGACGAGTGTCCGCGGTCTTGATCTCAACATCGCCGCCTAAGAGAAACTCTTGAAAAATAATCCGGAGATCCAGCGAGGCTCTCACGGACAAACACATGAACGGTTATCAGCACAAGCTTTATATGAAACGCGCAGTTGATGGTGGATACTGCGCGTGGGGTTTTGTCGAGGTCATCGCACTGCAGGCCTCTCTAGATCCTCGTCCATTAAGGTGCACCGTGTTACAACAACACAGCACCGTGTGTGTATTTATGTGGCTGTTTTGTTACTGGCATTATTGAGTAATAAATAATCCTGTCATAAGCAAAGTGATTGTGTAATCCTATTTACCGTGTAACCTTTAGATGTGGCTTTTTTAACAGAACTTTGTACCCTTCTTGACAAAAAAATAGGTCTCCAAAGACACCTTTTTTTCTTGTTCTTTGATTGTGCTTTTTTTTTCTCTCTCCACAAAAGCCCTGCCCTGCTTTCGGGTGCCTTCACAAGGGTATTTCCAAAGCGATGGAACTTTGCTGGGCTTTGATGTTGTGCTTGTAACCAATGTCGTGTATGAAAGCGAATAAACACAGGTGTGTAGGGGCGCCCGATATTTAATATCTGGGTGGACCGTTCTTTGTAGGAATTGCGTCACCAGTCTCCCATCAGCTGTGCATTTATACCTGCTTATTAGAAAACGTCTGCGTCGTCCACCCAGACTTTTGCGAACTTCCAAACAAGTAACAATCTCGACGCTTGGTGTTTTTCGCACACGGCGCGTACCGATAGCCGAGACGTCTCGATCTCACATATAAGGGCGATATACTGTAATTTAAAGTAATTGCCGCTTCACGTGAGCGTGGGTTTATTCAGAAGCGAACCCCGACATTAGCAAAGGGTGGAGTTAAACTGTTACGAGCAGAAGGGACAGGGAGTCATCTGCGCCGAGGAGTGGCTCCAACCCAGGTGTTTTCCTTGACGAGATCTCCGCTTTGAACACGGGTGTGCCGTGTGTGTCAGAAACCGAGGGATCGGTGCACTGCCACACCCACGGCGGCCCTCATAATATCCACAAAGTTGACACATGCAGTTGAGCTTGTTGGGATTTCACAAATGCATGACAATGGGTGGAGATGGGGTCGCATTAGGAGTAAATAGAGAACAAGGGCCCGTGATTTGATGCCTCTTGGAGACAATGCATTGTGGGTGATTTGCAGACCTTTCATTTCGCTGGTTTCCGTTGTAAATGCCACTTTATCCACTTTTCCTGAATGGATTTTCTCACAAATGCTTCGAAATCCCATCTGCCCCCTCGCATTGTATCTGCCACAATTGCTATTATTACATAAACGTGGTTCCAAAAAAACATATGTAGACACTGCCGTGTGTGCGCCAGTGTAAAGTTCAGCTCGCTTACTTCGAAGGCTCACATTTGGCTTGAATAGTGAGAATGACATAGAGGCTAAGAAGACTGGACAGGTAATATGACTCCATGTATTGCCTGATTTTTGCCTTGTTAAGTTGTTAGGCCACACCCCGTTGGCTTTTACATGTGCCAAAAAGGAGGCCTCAGTTGTGTTCCTCGATAGAGGCGATGCCATTCAACCCACTCACCTGACCTCTGACAACTCC
The DNA here is from genome assembly GCA_036362905.1 of Mordacia mordax. Classification (NCBI taxonomy): domain Eukaryota; kingdom Metazoa; phylum Chordata; class Hyperoartia; order Petromyzontiformes; family Petromyzontidae; genus Mordacia; species Mordacia mordax. The sequence continues at coordinate 4,793,967 of JAZEWT010000031.1, read as the reverse complement.
ACACACTGACAACAGATCGGGTATGATTTCTCCACAGGCATTTGCCTTGGGGTAAGGCAGACCACGGTGACCCCACTCTGTGGCCACCGTTCACTGCTAATGAAAGTGAAGGTTGTCCATGGGGCACATTGGTAAAAAGCCTTGCAGTCAGATGAAAATAATTGTGATTAAATTGAAGCCACAATAGATTATCACGTCCCACTCATGAAACTCCACAAGACTCTTTGAGGAGAACATTGGGAAAACGAGTACGCTACTACTTTTTTGAAGTGTTGATGTTTAATTTTTTAGATGATATGTATTGCTGCATATTTGAGCAACAAACTTGTAGGTGTTTTGTCCATGTGATTCTAAAAAAGAAAACAAAGCTATGCAGGCTATTAATTTACCAACAATAACATGCGGGGTTCCTGCAGGCACTGAGGCATGGGAATTTCCATCGGGGCTCCAGCTCATTTTCATTCTCAGCACTCACAGCCTCGTGATCAAGTCCGCCCAATCACGTTGCGCGATAGGCATCGACAGACTGCAGCAGGTAAAGAATAGCAGGTCATTTGTCGCTCCATAAAGGAGCGATGAAAACAATGCACGCCCGAACATTTACTTGGCAGACATTTGCCGTCAACTTAGCACAGACAGGAAGAGTAGTTAACATTCTAAAAAAAAAAACAGCATGGATGAAGTGTGGGAAAAGGTTAGGAGATAATTATCAGGAAGGATGTTTAGGCAGCTGCGCTCACCTCAGAAATCGGAGCAAGGTGGTGGCTACAGGTGTGAAAGATAACAATTGAGAGGTGAGATTGAGAAACGCGGGATGGGTTCTTGGTGGATGAGCTTTTCTCTCTATTTTGTCAGTGTTCAGCATTTTGAAAGGCAAAGGAAAAGCTGGGATTGCGGTTTTAGTGGTAGGCGACAATTCCAGCTTCTGAATCCTGCCTGGAAATGTGTTGTCAGGAACAAATAGACATTGCTAATCCCCCTCCCCCTCCAAACTGCTTCAGCACTCTCTCTTAAAACATACAAAAAAGTGTCAATATTAGTCCCGAATTGTGCCAACGTTCCGATTGCTGAGCTGCGCAACAATGTGTCCTCTTGTCAGTGCTAGATGAGATGTGTATCATAGGCTGATACCCGGAATGGCAAAATACAATGGGGAGCTAAAAAATTAAATGATGCAAGATTGTCAATTGTAACGATACGTGCTGCGTCACCAACGGGGCCTTCAATAAACATAGATAGGTGGCCTCGCTCTGAAAATATTGGTTGTGAGCCAGTACATTTGATAAATGCAAATGCCTAACGTAAACCATCGCATGGTTGTTTAGCTTGGGCTCCATCTGCTGACAGAAGCCAGCCGTTAGCTTGCTTTACGGGGCCAACATTTGTCACACTGCTTCTTATATATTATAATATTTGCATTTCTACAGCGCTTTTCACCCGAAGGTCACAAAGCGCTGCACAGAGCTGTGGCGAGAACGGCATGTCAACAACAACATCAAAGTCGATAAATTAAAGGAAAATAATGACTCTGAATGAACGAAGGACGTAATATAACAAATAATTGTAATACAAATAAAGGAAGGAAGGAGTGTTCCTGAGAAGGCGCAGATCAACAGCGAGCCATCATCCAAGCACACAACAGTGAGCTGCATCAACAGTCCTAGCCAGAGGACTTCACGGCCATACGGAACGAGTGAGTCTTGAGCCGGGATTTGAAGACGACCAGGAACTCAGCTGACCGAATTTTCCAATGGAAGGGCATTCCATAGTTTGAATGGAAACCCGGAAACCCGGAGAAAACCCACGCAGAACAGGAGAACACACAAGCCCCACACAGAAAGGTGCCCAAGAGAGGATTTTCTTTCCGTGAGGTACAGATGTTACCATTGCACACAATGCTGCCCACAAGCATGTGTGTTTCTTTGCAAGCTTCATGCCTTGTGAAAGGTATGTATTTTTTGGTGGCTGCTGTGGTGGTGATGGTGATTGTAAGTGGTGTTGTGTCTGGTTGTCGTAGTGGTGGTTGTAAGTGGTGTTGTTTCTGATTGTCGTAGTGGTGGTTGTAAGTGTTTGCTGTGTCTGGTTGTTGTGATGGTGGTGGTTGTAAGTGGTGCAGTATATGTTATTGGAAAATTAATTAAGGAGTGTTTTTTTTTACCTATTAAAAAAAAACCCACAAGAGCGGAAGAAACCCACACAGAACCGGGGGAGAACACACATACGCCACTCAGAGAGGCGCCCAAGGCAGGAATCGAACCACCTAAGGAAATACTTCAATTATGTGCGGCACAGACAGTACGTGGAGACGGCACCACCCTGCTACTAATGTGCATCCTAAAATAGCATTGTTGAACATGTCTCACTGCAGCATTTTGCCAACTATTTAGTCAATGTTGCGAGGTATACATCAAGATTCGCGGAAAAGGCTTGAGGCTACAGTCGCTACCATCATTGAGTCACCTGAGATGCCAATTAGAATTACAATTTCTGTCTCGCCACAATTGCAAATATTGATCGGTGGTTTAAAGGGCTGCGTATGCTCTTCGTTTTGTTATGATGTAAGCTTTTTCAATTCAATTATATCGCACTGTTAGACTGTTGCAGTTCTTTGTCTCATTATTTTATCGGAATTATGAATCGTGTTTGTGCTGTGCTATTACGCGTGCTACCGTTTGCTTTACGATTATGGCTAGGGGTTCGTGTTTGTACAAATTGGTGCTGTGAGTCTGTTTATTTACCTTGCGGTGTTACACGTTCTTGCGTTGGTCAGTTCGAAAGTGCATTGTATCGCAGGAATCCCGCATCCAGAGCTTGCAAGCTCGCTGGCTATTTTCTACTGTAATAATAAACATCTATCTGATGAGACCCGCATTGTCGAAACCGATCTAGTGTTTAGAGTGCATGGACAACTGCTACCGCGTGCAATGTGTGCGGAAATACAACAGGCTGATGGTTGCTTCGAAAGCTGCTCTCTCGGGACAGCCGCGTCGATCGCGAGGTGGAGAGAGAGGGAGCGATCGACGCGGCTGTCCCGAGAGAGCAGCTTTCCGAAGCAATCACCACGCATCGAACCGTGAAAACGTACATCATTACAATACAATACAACCGGCTGTTTAAGTCGAACATGATTTATGCATACGCGCAGACGCCACTACTTGTGTCCGAACCCTCGCTGCGTTGAGCCTGCAGGTGCCGAGTCATTCCCAGGAATAACCACAGGGTGGCGAGGGCGCAGCCTCGGATCAACGCGCGCCGGAGCGATCGGAGAAGCCTGTTTAGGCGGCAGGGGAAGGTGACGCGGTCCTAACATTTTGCCGCCTGGCGGCAAGAAAAGTCCTAAGATTGATTCTTGCCTTTGGGCGCCTCTCTGTGTATATCGTGAATGTTCTTCTCCTGCTTGGCACGGGGTTTCCTCCGGGTTTTTCGGTTTTCTCCCTGAGATAAACACATACAGCCTCTGCTCGTCTTGTCTGAATCTTCCAATTCTGAAAATAACTGCAAATTGCTCAACTGAGACGGCGCATTGGGGCAGCAGCGCCGCCTACTGAACATCACTTGACACCACCCTTATGATGAAGAGAGTCTCATCTCATTTCATTGTCTGAAACCGCTTAGTCCTAGGGCGGCGCGGTGGCCCAGTGGTTAGCACTGACGCTTCACAGCAAGAAGGTCCCGGGTTCGAATATCTCGGCTCGGGTGCCTTTCTGTGTGGAGTTTGCATGCTCTCCCCGTGTCCGCTCGGGTTTTCGCCGGGTACTCCGGTTTCCTCCCACAGTCCAAAAGCATGCTCCTGGATAGGTTCATTGGCTCGCAGACTAAAATTGTCCCGCAATGCCCAGCGA
>JAZEWT010000031.1:4747019-4789880 GCA_036362905.1 Mordacia mordax | reverse complement strand
ACGGGGAGAGCATGCAAACTCCACACAGAAAGGCACCGGAGCCGAGAGACTCGAACCCGGGACCTTCTTGCTGTGAGGCGACAGCGCTAACCACTGCGCCAAATGTTGCATTTGTTCTCTCTCAATGTGCGATATGCGGCCTTTAAAATTCATTATTATTGTTTAACCCTTGGAACGCTTAACTGTACTTTTTTTGGGTTAAGTGCAATTCTATTTGTAAATGTTTTATGTTGTTGTTGTTTTCATTAGTTTGGCCAATGTGTTCGATTCATATGTTTATTTTTTCTACTTTTTTGTAACTCGCGTGTTTGTTGTATCTCGTGACTTCCGTGAAGAGACTGCAAGCTCACTGGGTATGTTTCTGATGTAATAATAAACATCTATCCGTCATTGTCAATACCCGCTTAATCCCGTACAGGGTCACGGAGGGCCGGAGCCTATCGCGGCAGACACAGGGCACAAAGGGCAGCTATGCCGAAGTTGTGACGCCAGTACATCGCAGGGCTGTGGGGGGCCAATTAACCTAATAATAATAATGGCATTTATAGAGCGCTTTTCACCCGAGGGTCACAAAGCGCTGCACAGGCCTGGGGATAGAACGGCGTGCCAACAACGACAGAGAACGGAAAAGCAACAGCCTGTTTTTGGACAGTGGGAGGAAACCGAAGTACCAGGAGAAAGCCCACGTGGACACGGGCAGAGAGATAACTCGCAAACTCCACACAGAAAGGCACCCGAGCGGGGGGAACCGAACCCGGGTCCTTCCCGCTGTCACTCCTGCAGCGCTGCATGATTGACACGCTGTCACTTTCATAAGCCCGCCTTGACATGACGTCACGCCAGATAGAGCGTTCTCGTGACGTCACTCCGGGTAGCGGCTGCCTGACGTCACCGGGTTTTATTTTTAATTGACTCGGTCCCCCGGCCGCCGCCGGGCGCGCGCCACCCCCACCCCCCCACGTGACGCGGTCGCGCGCGCGCGCAACAGCGCGCGCGCCGATTGGCTGGGAGGCGCTCGAGCGTTAGATTTAAATTCAAACGGCGCGAGACCCCGCCCCCCCCCTCAGTCCTCGCAGTCGGCGAAGTCGAGCGCTTGTGTGAGAGAGCGGCTTCCCATCCCTTTCTCCTCACACCGAGAGAGAGAGACAGAGAGAGAGAGAGCCGGCAGCAGAGACGGTCTCTCGTCGTGCAAGGGTTCTCGTCGCCATTCAGCGCAAGCGTTAAAGACTCGCCTTTGCCTCAGAGTTGTCGTTTCGGGTCGACGGATCGGCGCGGCTTGGCGATGGCATCGCTGGGTGCTCAGCACGCGGCGCCGCTGCAGGTGAGAGACCGACGCGAGCATAAAGTGAAACACGACGCGAGCATAAAGTGAAACACGACGTGAAGACACAGTAACACTGCGCGAGCACAAAGCAACACCACGTGAGCATAAAACAACACTACGTGAGCATAAAGTCAAACAACGTGAACACAAAGCAACACAGTGACGCAAAGCAACGCAACGTGAACACGGTAAGAACGTGAACATAAAGGTAACACGTGGACACACAGTAACATAACGTGAACATTGTGCCAAAAGCAACATTTCCCTATTGCACCGTCGCTATTTATCTTATTTATTTATTGCGCTGTGTAGTTACTGCGTGCTTTTCCGTCGTGATGATTGTCCGCTGTTTCATTTGTGCACAAGTTTGTTAAGAGCTTAATTTGCGGACGCGTCGTGCTGTTCAGTTCCGCAGCAATCTCGCATCCAGAGCTTGTAAGATTTCTGCCTAATTTATGCTGCAATAATAAAAAAAATCTCTCTATATATACGTGCATCTAATCGCAGCATAACGTTATTCTAAATGGCTGTAACAGACGACGCTTGGGCCACGGTAACCTTTCATTAGAACACGGACAATGAATGGATGCAGCGTTTGGTCGGCACTTTGAGTGAGTGTCAGATATTGCGAAGCTCACGGCTGTAACAACAAACATCGTCTAGGGAAACGGAACACTGAGCACGGCCAGCCCGAAAGAACGGCTGTGGAGAGCAATTCTGCTACTTCTAAAGCGTTCAAATGCGTTGTACGCACTTAGGTTGATTCGTTTATTTGTAGTAATAATTGCGTTTATAGCAATAATAATGATTGCATTTGGTAGCAATTTTTATTAATAATTGCATTTATGGCAATTATTATTACGCGGCGCTTTTCACCCGAGGGTCACAAAGCGCTGCGCAGAGCTTGCGGAGAGCACGGCACGTCATCAATGACATCAGAAAGGCGAATCGGCAACAATTAACTTTTATTGAGATGAATCAAGCGGAAACTAAAGGGAACTCGCCGTTGCTTTGCTTGCTAGGTACGAAGCAGAATGCAATTTGAAGATGCCGCGTTATTTCATTTGGAGAATGTATATAGACGTACGTCAGTTTAGTTTTGTAATTTAAACAAAAAATTCTATGCTCGCTGCAAATGAAAAGACGAAAAGCGAGACCCTTCTCTCACCGCCGGGCTGCAGGCGACGTCATTACGCCGCCGTACGCGATGACGCCACCCCTGTATTTTGGGGGCTCGCGCTCCGTGCGTCACGCGGGGGTGGTCTCGCCGCGACCGTTTTCTCATTCAAATGTGGACTCCTTTCGAGACACGCTCACGGGCAGCGCGCCTCCTAGCGAGGTGGCCCAGCTCTTAGCCGCGTTTGTCTGCCGCCAGGTGGCACTGCGCACCCACTAACGAATTCCCCAGTTTAACTTGGCACCAGCGTAAACGGGGGCGGCACGGTGGCCCCAGTGGGTAGCGCTGTCGCCTGACAGCGAGAAGGTCCCGGGTTCGAATATCGACTCGGGTGCCTTTCTGTGTGGAGTTTGCATGTTCTCTCCCCGTGTTCGCGTGGGTTTATGCCGGGCACTCCGGTTTCCTTCCACAGTCCAAAAAAAACCATGCTTCTGCATAGGTTAATTGGCTTGCAGACTAAAATACCCGCAGTGCCCGGTGATGGACTGGCGTCCCATCGTGGGTATATCCCTGCCTTGCGCCCTGTGTCTGCCGGGATAGGCTCCGGCTCACCGCGACCCTGTACAGGACTAAGCGGTTTCTGAAAATGAGATGATGAGACCAGCTCAATGGAACCTGCAACGCGGCTGTGCACAATTCATGTAGCAATTTGCACGTTGTAACATAACCTCGCAGCCTCTCTCTAATTGTAATGCTGGGAAAATTACACCATATTAGTAGTGGCAGGGTTATACACACCAAACGCGAAATGGAATATGTATAGTACTTGTTTGAGCAAGAGCGTCTGAAAGAGAACTGAGGGCCTATAGTTACCCAAGGGGCAATGATGTCATGCATATGCATCTGCTTTGCATCAAAATCAATGAGGAACCCATCTTTAGGAAGAAAATCCAACACAATGAAAGTAATTTCCGGAGGGTTTGAGCTCCCGTTGATTTCTATCGGACGTTATATTTTTGTAGACATTTTCAGGGTTGCGTTTTGTTAATTGGAATGGCTGATTTGCTGTTCTTGTGTTGTTGTTGCTGACGTCGTCCTGTCCGCCGCTCTGTGCAGCGCTTTGTGACCCTCGAGTGAAAAGCACTATGGAAGTGCAAATATTATTTGCACTTCAAAGCCCACTTGGGTCTGGTCTTCATGGGCCACTACTTGGCACGAGCCACCCGCTGATGGGTCACTATCCTCTAGTTGAGCATAGCCGCTCGAATGTATATGTGTTAGGGGGGGGGTTTGTTATGTATGCATTGCTGCCAATGCTGCATTACAAAATAATATACTCAAACACTTTTCAGTAAATCAATAACATTATTATGATATGAGAAATAACAAAATGGCTCGTTGGACTATTTTTTTTCTCTGCAGAAAAATCTACTCAATGTCAAAAATGTGGATGATTCGAAGCGCCTGTCGGTGGAGAGGATCTACCAGAAGAAGACCCAACTGGAACACATCTTGCTCCGGCCGGACACTTATATCGGCTCGGTGGAACCCGTCACCCAGGTGCTTTGTGTAGCTGCCCCTCTCCACTGATGGCTGTGCTTTCATCAGCTACAGGGTGTTCACTAATACCTGTGTGTTTCCCCTTGCAGAACATGTGGGTGTTTGATGAAAACATCGGCATGAACTGCAGAGATGTCACGTTTGTGCCTGGGTTGTACAAGATTTTTGATGAAATCCTTGGTATGCTAGCATTTAAACGTCTATTTATGCATTACTCTGCACTGATACATATCTTTAGTAGAGCGTTCATCATGTGTAATGAATGTTTATTGAAACTTTTTTTTTATTCCAGTCAATGCTGCGGACAATAAACAAAGGGACCCAAACATGACGTGTATTAAAGTCACCATTGAACCGTAAGTCATTTGTGTGTGATATTAGTAAGCATGTTGCTAACTCCTACTTATCAGTCCAGTAGGTGAACTGAAAATGTGAGGTGGTGACCATTGTCGCACGTGTGGCTGGTGTGTGCAGGGAAAATAACACGATCAGTGTGTGGAACAACGGGAAGGGAATCCCCGTGGTGGAGCACAAGGTGGAGAAGGTGTACGTGCCTGCGTTGATCTTCGGGCAGCTGCTCACCTCGAGTAATTACGACGATGACGAAAAGAAAGTCACAGGTATGCAGTCGTGTGTACGTTAAGCCAGAGGTTCTCAACCTTTTGCAGCTCAAGGCCCACTTGAGTCTGATCTCCATGCACCACTGGTTGGCGCTCACGGCCCACGAATGCTTCACGAATGGCGGTATTGAGATATCCATGAGGAATAGCAGTACTTAATATGCTAAAGATTGCACGTTAAAATAAGATGATGTACATTACTTGTTTATGTTGTGGAAGCTGTTCATAAAGTTATTAAAACGTTTTAAAAGCAAAAATATTTATTTTTCTTTCAGGTGGGCGAAATGGTTATGGAGCAAAACTCTGCAATATCTTCAGCACTGAATTTGCTGTAGAGACTTCCTGCAGAGAGTCTAAAAAGATGTTTAAACAGGTACGAAATGCTGACACGAGTTCTCAGTCACATTGAGGATGTTACTAATTGCAATCAGACATTATTCCAGGGGTTACAATGCACTATTAGCCCAGCAACTGGAGTGTTTTCTGGCCATGGCTAACATTAGTGGCTAGTGATATCTGAGCCAGTCCTGCACATCCGTTTTCAACCTACAATGACCAGCGTGGTGAAGTATGATTTTAAAAAGCCCCCATTACAGATAGGGCATTGGAACTCTTGTCAATCTACAGCTTAATAAAGGCCTATAATTTACTTCAAATAAATATTTTCTGATGGTATGGCTCTATTGAATCACCTATGGTATATATGTTGCCGGTGGAAGTTGGATGCAACCTGCTCAGACTCATGCTTATGTTGCACAAAAACAGAGTTTATTTGTTTGTGCTGATGTAGGATTTCATGACTCAATGCATAATGATTGCTTACCCACAGCTGTTTTGAGACAGCCACTCTCCAATAAATAATTTCAACAATGTGTTTTTGTCTTCACAGAAATGGAAAAATAATATGTCAAAGGCATGTGACTCTGTGATCAAGCCCTCCACTGGAGAGGATTACACATGTATCACCTTCCAGCCGGACCTTACAAAGTTCAATATGACCGTGCTGGACAAGGACATTGTGGCCCTCATGACCCGGCGTGCCTACGATATAGCTGGGATCTGCAAAGGGGTCAAAGTTTTCCTCAATGGCAAGAAGTTGCCTGTAAGAAACTCTTGACCACTTTTACTAAATTGGGCCATTCTCAATGAGGGATTTAGTTGAGGTTCATTATGATTATTTTGTGTTGTCTTAAATGACCAAGTATTGATGAAAGGAAATATTGGGCTGACTTGTTTCATTTAACGTTTGGCATCAAAATTAATGGTACTACTTCCCACCCTCTCCACACTCCAACCCTAGCTCACTAGCTTCCGGAATTACGTGGACCTTTACCTGAAGAACCGTGTGGATGAATCGGGAAACCCACTACATGTGGTACATGAGCTTGTGAGCAATCGCTGGGAGGTGTGTCTCACCATAAGTGAAAAGGGCTTCCAGCAGGTCAGCTTCGTTAACAGCATTGCCACCACCAAGGTACGTATTTTACATGCCAACAACTCTGTGCTTGTGTTAACTGGGAAGAGGGACCGCTCGTAATTTTGGTTTCGATGCATTCATTGGGTTAAGAAGACAATCATTTGGTGTAAAATCACGTGGCCTTCTTTTTTTATGTTGTAGGGTGGGCGGCATGTGGACTATGTGGTTGACCAGGTGACCAGCAAGCTCGTCGAAACTGTCAAAAAGAAAAACAAGGCTGGCATTGCTGTGAAGCCCTTCCAGGTAATTGTAATATCTGATCTGATCTTGTTATGAATGTCTGAACTTTTTCCATCATCATGTTCGAGCCACTTTTAGCTGAATGCCTCCGAAAATTACTGCCATTCTCCATGGTCTGACAATGCAATATCACCCTCTTGCTATCATACACAAACACATTATATTGCTTTATCTCTCGGATGCATTGTCACTATTCGCGTCATTGCATCTATGATTAGTGTTTGTCCTAATGTGTTCTTCCTATCTTTAATTCCCAATAGCTATCTCTCCATGTCGCTGTGTTTTTCAGATGTTATTCCATTTTCTATGTTAGTCTCCATGCATCCGATTAGCTTATAAAACAAATCGCGTTGAAAACAGGATATATCAAAGTGTAAAAATATACAACACAATGCATAACGATGTAAAACCACTAGGGAAACATTGAGTAGATGATTATTGAAAGTGTCATAATAAACAATGTGAGAGTGGAAGTGGCAAAAACGTGTTTTAATGCTAAATGCCAGTATAATAGCCCTTAGCAGGATGAAACTGTGAATACCCCTACAGTTGTACATATCCGCAATAAATTTATACATTTACACTGGAAACAGATGTAAGAAATGTTAACACCAGCATTTACTTTAAAGTTATACATTTTATGGGAAACCACTTAAAGGGCCCAACAATGTAAAACTAATTAAAACTTATTGAAATGTGTTTGTGTTTTCAGGTCAAAAACCACATGTGGATTTTTGTGAACTGCTTGGTGGAAAACCCCACGTTTGACTCCCAAACGAAGGAAAACATGACCTTGCAGCACAAGAAGTTTGGCTCTACATGTGCGCTGTCAGAGAAGTTTATCAAAGCGGTAAGTCAAGTGGGGTAGGTGTGCCAGATATGTGCTTTGTTGGTGGATAAAATGGGGAAAATGCATTAGAAAATATATTTCCCCATATGTTTAACATTTTGATTACCCTTGACTGCTTCTTTACAGTCATGTAAACCATAGATAAAATTGTCAATATGTGAACTGATTGGATAGGAGGTAATACCATTTACAAGCATAAACTGCTAATCATGTTAAACATTCCATTGAATGCAATCAGTCTTTATTAAAACTGACCTATGTAGCGCTTCTTAACAATTCTACACTGGGGATGGATAAGGAAGTTATAACAGAAAGATACACCAGTAGTAAAATTCCAATTGATATAGATCGACATGAAAATATTAAACAGGTGAATGTATAAAACTATTGTTAATTGCATTCGACAACATCCAGAGACTTAATCTCTAATACGTTGAATTTTATAGAAATTGGTGTCGTAACTAATTCACTCATTCATTTCCGACATTGCAGACAACGGGTTGTGGGATTGTAGAAACCATTTTGAATTGGGTGAAGTTCAAAGCACAGTCTCAGCTGAACCAACATTGTTCCTCCAAGAAGCTTTGTAAGCTGCGGGGAATTCCCAAGCTGGATGATGCCAACTCTGCTGGTATGTACATGCCTTAAATAATCAGTATACATTTATAACGTGCACAAATTCATTCACTGTCGAAGGTATTCTTTCGATAGAGAACAACTTACATGCGCGAGGAGAGCATAAAGAGGCTGAGGAGGCAGCCAGGCGATTTGCTGGCGCCATATTGCCACACACTGCTTCCTATATATTTGGATGTCATCGGTCAATTAATTAATGAGATTTTTTTTTAAGCCAACACATTACTGCTTGCATCTACACTTTTGAGTGAACTGAACGTTTTTCCGTACAGGTGGCAAGAACTCACAGAGCTGCACCCTCATATTGACGGAAGGAGACTCGGCCAAGACTTTAGCTGTGTCTGGGCTGAGTGTTGTGGGGCGAGACCACTTCGGAATCTTCCCTCTCCGTGGAAAAATGCTCAATGTTCGAGAAGCCTCTTACAAGCAGGTCATTAACTCACCACACAAAAACTCGGGTTTCTCATATACATTATTAAAAGTGTAATGTCGTCAAGGCTGTTAAAAAAGGTGTCAGCATAACTCTTGCATTAAATGTTTTGTCACTTGGCAGATTATGGAGAATGCTGAAATCAACAACCTGATCAAGATCGTAGGCCTGCAGTATAAGAAACAGTATAATGATACTGATTCACTCAAGTCTCTCCGCTATGGCAAGATCATGATTATGACAGATCAGGTAATGAGAATTCCTAGCGCTAAGATTTTTTTTTTACAGAAGTCTGCTGCTGTCCCTGTAGTTACCGTGTGTTTCTTGTCCATTCAGGATCAAGATGGTTCTCACATCAAAGGGCTTCTCATCAACTTCATTCACCACAACTGGCCGACATTGCTTCAGCACAATTTCTTGGAAGAGTTCATTACCCCACTCGTCAAGGTAAGATGGTGACATCACATTATCCAACTGATGTGATCTCATGCCATCCGTATGCAAGCAACCTTCACCTTATGACGTGGAAATTCTCATTACTAGATGAATGACAATTGCTCTTCATAGCTATTTTTTTGTTAGAATAGCCATGCTGAATGTTCCTGCTCTCCTCCTTTGCAACATTTCGCCTCCCATCTTGATGTCTCCATAGTGGGAGGCAACACATCATGAAGTAGAAAGCAGACACACTCGACGCAGCGATCCCAAGATAACTGCATATGGAGAGCACTTCTCAGACCTCACGTTTACAAAATCCAGTTGTCCACAAACCCCTGCTTTCATTTCGCTGTGACTAGGTGTCTAAAAACAAGCAGGAGATGTCATTCTACAGCCTTCCCGAGTTCACGGAGTGGAAGAAAGAGACAAGCAATTACAAAACCTGGAAAATAAAGTACTACAAAGGTTTGTCCTTGGTAGCATAGCTCACTAAAGTAAGCATGACAGATTAATGGTTTTGGTGTGCACTCACGATCAACCTAAAGTAGATCATGTGTTTCGTTTGCGTGTCTAAACCCAGCTGTTGCAAATCATGAACTTTAGCTTGCTGTTTGGCACGCCAGGTCTGGGGACCAGTACATCCAAGGAGGCCAAAGAGTACTTTGCGGACATGCATCGCCATCGCATCAGATTCCGCTACAATGGCCCCGAGGACGATAATGCTATCTCCCTGGTAGGTGTCCTGCTATTGCTGCCTGTGGCAACTGTTGACATACAACGCACCGCAATATGTGTGTATACTTTATAAATTAATTTAATATCGATGTGTAATTTCCTCATCTGTATTCTGATGTCCAAACAATGCACGTTTTAACAAGAACATGTCTGGAATGCACTTGTATAGGCCTTTAGCCGGAAGAAGATTGAGGATCGCAAGGAGTGGCTGACAAACTGGATGGTGGACCGTCGTCAGCGTCGAGAGCAAGGGCTGCCCGAGGTACCATACATACACACTCTGCTGCAATCCCCTCAACAGCCCCACGCCTCACACCGTGCATAAACTATTAACAGTAATGATGCTTACGTTCAGATTCGTCAATTTAAAAAAAAATGTATTTTCTTTTCAGGGGTTCCTCTATGGAAAACAAACTTCTCACTTAACGTACAACGACTTCATCAACAAAGAGCTGATCCTCTATTCGAACGCCGACAACGAGCGTTCAATCCCTGCCCTTATTGATGGTGGGTTTCTCATCTGCACCGTTGTTAGCGCTATGAATTTGGACCTGTAAAACATTTTTTGTGTTACGAAATTTTTTTTTTATGTACTAAATATTGTGATGTCGGAGAATTGCTCTTAAAATCTGGTCTTTCAGGATAGCTGTCCCTAGCATTCCTCCTGTCCGTACACAGCGTTAGAGAAGAAACTCTCCACATAGCTATCCCGAAAGGAGCAAGATAATTTCATACATGGACCTTTTAATACGTACATAAATATAATGTGATGTCCATAAATAGTAACTGTTTTAAGACACATTCTTGCTATTTGCCCTTTAATGTATTCTGATAGGTTTTAAACCAGGGCAGAGGAAGGTGCTTTTCACTTGCTTCAAAAGGAATGACAAACGGGAGGTGAAGGTAGCCCAGCTGGCTGGTTCAGTGGCTGAGGTTTCTGCTTACCACCATGGCGAGGTTTGTGGCTCACTACCACCTTTTTCCTATAGCTCACATGTAATACTGCTTTCTTATGAAACGTACCAGTAATATGGTCACTTTAAGTGGAACAATGGGTTTTGTGTTGCAGCAATCGCTGATGATGACTATTGTCAGCTTGGCCCAGAACTTTGTTGGCAGCAACAACATCAATGTCCTACAGCCCATTGGCCAGTTTGGAACCCGGCTAAATGGTGGCAAAGATGCCGCCAGCCCTCGATACATCTTCACGATGCTCAGGTGAGCTAGCAAATGTTGTCATGTCACTGGCCATCACAGGTCAGAGCCTCGATAATAGATTCAAACCGCATGGCACAGTCCTTAACCTGTACTTGTGTTGCTTTGCAGCACGCTCACTCGTCTGATATTTCCATCCGTGGATGATAACATACTCAAGTTTCTGTGGGATGACAACCAGAAAGTGGAGCCTGAATGGTACTGCCCCATCATCCCTATGGTGCTGGTGAATGGGGCTGATGGCATTGGCACAGGCTGGGCCTCCAAAATTCCCAACTTTAACCCACGTGAGATTGTCAACAACATCCGCCGCTTGCTTGATGGAGAAGAGCAGTTGCCTATGGTAAGTGCAACCCTGACCAAACTCTGGGAAAAGATTCTGCGGAAGACGATTTAGACGATAGGTTGGAGAAATGCCAGCTATTTATTAAATATTTTGCCCTTTTGTTATGGTCTTGAGAGGTATGATATTAGGTGATAGCGCAAAATGTTGAAGCATAACTTAAAATGTATTGTGTTTGTCTACGGGGAGTGTAGAGTCCATGGTACAAAAATTTCAAGGGATCCATCGATGAGCTGGGTGCCAACCAGTTCATGTTCAGTGGTGAAATCTCCATCCTGGACAATGAGACCATTGAGATCACAGAGCTGCCTGTGCGCACTTGGACTCAGGTAAGCAACTGTTGAACCGGGTAACTGATATTTAACGATAACTTAACATATCTTCACAATACTTTATACTTACAGGAGTAGTCAATTATAGGACCACGTGTTTCTTTCCCATGGCAGACATATAAAGAGTCGGTGCTGGAACCCATGCTGTCCGGCACAGACAAGACTCCACCGCTCATCATGGACTACAAGGAATATCACACGGATACCACAGTGCGCTTCGTTGTCAAGATGAGCCAAGACAAGCTGTTGGAGGCAGAAGCAATGGGCTTACACAAAGTGTTCAAGCTACAAACAGTGCTCACCAGCAATTCAATGGTACCGTCTAACGCCACACATTCACTACATTGCTCATGTTCTCACTTCTAAGGCAGTGGGAGAAAACATGTTGGTTGACCTGCTGAATAGTTGTTTTCCTGAATTCACAGGTGCTTTTTGACCACCTTGGTTGCTTGAAGAAGTACGAGTCTGTGAATGATATCCTGAAAGAGTTCTACGAGGTGCGTTTCAAGTACTATGGCCTGCGCAAGGAGTGGCTGAATGGAATTCTGGGAGCGGAGTCGGCCAAACTGAGCAACCAGGCACGCTTCATCCTCGAGAAGATCGAGGGAACAGTGGTCATTGGTAAGTTGCTGCCTGCTTAGGTTGACTGCACCACTCTACCAGTGCTCTGTGATTGTGAAACCTTTTTTCAGCGTGTACCAAGGGTTGCATAATTACATAACCACGTGCATAATAGGCTCGTCAAAATTGCTGGCCATTAATACTCATGACACCTGCAGAAAACAAACCAAAGAAGGAGCTGATTAAAATGCTGGAGGCCCGAGGCTATGACTCCGATCCCATCCGTGTCTGGAAGGAGGCTCAGATGAAGGTAAGCAAGAGGATCGCGTTAATGTTTCAATTCAATCGTACAATGCTGTTAACATTCTGAATTGTTAGCAAAATGTAATTTGAACGAACAGAATTGACTGGCGATTGCTGATTGACTTGGAATTCTTTTTCAGCCATTTGAAGATGAGCCGACCAGTCAGGAGGACAGTGAGAGTGGAGAAGAGTCTGGCAGTGCTGCCTCATCAGCTCCGTCGTCTGGCCCTGACTATAACTACATCCTCAACATGCCTCTTTGGTGTCTGACCAAGGAACGCAAGGACGAGCTGATACGGCAGAGGGACGTAAAGGTGTGTGGGGTTTCTAAACCTACAGCCTTAACACTTGCTTTACCTTCTGAAATACATGGTGACGTGGCAGACAGTGCTGCAATTACCCCCCTACCACCACTTGTTCCTTTAGTTCCGTTCCCGCAATGTTTTCCCTTCCCTATCCACTCGCCGTGTTTGTAAGACTCATCTCGCATTCTTTACCCCCAGAGACACATTACAATCAAACTGTCACATGCGATTTGAGTTTAAAGACGCTTTTGTATAATTGGTTGAGTGGAAAATGATTGTGCTTATTTCTCTTGCTTCTGCCACTTACCTTTTTTTCCACTCTTGGATGGTGTGTGAAAAATTATAATTTCACTTTTTATTTTACTCGGCATAAATGAGTAGCAATGGAAACGTCAAAAGGATTTTGGATGAATAAATAGATATATTATTAGAACACCTGAAACACTGAAAACCTACATCATTACAACTCAACAACATTTAACAGAAGCTATTTTCATTATTAAAATCTGTGCACTTGTTTGACACAGCTTCAAGAGCTGAAGGACCTGCAGCGCAAATCCCCATCAGACTTGTGGAAGGACGATTTGGCGACATTTGTGGAGGAGCTGGATGTGAGTGACCTATTTTGTCAAGCACTCAAATCCCATGTTAAACAGCAAACAGTGGAATGCTAAAAGACGGTTCACTCGAAGCATGAGACACAATGATTCACTAGGGCTTATATTGATTCTTATAAAATGGTTTAAAACTTGTTTTGACTTTTAGCTTGCTACTTGAATAAAACAGCCTGTGTAAACTTGCAGCTTTAATTGTCTGGCAGTACACCGCTTAGACGTCATTGTGTCCTCTTACAATAGCAATAATAATGTGTTCACCGGTCTTTTAGTGGAACACCGCAAGTAACACAGTAGCACATATATGCACTGATGGTAGAAGCTGTGAAATATGACGATGTGACGCATGCAGCTGAGTAACCATCTCGAAATTTCTGTGTCAGCGTTTGGAGGCCCAAGAGCGTGCAGACGATGTAGCCAATATCCCGGTGAAGGGCAAGGGTAAAGGTGGCCTAAAGGGAATTGGAAGCAAAGCTCGGGTTCCCAAGGCAGAGGTGATACCCTCGCCACACGGTCGACGTGTAGTACCAGTCATCTCTGCTCACATGAAGCCCTCTCACAAAAAAATTAAGGTGAGGTCTATTCAAAAGCCTGTTGGAAGAAGAAACTAGAAAAGGACCCCCCAACATAAAATATATTCAATGATTGTGTGTGTGTTCTGTCCTTCAGACTGAGAGCCAAAGACCTGCACGTTCCAAGACTGATGAAGATGGAAATGAACTACCATTATCTCCCGATGAAACTGACAATCTCGCAAAACGCATGGCAAAAAATCCTAAGCCAAAGGGTCAGTGATCCACGCATAACCATCCCCAAATATAGCCAGAAATCAAACTGAAGTCCGAGAACTATCTTTAAACTTCAGATAATTCCATTTGTTATCTAAAATATGACTTGTTTGATGGTAATAAGTTAACTTGTCCACAGATGGGAAGAAGCAAACGACACTGTCCTTCAAGCCGAAAACCAATAAACCGACCAAGCGAAATCCATGGTCCGATTCTGATTCGGAATTTGATCTGAGCGATCTGTCTTCCGAGAACATTAAGGTGCCCTGCCGTGAAGCCACAGCCAAACGTTCTGTTGGTAAGCAATGGTTGTGTGAAATTAAGTGCCCTTAAAAAAGGTTTAAAATAAATAACAATTTGGTTTTTCTTGGGAATTCCTCATGGGGCATAAAGCCTTTTTAGTTACGTTCTGATATTAAAATTTAACCGTTTAATTATTGTTGCACAAAAGAAATGTGTACTGATGGAGGTTTTCACAGCTTCATGCTTGATTGCTCGGCAAAGCTGTTTTCTCGAGATAGCTGTGTCGAGTGCTCCTCTCCTCTGCGATGTTTCGCATCCCACTATTGGAGGCATCTCCAGGCGTACGGAGTCACAGTGCCCCTGAAGATGAAATAACAGCTTTGGTACACTATCATCAAAATAGATCTGATCCGAAAACGTATTATGAAGAAGGGAAGATTCAGAGTCCACATGCCTAGCTCAAAAACCTTAAGCCTTTGTTGCCTTCTATATTTACTTAATGTCTGCAAGTGGGTGTCCTATTCAGGTGCAATCTATGTAATTCTACCAATTCTGCCACCATTCGGCATGAACATGCAACACCGCAACCACACGTAACTAGTACCGGAGGGAAATGCTGTTTGGTTGGTAACGTAAGCGTTGGTTCCCATGCAGCCCCAGCAAACTTTAAGTATGATAGTGAGGAGGAGGAGGAAGAGGAGGAGGCGGAGGAGGAGGAGGAGGCGGCGGCAGCGGAAGAGCCCGAGATCCCAAAAGTCTCAACGTCAAGCCGTGATGTGGAGAGCAGTAACAGCGACGACGCATTCTGTGTGAAGAAGACTTCCAAGGCTGCCCAAATGTGAGCACAGCCGCCCAACAATTTTTAAGCTCACCCTGTCCTCATTCTATGACCGACCGCCGAGGGATTTGCTTAAAAACCTCCATATACACCATTTTATTCACAGATAAATATTTGTCGGTTAATGATTGGAATAATCTTTTAGGAATATCATTGTGTACCTATTCAGTTAAATACAGTGGAATATATTAACAGACAAGGCATCTCCTGCCTATAGTTTTCCACATCGACAATATGTAAATGCGTAGAATGCATCCCATTGGCCACACAGCCTTCTGGGAGTGTATTTACTCAGCCGCATTGTTTAAGTCAATGTAGGAGAACTGAACCGGTTTCCACAATCGGCGTAACTAAATGTTGGTTACCAGCCAGATTTTTATAGGAAAGTACATTATTTAGATATGGATCCTGGTTTGATGGAAAATCACGTGGTATAAAATAATTATTGAGCAAATATATAGAGGTATTGTGTGTGGTTTAAAAAAATTATTAATTACCATTGCATGTATTTAGATACACTAATGTATTGTTATACGACGTGGCTATCTTTTAAGTGAAATATTCTGACTGTTATAGAAACATACTTGATTATCCTTAACCGGGATTTGGTACCGAGTTGACGGATGTTAAATTAAACCCAGAATGTAGTGGTGTTCACTGGACTGTCGGTCCTAACAATGTGTGTGTGTGTTGGCACATAACTAGTGGACCAAAGAAAACCATGCAGGAATCTAAGAACAGCAAGCCGGTCAGCAAAAAACCCAAACCTGCTGCAAAGGCTACCTCTGAATCCTGTGAGTAATGGTTTTGTATCCATGCTATTTCCTAATCATTATCAATATCCGCTTAATCCTGTAAAGGGTTGGTGGTGGCCGGGGGGTGGGCAGAGCCGATCCCAGCAGAGGGTGCAAGGTGTGTCTATACCCTTGGATGTACATCACAGGGCACACCTTTTGGGGAAATTTACTCAGCAGGCCAATTAACCTAGGCAGCAGCGTGTCTTCGGATGGCGTGAGGGAACCGGAGTATACAGCGAAAACCCACACGGACATGGGAGGAACAGGCAAACTCTGCACAGAAAAGCACCCGAGCCAGGAATTTAACCCTGGCCCTTCTTACTGTGAGATCATAGCGCTACTCACTGCACCACCACGCCACTCAAGCTGCTAATGCAGCATGTTAATCTGATAGTGTTTTGGAATAATTATAATGCACTAATAAAAATATACGTTACAAGCGAAAATTCCACTCCTAGTCAGGGACAAGACACAAATACTAAGGCATGAAGCTAAGCTCCGTGTGAGCACCTGCTTAAATAGGTGTTTGGGTAATTTTTTTGAATGTCAAGTTTGTGGTGGTCTGTCGAAGATGTAGGGAAAAGGCTGTTCCAGATTGTCATTACAGATATGTAAAATTGGGGATTTATGGTGCGATGGAGTTTGCGCACATGATTAATCAGTTAACTCCACGAACACCCAACATAAGATTATATGTAGTCACCACTTGTCCAAAATTTTTAATTAAAAACGTGACCTAACAAACTTTATATTTGTGTGTAGTGGACATGCTACTGGATTCTGAGGATGAATATGCAAATGTGAAAACCAAAGCGAAGCCAGCAAGCAAGGCCAGCACAGCTGTAAGCAAAAAGGCCTCTGCAACCACTGCCAAAAAAGGTATAGTTTTACTATTGCTTTCTTTCAGAAACACTTTACTAAAATTTGGTTTCACATCTTAAGTATAATGTGGTTATTTTGTAATCTTGCTTCCGAAAAACTAGATTAAACGTCAATGATTTATGAAGCCAAGCTTATTATTCCCACGGTGTGCATGGTGCCAGGTGATGCAAAGCAGCCGACAATCGTGGCTGCTATGTCCAAAGTGAAAGCCAAATCTAAAACGTTCAACTCTTCTGACTCGGAGGATGAACCTCCGAAGCGATCCACTGCAGGTGTGACGGGCAAGTGTTAGGCCCAGACATGCAACCACTGAATGACAACTAAAATCTTGTTTTTCTCGCAATTACTTTGGCTTTCTACACATTAAGGCTTTTACAACAGTAGCATTAGCAGACACTTGGTATCGATACTACTGTGAAGGGCACAGTTGCGTGTTGTAATTGAAATAGTGGTGTAATTGAATCAAAATTGTGAATTACTGTTATGCACAAGGTAGTGCCAGATATCAAACTGACATCAAGACGCTGTGTTGTATGGAAGAGGCATGTGAAAACATTGTAGCCAATAAAAAAAGTGTTCCCATCTAAATGGCTTGTTTACAATGTTAGGATGTCTTGGAGGCCCAACGTCTTACATTTTTCAAAGTGCGCTTTTTATTACACTTAATAATACCATTTTAAAAACTTGTTTGAAACTAATAGGTGGTGCAAAGAAGCGGAAAACGTTCGACTCTGACTCTGACAGCAGCCCTGCACCAGTCAAGCAAAAGTCGAAAGCGGCACAGGTTTGTAACCTCTGAACCAAATGGTTTGCAAAGTAAATTTTCAAATGCAGTGACAAATTGAATGTGCATTGCAGTTGGCCAATCATTATGTTCGTGCAATGTTAATCCTTTTGTTTGGTTTTTTTACAGAAGGCTCTGGATAAAATGTTCACACTTGATGACCTAGTGGTGGACTGTAGCCCTAAGAAAGGCGGCCGACCTACTCGTACCAAAAAGAATGTCAAGTACAGGTATTCTGACAATGAGTCTGAATACGACTCAGACTTATAAGCAAGCAAGAGTTGCTCTTAGATTGAGTTTGCTGGCCTGGTTAATTGCTATTACATACAGATTGTGTATATACATAGAGTTAATGGTTGTGTTTAGAAGTTAATACCTTAATTATTTGGGCCATAATTAAAATGGCAGTTTAAAAGTAACGTTTCGCTTCTCATGTTGGAGGCATGTCAGACGTGTTAGAACTGAATGCTTAACATGACTATCTTCAAAGAGCTTTAGTAAGCATTCATCACGCCTCAAGCCGTGAACCTACATCAGTAAAGTTTGTTTTGTAAAGTAGATGACTTAATGGAGTTTTGCCTAGGAATTTGACGTACCCATGCTTTGAAATGTGACTGAAGAAACTTTCCTGTAAGTCTTCTGATCTCTCAACCTGTTTTCACTACTCCGTAATCTCTATTTTTTCCCAAAACTAGTTTTCGATGTTTTTCTTATGTTTTAAACTTTTACAAAATAAAGTTTCGTGTACATTGTGTATTGGAGGAATGACTCACTGCACCTGGCCATGATAGCTGAATATCAATGCTAAAATCACATGTTTACAGTTAATTCGAATTGGTGAAAATAATACCTTCAACATAGAGTGCACACATTTCATGAATGGTGTGTGGGTTTATGAACTCAAATGTGTGGAACCTCTCTCGGGATTTGTTGGTGTGCGTTGAGTTTTGGTCTGGTAGAGAACATTGCACATGACCATGGCGTGTGACCATGTCGATGCTGCGATGAGCATTTTCGTGCACGGGATTGTTTTCAGGTGAGTGGTGTTGCAAGGTACTGTGTGTGGGAGGCCTGTGTGGATTGCGCAGTGGCATCTTAGTGCTATTTTTGAAAATGATGCTGTGGTCTATAGGGAGCCAGCATAGCAAGCTGTGGTGGATCAGTCATTGAATATGACTGCATATGGCTAGGTTTTGTTGGCGCTGTAGTTTGATGCACCATTTAGAAAATGAAATATTTTATGTAATGATGTAGGTTTTCACGACCAACACTTCTTGGTTGCATCCATGTCATACATGAAATGTTTAGTCAATATACCTGGATAACTTTGTAAGTCATTTTACCAAAATACCATTAAATATGCAAAGCTATGTCAAATTATGGACCATTAGCATGCTCAAGTTAAGTGCCTGAATATAAAATAGTTCAGCCAATCATAGTGCTTCCAAATTTTCTGTAATGAACCAACCATAACATTTCTTGAAGTACATTAAGATAAATATACTTTATTTTTCTGTTGATAAGGTTGAGAAAAGTTGCAATGTGTAATCTAGACTTCGGAACTTTTAGCTAAAGTATTTATATACAAAATGACTCAATCTACAAACCAATAAACATCCTATTCACTTATGGCAGTTAACATGTTTTCGGCAAAGATCAGAATAAACATGGTTCGGCAGTCATTGAACAAAGAGAGGGCTTTGACAACATTTACAGACAACAGCAGCTCATGCAACCCTTTCTCCAGTCATCTGTGAAGTGCGGGTTTGCATTAAATGGTTATGATTATTTCAGAACCCTGCTTGTGACGAGTGTAAACATACGGTAGTGAAATGCGTTGCCATATTTAAAAAAAGGGAAAGTTGGTTACAAAGGTTTTAGGATTCGTGATTACAATTTAATGTAAGGAAGTAGAAAAGTGGCTAATTTAAACTTTTCCACAAAGTCCTTCAGTGTAGTAAAATACATGTGCTCAAAATACTTGCAAATCATTAAATTAGACTACTTGGCAGCTTAAGACCTAAATGGCGTGCTTGTGAATACTTGAAAAGGCAAATATGTTACAGTCCCATGGCAAGTTGTTACAATGATCTTAAACATCTTCCTTCACTACCTGAAGGTAGAAAACATCACATGACATTTTTTCATGAATTTTTAAAAGTACAACTTGTAGATACAATACATCTGAAATATTCAAGAAACAGTAGTTTGTATGCGAAACATTTCATTAGATTTTTTCATTTTTCAAAATCGGTACAAAAATATTAAAGTGACTTGTGTTTGGAAAAAAAATTATTACTTTCATTTATTTACCGTCATAACACAAACAAGCAGCCTCCCTAGCTGCAATAATATTTCACCTAAACCTACCTTGCTCCTTGCACTCCTAGCTCAATGTAATATTCAATGCTGGTGTTGACAGCTGTTACAGGAGTGGGGAAGACCAGATGGCATCAGCCTCCTGTGCACTTGCATTCAGACCTTAGCCACAGCAATCTGGTTTGCATATGTAAAAATTATGCCTTGTCTAACTTTTGTGTGGTGTAAATAATATAATCCCAGACTTGTCATGTGCAGCCAATTAGTATTATCCAGAAAAAAAACATTGCACTTTTAGTGAGACTCAAAAATACATGGAAGAGAAGACATTTTAGTCAATAAATTTCCCAGGTGTATTTATTAAAACAAATTCACTGTTAACTGAGCTTCTGAAGGAAATATAAAACGTTAATTAAAGTGGTGCTTTTAATTAAACAATTCTCTTACTTTGTTTAAACTTGGGATAATCAACCATTATCACGATCTGTAATGTGGCAACTGAATAGCTCCATTTGAACGGTGCATGATTACATTTGATAACGTTTACTGCTGTAAGACGTGAAACAGAAATGCAAACAAGACCTTAATGTGCACGTTTACATTGCTGGAGAAAAAACCTTCCTGGAGCAGTCTTCATCCAACGCATCTTTCCAGTGGTCACAATCCAAGGAACTAATTTTTACGACGGGATTTTGAAAGCGTTCACTCTTCGAAAACGTTCATAATTATGGAGCCGTTGGCTCAAACAATTACCAGTCCTATAAAATTGAACGCTTTTTTTCTATTGAATCAACCTTGAAAAGTTTTTTTTGCATGTCCGTGCGGCAGAAAGGTCAACTTCCAGCCCAAGTCCAAGGCTGCAGCTTTGTTGCATGGGCATCAGTTGCCAGCAACAGGAGGAGTCTGTGAGATCTTGGAGCTTGTCTTCTGCACGAGCACCAAACCTTTCCCATGCGGGGCAACATGCACTGGTTCAGGTGTGCTGGCCGTTGGTGGCATGGCCTCGGGCGTGCTCGGGCTCGAGCTCCCGCTCGTGGTGCCTCCTGCCTCTGAGCCGTCTGAATTTTCCAGCATCTCTTGAATGAGGGGAGGCATGGAGCCTGGGATCTCCATCTTGAGGGTGATCACCCGCTCCGCACCTGCGGGCACGAACGATTAGGAGGGCAGGGCGTGGCGTGTACGAATGCGCAATGTAATGAGACCTGCATCGCAACATGCCAGGTGTTAGCACCACATGGCCACCCATGCGGGCATTAAGCCACCTCTGCTATGTATATTACATTAACAGCTCACACTGCAGGGCTATGGCATGGCCTAAATTGGTAAAACCATGTAACTATTAAATGCCTCAAGCTGATAGTTCTCAGCTTAACATGTAAAGAAGAGTCACTTAAACCCACCATTTTAAACTGGTGGCTTGTGACATCAGTGAATCACAAGCACCACCTAATAATCCGTGAATACCATACCCAAGTGGGTCAACCTGGCCTTGACAAACAACGACTGGTGTATGATGCAACTTGCAACTGTGGGGTCTAAATCTGAAAACAAGCTCACCCTTGGCACTGATGCCACGTAGGTCGGTGATTTTCATAAGAAGCTTGGGAAACATGTGTGGCTTGTCGGGTCGCCGCCGGCGCACGTACACTTTCATAGCCTCTAGCAGCGGCTCCTGTAGCCGCTCCACCTTCTCTGGCTCCTCCAGGTCCTGCCGGTCTACACACACACACGTGCACACACTCATAAGTACAAACAACTTTTCCGTGAAAACTAAACTGTTGTTTGGACAAGTGCTTTTTGCAAGACCCGATTAAGGCTGGCACTGTACAATTTGGTGTGTTGCTAGCACCCGCTGCCTGTCCAGTGCTGTCAATTACCACACCAGGTGTTCATTTTAAACCAAGTTTACCTAAAGGAAGCCCAGGACCAGTTTAGACATTGGTCACCGATTTTGGCTTTGAGCAAGAATTGAACCAAGATCGTGGGGTTCACATGCATGCACACACACACACACGTGTGCTTAAGCAAGTTACAAAGATCCAGACAGCACCTATAAAGATCAACACAGCACAACGTAGGTGTGTAACCAACACCATGCCTGGCCACCTTTGTCTCCCTAGTGGTAATGTTTACACATTTGAGACGGAGTCGACCGAGTGAAGACCCAGTATCAGTCCAGGATATCGTCACTGGTGTTGGCTGTGAGTGGGATTTGAGCTGAGACGACACCGGGTTTGTAGCCCAGCACATCAACCACTGAACCACCGCTCCACACAGACACGGGATGCACGCACGCTGTGGCCAGTGTCTGCCGGCACCTCCAGAGATGAGGCAGATTGCAGCGAGCAGGCCAGCTTCCGTGTCATCCACGCTCAGGGGCAGCAGCTGGTTCGCAAAGGCGAACACGAGGTCGGTGAGCGGCCCGAAACCGGCGTTGTGCATCTGCGTTCGGTTCAGGGTCAGGCCGTCTGAGAACGTCATCGTGTCCTGCTCCGGGGTGTAGCGTGTGCAGATCCGCAGGATCTGGGGATGACGGGACACCGAGACACGCACGCACGGCCGCAATTCTACCGCTAGAGAACCTCCGGGATTTGAAGCACAACAAAAACGATGGTCCGTGTAAAATCGAATCGGCACATTTTACGGTAGGTGCACCCTCACGATGTGTGTGTTCACGAAATGAATTATTAATGTGGCCTGCACTCCTCAAACGCATGGTTTTCAATGTTCAAGTACACAATATTTTCTGCTCTTTACGCGATGGGTTTTCTCACAGATACTCAACAAAAATATAATTACTTGCCTTCTGGGTTAGC
The DNA here is from genome assembly GCA_036362905.1 of Mordacia mordax. Lineage (NCBI taxonomy): Eukaryota > Metazoa > Chordata > Hyperoartia > Petromyzontiformes > Petromyzontidae > Mordacia > Mordacia mordax. Next base: position 4,767,313 of record JAZEWT010000031.1, on the reverse strand, counting down.
GCAATTGAAAAAAAAAATAAACTTGCATTTTGAAAAGGTGCATTGTTTGCTGTTTGTTGAAATTCTCATTCTTGTACAACCTTGGCATCAGAGCTTTATAGATTGAGTGACTCCCTTAGGTCCACAATAAAGAAATCAGGCCATCAATAGATTCCATTTTTTGGGTTAGGTCCTCACAGCATTTGTAAATTAAAGTTTGCTCTTCAACACCGGTGTGCTGAGATAGTGAATAATTGGCAAAGCTGACTTTACTGATTTGGTGGTGGAGGGTTTACGACAAACATTTTTTACGTGATAGAACCCAAAAAATGGAATATTGATAACACTGGTCACAAAAACCTTCGAATTAAAATCGGGCCACATTTGATCAAAAGTACTAGTCTGTTTATAAATTATCTGGGTCAAAAATACAATGTATTTTCCTTATACAGCACAGTACGACTCAATGTGGTAATGCACTTACTATTGAAAATAATAATGAACCAAAAAAACTAACCATTTTGGTCAATCCACAAAATATGTATATAGCGTTTTTTGGGTGAAAAGTTGAATGTGAAAAATCCCAATTTCCTTTCATCTAAAAACATCTGAATCCCAATTTTAGAGACTAGTTTAGCAAATTTTCAAGCAAGAATGCCCTTAGCAGAAAGGCATCTATTTAACAATCATAATTTTGCACTGCAGTTGAAGTACAGAGTCCTGGATGACTAATATAAAATATTGTGAGTGCTGTTGGAAACTACACACTGGGTTACAGTGCTCGTACACGGAGTAAATCAGGACAAGAAATGGATGGTGCGCTGGAAACAGCTGACTTGGAAACAAGAGACAGCAGTGCATCGTGGTGCGGCTAAGTTGTCTTCACCTTTCTTGTGCTCTTATGCCCCGCATTTTTCCGAGTTTGCATTCTCACTTTGCCTTCCTTCAGTGTTAATAATAATCGAAGCCACTGACATGAACCCAACACAGGTCCTCCCGCCTCATAAACACCGGCAGCGTCCAATCTCCCCAAAACGAGTAAGATGAATTGACTGCCGGATCGCTCGATATTTAAAGGCAGACAGATGGGCTGTCAGCCACGCACTGTTTTAAGTTATCCAATCCATCACAGGCGGTGAAGAGATCTCTTTGAGTCAAGGCCAATGCAAGGTCAGGCTTGTGACAGAATGTTAAAGCTAGGCCTCACTTCAAAGTTGCCCTTCAGTGCATCACAGCCACCGTGGCCTTGTGCAATCCGGCGTGCTATGCACAGTAAAAAAAAAGCTAGTTAAAATTAAGGTCTGTCCGAGGGCGACACACAGACCGTAGCTGTGTGGCATTATCGGGCTGTCACTTCTCATACCGAGGGACAGAACCCAGGAGCGAACGTGAGCAGCGGTGATCAGCTTGCCACACATACACAAAGGTTTTATTGAAATTCTAGGCAGCTGTGAATTCCTCGCTATTTGTTTTTCCATTTTAATTTAACATTAATTACAACATTTTCGGCGCGCTATTGAAAACATTTTAATTGGAACATTTTTGCGTGAAAGGTGTTTGCTGACATATCTTGGCCGATTGTTTAGATTTGTAAATAAGGCCCAACGATGGTGTTGAAGCGATCAGCCCCTAAAGGAACTAGATAGATAAACTATATTGTCATTACATCCTTATGCAATTACAGTAGAGAGAAACAAAATTACGTTCCTCGTGATCCCGATGCAAAAACAAATCTAGGATGAATCCACACTGCGGTGAACTCTTGAAGACAAGCCAGAGCAATCAGAAGTATGACGGCAGAGAACCTCTCAGCCAACCCATTCCCTCGAGTTCCTGCCTTGTACATCAGAAACAAATGCACTACGAGAATTGTGCAAAATCATGGGCACAGACAATTCGCCTCTAAATCCCACCTGAAGCTCCGGAGAAAATATATGCTCCAGTTAGGTTTTTCAGATGTCACTAGGATGTAAGGGATGGCCAAAAGTGAGTAGCTAAAAAAGAGGTCACGGTTGAAGTCGTGGTGATGTTTTAAGGCAGGGCTTCTGAAACGTTTTCATTTAATGCCCACTTGGGCCTGGTCTCCACGGACCACTAGGTGGCGCTCGCGGTCCACTGATTAGGAATGGCGGATTAATGGAGAGGAGGTCAGTGGAGTCACGGTAGTGGGCAGCAGGGTTAGCGTAAGAAGGCGGCGGAGCAGCGCTGTGGGCGCCTGCGAGACAAGGCCGCCTTGGCAGATGGTAATTATTCAGCACACCATGAGCACACGTGGCCAGCATTGCAACATTTTCACAATGGTCACCAATTCTTCATCTTAGATTTGAAATCATCGAAGACCGCCAATAGATTTTTCACTTCACTAACCCGAACGTGCACCCCCCACCACGGTTCTCTGCACACTTTATATTTTTGTTCAATTTTCCTTGATAACGCCCACATTTCTGGTCAAAACAAATAAGATCCCAATACAAATAAGAGTACGTATTTGTATGCAACGTTTGTTTTGCTAATATTCATCTTGATCCCAACTCGGGCAAAGTGCAGCGCAGTGGCAACATCTGCACATCACAGAAAGAAGATCCTGCCCAAGGTGGTTCGATTCCTGCCTCTAGCACCTTTTTCTGCACGCTTTGTTGGTAAAATGTGGGTTTCTTCTAGGTTGTCTGCTTTCCTCCCATAACTGAATAATACACTCATTACTTGAGCTATACCATCATGATGCACAGGGCGCAGTGTCGGGTGGGTTGGTGCCAACTAACCACGTGGCTGCTTTCCCCACTTCTCTGCGATTTTCTTCGACGCCTCGGGACCACTGGGTGAAAGGCACTGTATATATATATAAAAATAAATCTTATACATTATTACTTTAAAAAAATATTATTACAAACGCTTTAAGTTTCTTCTATAATTTCCTGTCGTTCATTCCCTCCGGTTGTCGTGGCGACGATACCATCAGGAGACCCGAGATTTTGCCCGTGTGCAAAGCGGCGCGTCACACGGCGGGGGGGGGGGAGGGAGCCCTCACCAGGATGTCAAGGCAGGCGGCCTTGAGCAGCGTGATCTGATCGGCGATGGAGAGGTTCACGAAGCCGGGGAGGCGCTTGGCGAACTCGACGATCTTGATGATGCACTTGGTGGCCAGCTCGCTGAACTTGTCCCACAGGCCCAGATCCAGCTGCACGCGGTGGTCGGCGCTCGAGTTCTGCGGACCGCACAACGTCCACCCGCCGGCAGATGTCACATTCACCGCTCACTCGTCCACGGAGAACTCGGACCGTGGCACCGCTTACGACGGGGTCACGGTCAAGAGATGATCACGGCCAACCCTGTTGATGCCGCCACAATGCGTCATTGCTTTCCTTCTGATCTATCACTCAGTGGTAACATAATGGACATTTGGTCTCCAAGGTCTGTCCTGCCATCTGCTGACCTCTACAACACTTGGTTGCACGTGGTTTCGTTTTGAACTATGAAGTTGCTTATGGTTTCCTGTAGGGATGTAACGAATCAATGATATGTCACGGTGCAGGGTTGAATAATTTTTTTACATAGCTTTGAATAGAGCGCTTCTAGTGACTGCATGGGTCATTGAACCCAACATGGAAATCAAATGCAGATGACAAGTACGTGATCCTCGCACACAGGATTGAATGCAATTGCTTTGAGCACATAAACTGATGTTAGCTGAAGGATCTATGCATCGTTACACGCATACTAGTTTACCTCCAAATTCCCAACTTCTTCCATCCGCACCAACATTCAAAGGCCAAAAAAGCCATACCTTCCCACATAATCTATGCTCTTCGATGCACGGTAAGTGATTCTCCACAACGTGTAATTCGTGGCTACAACACGGCTTGCTCACGGAACGAATACAAAACAAATGACACCACGACGGCAGTTCTCGCGTGCGCGCCGCCTGACAGCGCCACTGCCGCGCCAGCACCGTGCCCTCTCGTGCCAAGGACTCCCAACGCCACCACTAAATGCCCTTGTCGATCAATGTATGCAAAGAGCACCTTCGCATACAACACAAAGGCATCGAGCAATGGCGAACTTTTCTTCCCCAAAGGCTCTGCTGAAATCAATATGAAAGCAAGGTATTTTGTCTCAAACGTTTTCTCAATACGTATACCTTGACATTGCTGCCATTGTGTTGTAAGGTTCTATTGCGCATTTTCCGACGACCTGAGGCCACAGCCACTTCTCGGTGAGAGTCTACCTCGTAAAAACACTCGTTTTATGGACAGTTATCTAAAAATGACACAAGCCACTCGGAATAAATTTCAGCTCTGGAAGTCACGTCAGATGTTCAAAGTGATTTCCTCATCACGATGACAATGTCGCCAGTGCCCTTTATATGAAGCCCCCCCCCTTCCTCACCATCAGCCACCATTCTGCGTGGGTGCACAACGCTATCGGCAGGAACTTCAAACACGTTTATTTGGTTTGTCCCAGGGGCACCGAGTTTTTCCTCCATAAAAATAGAAGTCGCATCCGCTGTGCGCCAGCCCTCGGGGGGAGGATGGCCACGTCTGTCGCGCCGCGTTTATTACATGCCTCGGAAAATAGGCCAAGAAACGCGAGTCTCCGGGAGCAGGGCTGTTAAAGCAGTCTCCACAGAGAGCTCAAGTACTCCGAAATAAAAATCAACCAGAAGATTAAAAAAACGTGAAGGGAAAAACCAAATTAGACTCGTTGGTACCATGGCAGGATCATTGAAGGTGGTGCTAGTGTGCAAAGGCCTTCATCCAGCAATGGAGTCATCATGGCTGATGACGACGTTGAAGTATGAGGCGATCGAGACTAAGGGCCAGCGGAAAAATCCATTAACTTTAATTTTAAGTGCTGGATCTCTATATATACATTTTTAAAAAAAGCGTGATAGGGGGGAAGCGTTCGAGCTTCAAAAAGCATTCTCTACTTTTGAGACTCGTGGTCTCAACAATGCTGCTTAAGTGCGGCATCTTGCACAAAGCCCCCCGGTGGGTGCCTCCGCAAATCTCACTAGCGACTCGGACTTATTAATTCTGGGACGGAGAAGCTGTCCCCTCGTCTGCGTGCTCACACGCAGGCACGTACGCCGATGCGCGATCCCTTCTGCCCTCCTCCGCGCAGGGACGCAGGCCCTTCTGCCACCTGCTGCGTGCGGGGCGGTGCAAAGTGTCTGGTCGCGTACGGGGTGCGGTACGGGCGTGGTGTGTGGTACGTGCGTGGTGTGTGGCATGTGCGTGGTGTGCGGTACGTGCGTGGTGTGTGGTGTGTGGCATGTGCGTGGTGTATGGCATGTGCGTGGTGTGTGGTACGTGCGTGGTGTGTGGTACGTGCGTGGTGTGTGGCATGTGCGTGGTGTGTGGCATGTGCGTGGTGTGTGGCACGTGCGTGGTGGGTGGTATGTATGCGGTATACCCATGGTGTGTGGTACGTGCGTGGCGCGTGTGCCTTACGCGGAGTGTTGCATACGGTAAGGGGTATGTGCGCCGCACATGTTCAGTGTACTGCGCGTGATGAATGGTGCGTGTGCAGCAGTACGTGACAGGCGCAGTTCGCATGCCGCTGGCGCCCGCCGCCTCCCCCGCCCCCTCTCCACCTACAAGGCTGAGCCACTCTCGCCGGGAGCCGTCGCAAGCGCCGCTGCTGCCGGTGACCTTTGAAAATCCACGAGGAGGGAGACAACGGACTTCAGCGTCACGCGGACGCGTGGCGGCGGCGAGGGCGGCGGCGCCGTGGCCTGGGAGGGAATATCAAGCGGCGCGGCGCTCGTGCCTCTCTCGGGATTGGCGGCGGTGCGGCCACCGGGATCGCGCCCGGGAGACGAGGCCGTCTGGCGGCGGCTGACGCCGCGGAATGGCTCCGCGGAGTCGTTGCTCGAGAGACAATCAACGCTCTGCGCAAGTTTTGTTGGGGAAGTGCGCGGCTGCAAACGCGTCTTGCGGATCACAACGCCGGCGGCGTAGATCTCGAGCCGCCGGAGGCCCCGGCGAGCTGAGCGAACCTCGCCAAGCGCGTCGCTCTCGTGCAGGAGCCACGCCGCGCGCCGACGCACGGGAGGCGGTGACATTTGCCCTTCCGCAGCAATCGTCGCCAGATAATCGACCTGCAGTTGAATTACCCCAGCCGCGCCCCACCTCGCCGCACCTCAGAAGCTAGGCTTGAACCTGGCGAGCACTCTGGTTGGAGATCACTCGCCAATACCGAGCGTCGTAGGCTGGGTTGCATGGTGGCTAGGAGACGGTAGTGCAGAAATGGATTTTTGAATACATCTGGATGGAGATTTTCCTTTTAACTAGCTTGTCTTAAGGGCGGCATGGTGGCCCAGTGGGTAGCGCTGTCGCCTTACAGCAAGAAGGTCCCGGGTTCGAATCTCGGCTCGGGTGCTTTTCTGTGTGGAGTTTGCATGTTCTCTCCCCGTGTCCACGTGGGTTTTCGCCGGGCACTCCGGTTTCCTCCCACAGTCCAAAAACATGCTGCTGCATAGTTTAATTGGCTTACAGACTAAATTCACTGCTGTGCCTGGTGATGGACTGGCGCCCAATCATGGGTATATCCCTGCATTGCGCCGTGTCTGCCGGGATAGGCTCCAGCTCACCGCGACCCTGTACAGGGCTAAGCGGCTTCTGACAATGAGATGAGATGAGACATTCTTAGTTTTCTTCCGATTCAAACGCGGACCAAACAGAACGCTACCGAACGGAATTGGTGACACGTCCCTCTCGCACGCAGAAGGACCCTGCCATTAAAACACATTCTCGAGACTCGGCGAGCGTCACCGTTAAGACGTGGGGACGCAGCGCAAAAGACCAACGCCGACAGGGTGCTCGCGTGCGCACCTAGGCTCGCTCCTCATATTTCGAGCACACAGCTGCGTGGCTCCTCATCTCTATTTTAAGAAGCCACGAAGATAAATCAAAATTACGAGTGGAGATGTGACAGGCGGCACTTGTACAAGCGTGCACACCTTCTCAATTTTTATACGAGCGGACCGAACACAACTCTTTTCTTGGGAATCGGCCAATTCCGGAAATTTTACAAGCCCCAATTTATGGAAATAAATGACGCTGTAAAACGTTAAAGGGCCTGCCTCGGATCCCTTGTGTAACTTGGAATGCGCTGCGATGCAGTAAATGTCCGCTTTGAAAAGGCGCTTGGAAGAATTGTGATTCACATGTCACCGGGTCAACGCCATGCTCGCATGCGACCCATGGCCACCACCGACCTTGCGCGGTTATAGCCGTCACGGCGACCAGACACGCAGACACGGGGCGGCCTCAAGGGCACGCGCCCGGCGCTTCAAACAGCAGCGGCTGTATGTAGGTCAGAAGGCCCAATCAATAAGAATTGACAGCTCAAAGGAAGCGCTGGCGTTTATTCTTTAAAGATTCCCATTGATGGACCAAATTTAGAAGACGAGAGCACTTTTAATACCGCTCTTTGACAATTCATTTAATCCTTAAGAGTAAAATCTTTCAGCTGACTTTCAAATATGAACCTCTCCCTCCTCCCCTCTGGGTCAAAAGGCCCATTGTGAACTGCCAATCATCGCTGGCACAACTAGAACAAGGGCACCTTTTACGAAGCACGTTTGCATAAAGCGCTAACTCAATCACAACGATGGAATGTCAGCGTTGCCTTCGTAATTGCGTTTACTGCAGACACAGGGCAGGATGCTGCTGTGGTGTAAAGATTAGTGGACTGGCAACACGACGCTTACGTACACCCAGCGGTCGGTACGCGGACACAGCAGCACGCGGTGGGGTAAAGTGACGGTACTACCAGCTCTTCCGAGACGATTGGCAAGCGTGAGGACAGGAGGCCAAACAACCTTTGGAAGCTCGGAGCCGCAAACTCCGTGGCATCCGAGACAGGGGGTAACCGAAATCGGTCAATTACCGTGCGCCGCCGACGCGCGCACCGCCGTGGTTTTCGCTGCCACCGGCAAGCGGCGGTTGTGACCGTGGGGGGAGGGGGGGAACTGGTGACCCCTGGGGATGCCGCACATCGATCACGCGCGTGGTTAACGAGCGACTCTGCCGGCCGAGATCCCGCGTGAAGCCCGCGGGTATCGAGCTCGGGTGACGGTGGACATACTCGTGGCTCAAGGACACTGTTTGAGGGACAGTGACCACCGTGCGAGCCACGTGTGCTCGGCACAGAGGGCCACTGGCCGATGCATAGCTGTTTAGGTTAATTATTACCAATGCAATGCTAATTTGGCAATCGGCCGATTAGCGCCTCACCTAGTCTCACGATTATTTATCAGGAGGGCCCTGCCAAGGTTGCGTAGCAGAGAGGGACATTGCTGCTATTTGTATCCACATTGACTAATTTGCGAGTCACGCTTAAGCATTGGATATGCTTTTGCCAAAGGCCATTCAGAGAATGGCTCAGAAGATGCCCGATGATGGCTTCACATCTACAGCTTGCAAGCTCACTGGGTATTTCTCCCGTAATAATAAATATCCATTCATCCAAAGCGGCACGTTAAAACGGCACAGGGAAGAGAGACGCTGGTAAGGCTATCCCAAAGAGCAGCTCTTAAGAGCAGTTCTCGATACATCAAGCTCTTGAAAACCAACATCAATACTATAGCAATTAGCAGAGGGACACAACTGGAGAACCCAGAGGAAAACCCGTGCCGAACAGGAGGGAAAGATACGAACTCCACAAAGAACGGTGTCGTCATTGGGCACTCAGAACGCCTCACCCTGATGCACGAATGTTACCACCGCGTCACCCCGCCGCCACTGTGGCTGGCGAATGGTTAACTTTCACATTTGCATTCTGCTCACCCCTTCCCGTCGCGACAAATAACCGTTAAAACCACGACGGCACCACGACCCACAAGATGCAAATCGTGACCCCACAACAAAGGGTGATAATAATTAGGCCATAACGCGTAATACTTCACGAACGCGTTTAATCATCGGCCGACTGATTTATTCCACGAGACTTGGCGCCGATTCTGCTCGGGAGCGGACGCGGGCTCGGCGGGGATCCGGGGACAGGGGCTGTCTCTCCGCGGCTGCTCCGCCGCGTCCGCGGCCGCCGCGGGGATCCGGGGACAGGGGCTGTCTCTCCGCGGCTGCTCCGCCGCGTACGCGGCCGCCGCGCGCGCCCTCTCGTTCGGCCACACGATGGCGATCGCCGCTGACCCGAAGCAAACGAGCGAATAAATGGGTAGGAATAATCGTCGGACGCAATTCTATCCCTTGTTGAGGCACCAGATGCCAATTTCGAGGACTGCTGGCGACAACGAGAAGGAATTCAGGAGGAAGTTGGTGAGATTTTGCACAGACTGAAGTGGTTTCTTACGTGGACCACAGTTTGGGTCTCTTGATAGTCTGATGCGGCTGACCGTTCCATCGCGGTCTCCAAGTAATGTCTGCGGCAGTAAGTGTGATGATGTTTGGGTCTCGAATGAGGTGTCTATTCCGGAAATCCACGTCGTTCGCGAGCGATCTTCAGGATCTCGGCCAGATTCTAGGATGGCAATCCCAGACTTGGAGGCGGTGCGGTGGCACAGCGCTGTTGCATCACAGCAAGAAGGTCCCGCGTTTGGTTCCCGCTTGGGTTTGTCAGGTACTACGGTTTCCTCCCACTGTCCAAAGACGCGCTGCTGTCGAGGTTAAGTGACCTGCTGAGTAAATTGCCGCCCAGTGCCCTGCGATGCACTGGTGTCACATCCTGGGCATAGCCCCACCTTGAGCCCTTTGTCTGCCGCGATAAGCTCGCCCCCCCCACCCCGTGACCCTGTATAGGATTAAGCGAGGCATTGATAACGATGATAACGATAGCGATCCCAGACTTGAGTCCACTGCGGCGAAGTGCAGTGTTGACCTCCTGAAGATGGGTAGGTGGTTGTCACTGGCAACAACATGTGTCAACTCCGTTGAGGTCGCATGTCTCAGCGTGTCATGCTCACGCAAGATGAGGATGAAACTTGATCATGCCGTAGTTACCACCGCAGAGAAGCGTCCTATGTCCTACAAAAATCCCAAATCACATTCCCGATTGGGACTGATAAGTCACGTGGCCGAAACAAGCGTGACGCGCGCGGCACCCGGCCCACGGGCGCCGTTGCCTGCGCGCAGAAAGCCCAGCGCCGTGATGCGTCTGCTTCCCGCGACCACACGCGTTCGGAGAGGGGAGGGGGTTAGGGGAGGCAGCGCAAGCAGACGCGCACAGCCGCGCCGGGTGCGAGTTCACCGCGCGCACGGACATTACGCTCTCCAGAGCAGCCCTTGTGATAATATCCCTTATCTGTATCTACAGCCAAACCTGGAGCTGAGCACTGCGGCAATCAATCAACCTGACTGGCTGCGGAGATTTGACGCAGCTCCTTTCCCACTGCGAGCCAAACGGCAAAAGCAGAGCGACTGTAGAACACACGTCGCCGTGGCCTCTGCACGCACGCACGCACGCGCGCGCACGCACGCACGCACGCACGCACGCGCGCACGCGCGCGCACGCACGCGCTACGGCACCGGCCAGGCCTAACAGATGGGCGACACAGGAGGCTCTCGGACTCGCGTCGCCTGACTCACCATGGTGTACTTCCCCAATTGGTAGAGGGATGGGAAGGTCTCCTGGTGCGCCTTGCGGACCTTCTCGATGAGGACTTCCATCTCAGCCGGCATTGCCAGGGTCTCGGCAGGCTCCTGCTTGGCCACGTCCTTCTTCTTCTTGTTCCGGTCGTTCCGCACGGCTGTCAAGAGGAAAGCAGAGCAGTGGTCATTCATTGCCATCTCATCGGGTCTTCCTACGCATATTCGCTCGTGCGGAACGGATGACGCACAAGTTAAATATGACCAGGCCCCGCGGCCTGGACCCCTGGCTGATCGCAAAGTCTTCTGGCCCATGAGTCACTGCTGAGCGGCGTCCAGATAAAAGAGAATTCCGAGCCGTAGTGCCAGGGAGGAAACGGATAAAACACGTTTATTTGTTTTTGCTTGGAATGCTATCTTTGACGGGGGCCTTTTGTGAAGCAGTAAAACGGCATAGGCACAATTATGGCAAGTCACTTCCCGTCGTAGCCTTGCACTGTGAGAGCTGTCGCGCTAGTTTATAAACATGCGAGATTCCATCGCTGTCACGGCGACCATTTACCACACGGACTGCTTACAAAAACCGTAAACCGCACTGAATATATCTCAACCTTCGGACCATTCAACGTTTCTCATTTCGGATGTTCTGGCTTTTTATACGCAGATTAATGTGCTATATATACACACGCACACGTTTGCAATGTAAGCGCATGCCTCTGCAGTTCACCCTCACAGAACACGAACGAGGCTTCCTGCTGTGTGATCCTGTTAAGCTCTGTTAAGTTGGTTTTCGAATCCCTCTCGAGGCACTGTTTATAGAGAAATGCAGCCACTGAACACAGCGGCCTCAGTTACTCGCCATACGTACATTCCTGGTCTCGTCTTTCGAGAGGGAAATCCTCAACATTTCAATCCGCAAATAATCTCCGCGCGGATAATTGCACGTCAACACATCCCCTATATTTATAGCTCGGCGGGACAGCCATAGAGTGCGGTGTCGCGCCCGCACGCTGCGACGGAGCGCAGCGCAACCGCAGGGTTCTACCCTCCACGGGTCGGCGAGGTGAAGAGCTAACGACATACTCGGAGCGCCGTGGCAACGCGCACCCTCCCCAGGCCTGCGGCGCTAAGCGCTAAGTGTCGGAGCAAACCCCCTCCCCCGCCTCCCACTGCCAGGTGTGGTCAGCGGAGGTCACTCCATCGGTGCACCGTTGGGAGCAATCGCTGCACAGCTGCACACGCCCCGCGTTTGCTGCAGGACGGGCTGAGAAGACGAGGCGTTTCGAACAGACTCCGCACTCCCGACGAGTCACGGCCAGGCAACCGTTGCCCCCAGCGGTTGACGAGCGCGCGTCCGTCTGGCGTCACACGGCCCCTCCAAGCTCAGCCCCGGACTAACTCCACCACAACCCCACCGCAACCCCACCGCAGAGTCGGCCGTCGATCGACGGCGGTTCCCGATCCGGCGCAATGATTTGTCGGTAAATATCCGATCGTTTTACAACTCGTGGGGCAACGCGCTGGGCACACGCACACTGGAATTCTCTACCTACGTCCGATTCCCACGGAACCAACCAGAGCTGGAGCACGGCTGGGCACGGACATTGACGGAACGAGTTACCACCGCCGTACATGACGGGTGCTCATTACTGCTGCAGGGCCACGTGGTGGGCAGCGGTCGGGCGATGCCACAAAACGAGTCATTGTACCGTACTGACGTGCTCCCACGTTTATAATTCCTCGCCTTCACCTACCCAGACCGGCTAAGGTGACAGATTACGGTCAAAGATCCCGCACGTCCCGCACCGCGTGGGAAGGCCCTCATCCAGCGGTCGAGAGTGAAAAAGGGTGGCGCGCGTGCCCGTGCCGGTCGAGCGAGCGCGCTCCGCACCCGCTCGACCATGCGTACACCTCCGCGGACTTACACTCCTTGGACATGCCGACCTCGAAACACTTCTGCAGGCGGCAGTACTGGCAGCGGTTGCGCGTCACCTTGTTGATCACGCAGCCCTTGTCGCGGGGGCACGTGTACACCATGTTCTTCTGGATGCTGCGCCGGAAGAAGCCCTGCACACGGGGGCAGCGCAGCGCCGCGCAGCGCGGTTAGACTGAGGCCGCGCCGCTGCGCCGCGCAGTCGCCGCCGGGGTCGGCAACGCGGCCCGCACGCGGCAAGGGCCCCAGCGGACTCCCCAGTTAACGCTGCAGTTGTGCGGGGCGGGCAAGAAGGGACGGACGCGTTTCTTTCTACTGCTTTCCACGTTAACAATAAATGCATCGGACATTTCCGGCCCAACCCCTATCACCGTACACACGAGCTCTACTACTTCAAATTTGGGAGTTATTTGAAAACAAGTCGGCCTGCATGACAGCATTAATGTCATTGCGGATTTGAAACACTACCCACAGATGTGATAATTGGGCAAAACCAGGGATAGAATTTGAGCAAAATGCAAGGGCATGCTGTTCCAGGAATTAAAATACAAGAAGGATCGCCGGTCCTAAAGCGAATTCGTCAAGTTTTTCATTTCTAACGGTGACGATTTTTGACTTTGTTTACTGTATGTCACCAACCACACCACAATACCATAGGATTTATAAATAACATTTAATGTAATTTTCAATAATAGATTACATTGGCATATATTGTTTACGTAATTCTCCTTTGTAAAATCACTAACACATTTTATTTAAAAAAGTTTTATTGAACTTTTTGGGTATAATTGGGGATTATATTAGGCTTTCATGGCTTTCAAATGGATCATTATTTCACCACCTAGAAGTATCGGAAATGGGCGGCATGGTGGCGTAGTGGATAATGAGTAGCGCTGATGTCTCACAGCAAGAAGATCCCTGGTTCGATTGCTGGCTCGGGTGCCTTTCTGTGTGGAGTTTGTGCGTTCTCCCCATGTCCGCGTGGATTTTTGCTGGGTAATCCGGTTTCCTCTCACCATACAAAGACATGCTGTTGCCTAGATTTATTAGCCTGCTGAGTAAATTCCCACAAAAAATGTGCCCTGAGATGTACTGGCGTCACATCCTGGGTATTCCCCCACCTTATGCCCTCTATCGGCCAGGGTAGGCTCCCCTCCATCCCCCCCCTCCCCACGACCATGTACAGGATTAAGCGTGCATTGAAAATGAATGAATGAATTATCAGAAATGTGTTTTCATAATGCAACATTTTGTGGGGGAGGATCCCTAGAACTCTTAGCGTAGACGGGGTGGTGGGGACCGACGGCACACACGTAGAGGGGAGAGGGCAGAGGGGAGAGGGCAGAGGGGAGAGGGCAGATTGTGGAGAGGAGAGGGGAGAGGGTTAATGGAGGGGGTGACACCCAGTTTGAAAGATGGTACAGGAAAAGAAGACCTTTTAGAAATCGCATAAAAAATAAACAAATAAGTTAATAGAAGATGAAATTATTTGAACTGAAATTCGGAAAAAATAAATTGACGTTTTAACTGATCGATGATTGCTTCGAAAAGCTGCTCTCTCGGGACAGCCGCGTCATTGGCTCCCTCTCCTCGCGACGTTTCGCCTCACACGTTAGAGGCATCCTCAAGCGCAGTGTGTGTGTGGAGTGCCTGTTGCTCCTTTATGTATGTGGGTACTATGTATGTATCGAGTCATCTTTTGTTGTGTGGGGTCTACATCTGAATCACATTAACACTAATCTCCTTGTCCTATTCACACCCCGGAACTGCGATAACCCCCTCCTGCTTTGTCTGTGGCTAGGCGAGGGAGCGATCGGCGCGGCTGTCCCGAGGGAGCAGCTTTTCGAAGCAATCATCGTGCATCGAGCCGTGAAAACCCACATCATTACGTTTTAGCTGATCAGCAAAAAAAAAAGGTCTCCAAGACCACCGCTGTAAACGGGGCTGCGAGTGGGTGCGCGACGCTGCACGCCTGCATCGCCACGGGAATCGAAAGGCTTTTGGGTTGATTTTTTTCACTGTCGGTCCTCAGCCTGCGAACTCGACGCGACGTCAAAAAGCTCGGCTCCACCGAGCGCTGAGCCTCAAAGCAGGAGGAGGCTCCTCGCCTCCCACCTGTGGCTCGCCACACGGGCACGCAGTCGCGTCGGCGCGCTAAATAAATAAACGAGCGAGTGCGCGATTCACGGGCGAGATTCACGCTTGTTGTCGTTTGTTGTGTCGGGAGCCTTGGCTTTAAATCCTAAAAATCCTGGTAGGAAAGGGATGGGCGTGAGCTGGCACAGCTATAAATAACGTTTATGGACCAGAAGTGCAGATTTACGGCATCTTTTATGTGTGCTTTCCCGCAGGTTAACCATTTCCTTCCTAAAGCATGGCCACAGCACAATCCCGTTTTGTAAAAAAAAACACAAAAGCAGCTGAAGGTGGCCGAGGGTTTTTCGCTGGGGGTGACCGGCGCGACGCTCGTTGGGTTGCGCCGACGCACGCAGGGACGACGGCGCATTTACCCAGCCGTACATCAGCAGCGCAGCGCGGGGTGGCAACACACGGGGGTGGCACCCGCGGGGGTGGCACCCGCGAGAGTGGCACCCGCGAGAGTGGCATACATGGGGATGGCAGCGCAGACCTTTGTTTCCTTCGCCCTATAACTGAGTATCTCTACAAAACCAGGATGGGTTGAATAGCGCTGCCAGCTCACAGCAACAAGGTTCTGGGTTCGATTCCCAGATCGGGTAACTTTCTGTGGAGTTTCCACGTCCTCCCCGTGTCCATGTGGATTTTCGCCAGGTACTCCGGCTTCCTCCCACAGTCCAAAGACACGCTACTAATTATCCTGACTAAATAGCCCTCAGTGCCCTGAGATGTCGCAAACTTGCTTACCCCCTGCCCCAGTGGAGGAGTGTTAAAACGAGCTACACAGCTCAACATTTCCTTCCAGACTTCGTCCGGCCAGCGACCCCCGGCTGCTCGTGTGGCACGAGGCAGTGTCCCACCGGTACCTTGCATCCCTCGCAGGAGCTCACGCCGTAGTGGTACCCGGACGACTTGTCCTGGCACACGAAGCACGGCTTGTAGACGCGCGGGGGGGGCAGCGGCGACGGGGGGCTCGGGATGATCTCCTCCGAGCCGCTGCTCTGGCTTTCCACTGCTGCAGGGGGGCACAGAGGCACGCGGGGCATCAGCACGCGCTCCGACCGCCGCCGCGGCTGCCGACGCCGCGGGGGCCGCGGCCGCCGGGGCGGCCGGGGCAACCGGGCGCAGCGAGTCGCGTGGCAGCAGGGAAACCATCGAGAGATGGGCCACGACAATGAGATCGACAGATGGACAGAGAGACAACCTGAGATAGAGACAGAGAGCTGTACAGACAGACATACAGACCAGGAGGCAGACAAACAACATATGCAGACAGCGAGATAAATAACACACAAACGCAAAGACAAATAACAAACAAACAAAGACACACATGCACACAGACTGATGAACAAATTGCAAACACTCGGAATCGAGGGCAAACATAACATCCATTATTTGGGCTGAACAATGACGGCAGGGGAACTTGCCGAACCGCACCGTGAGCCCCGCCGCCCACACTCCACTCACGCTGGCGGATGCCCTTTATGGTGGCATTTTATTTTTTATATGAATATTCCACAAACGACAACGCGTCGTCACTTTCATTGTCTTCCAGCGTCCGCCTGCAGCACAGCGGAACCCGCACGAATAATCACCGTCGCCGATGTCGTGTCACGCGCTCCGCGATTTGCCCGCCGTGGCCTTGCGTGCAGCACAGCCTCGTGACCGCTGCTCAACGGGAGCCAAACCTCCGCCCAACGCCCGCATTTGGCGGAGGGTTCACGCAGGGTAAAGTGGCCGCGTGGCCGGCAGCGAGTGCAGAGGCGGTGTAACTGCGCCCGGGGCACCGTGGGCCGAATGTCTCGGGCGGCGGCTCACTCCGACGGGGGGGTGGAGGGGGGAGAGATTGGGACAGGAGGCGTGATTTCTGTCCTCGCAAGAGGATCCGCGACGGCCATGCCAATCGGCCGCTGGAGTGAAGGGCGGCGCCGCGGTGGGCGTGGTGCCACGGGGCAGCGCACGGGGTCAAGAACACCATCGCGGTGTCCAGCTGTGGAAACTAACAGCTCGCTCCGCCGCAGTGCAGTCAGCGGTGCGGCTGCTGCTGCCACGATAGAGGTTTTGATGTGAGACTAAAGGACGTAAAAAGGTTTAAGCAACACACACTCAGGCGCACCGGATCTATACTCGTGAATAAATACAATCGCCATATCGATGCTCTCACACCTCCATAATAACTTGTTTTTGCAAGTGGAAAAAAAAACAACGAATCCGATTCTGAAGGCATTGCGACAACAAAGTAATAATACTGGCGGCATCTGCATTGTACGAGCTTCGCTACAACAATGCCCAATATTGTTTAAAAGCTTCGGTTTGACTCAAAACGTACAAAACATCCTGAAATGGCTCGTGCTTAATGTTTGGCAGCGCGACTATGAGCTTCCCCATTGAATGGGCAAGGAAACGAGCGCACACTGCGAAAATAAACCAACGCATCGCCGCGAAAATAAAACACCCACAATTCACCTGTGGTCACACAGGAACTCCAACAACAGAGGCGCTGTAAATTTGGAAACTTTGCCTCGGTAACGCGTCAAACATTTTCCGCGTATAATATTGTGTCAAAACGGGCCGGTCTTGTTACGAGCAATAAATATCTCTCGCTGGTCAGCCGATGTCCTGTGCTGCCTGGGTATAGGGGGATGATCTCCGATGCCAAGGTAAAGCATCGTCCGCTCTGCGGATGCAATGATCGTTCCTCGTCTCCGAGCTACAGTTAACAGCTCAGAAGCCTGGGAGGGCCGCGTTCCGTCCGGCGCGACCTGGTCCTAGCGGCGGTGCAAGGAGCGGGCCCCTGGCGGTGTAGACCTGCGGCGCGCACCGCCGCAGGTCTGCACCGTCCGCTTTACCCCCACCCCCCCGGCGGAGAACTGTCTCGCGTCTGAATGGCAGCGAGGCACAGTTTCTCCGCGGAATTTTTTTTTTTCCCGCAGAGGTCTGCGGTGAGTGGCAGCCACTTCCCTGGGTCCCACGTGCATCATCGTCGTCGTCGGCTTCGCCACGGCGTGGGGTGACGGCGGTGAGCGTTCCGGACGGCGTCACCGCAAACTTTCCGCCGGCGCACGACCACCGGCCAACTGAGGAGCCGCTCAACGCCGCGGCTCGCGCGCACACCGACTAATTGCGAAGGTCACGTGTTGGGAACGGGCCTCCGCGCTCCTTGCCAAACCATACATATCACTTTACGCCGCAGCACTTAAGCGGAGTTACAACCTTAAGACAGCCAAGAGGAATGTAATGTTTACATACGAAAATAATAACCGGCTCCCACGCCGAAGTGTCAATAATAAGGGAGGCGCAGAGGAGTGGATTGCACACAGGAGGAGTGGATTGCACACGGGAGGAGTGGATCGCGCACTGGTTTTCATTATCCCTGCTGTGAGCCCAGCCCTCTGGCAGATGATCTGCAGAAATCTGACTCCCTGGGTGATTTAGCACGGGAATGTCCCATCCACCTCTGAGCAGTAGCAGCAGCATGTGGTCCATGCACAGCTGGAGCTCCTTCACAGATGAATGCCTGGCTAGAAGCCTGCTCCCTGTGCCGCGAGAGACCTGCAGGGTCACCCCTGCATCAGTATTCAGGAGCACACGTGAGCTCGGTGCACTGACACGTGCCAGGAGCATCCGCCTGGGTGTGCGTCCGTGTGTGTCTGTGTGCGCTTGTGTATCTTCGTGTGTATTTGTGTGAGAACTCATACATGCAAGCGTGTGCCGGAGTGTGTGACCACATGTGTGCACGTGCGTATGCCGGCATCTGCGTGTGTGTATTCAATCGTATATTTTTATGAGCGTGTGAGCATCTGTGCGTGCTTGCGTACGCAAGGCAATTGTAGAGGTTACGACACCGCACTACGGATCTGGACATACGACTTCAAGTTCCGCTCGTGGCACCAGCGACGAATTTATGAAGCGGTCGTGAGCCTCCTGTAGATCGTCTCAGCCTCAAATGAACACCTCGTGCGGTATGTAAACATCGCCAATAGGGAGACAAAGGCGGCCGGGCGTGGTGCTGCCCACCCATCCATTCTTGTGCCATGCCGGCCGTCCTAAGTGCTCACAAACAGCAATTGACTCTACAGTGCAGCGCTTTGTGACCCTGGGGTGAAAATAGCTGTATAAATGCAATAATTATTATTATTATTACAGTCTGTTAAGACTGTACAAGGGACCTTTGTGCATAAACGCAACTGCGCACGTTTCCGCATGGCAGCGCAAACTCCGTGTGATCACAGCTCTGCTTTTAAAACCCAACTCAAAGCAGCCTGCGGCTCACGGTCATTCACATTTGGGGCACCGTGCCATTATCTGTAAGTGCCCGCTGCACAGGGGTGTCTTACCAGCAACTCGCACGAGAGTGACTGCAGCACTCGCAGATTCACTCCAGTCATCCGCTCACCCGCGGTCCTGTCACCACCTCGTCACGCTTGTACCGCCGAAGGCACGGTTACTCTTCCCATTGAGTTCACTTGTGGATTTCGTCACCCGTGTTGAGGACTCGGTCTACCAGACCGGAGGTTTAGTCTCATCCACTGTGTTCCACCACCACCCTACAGGTCTTAACACCAAAAAGCATTCACTCATTCAGTCGCTCACCCAATCACTCACCCATAATGCATCCACTCACGAGACCACCACACTGCAGGTCACCTCACTCGTCTATCAGCCTCTCCCCCTGAAACGATGCCCACATTGGAGACCTCTCCAATCGCCTCTCTCATAAAACCCTGACCATCCTCGGTCAACGCAAGCAACGTGCGGCTCACCCTTTCATCTACTCCCCGCTTCGATAGTGCTGCTTGTTGCTGGCCACTCGACATTCGGAGCCATTTGGCCTGCGCTCTGCAAAAGCTGTACGAGCAACATGACTTCCCGCAGGCTCTGCCCAGGAGAAGTGACATTTACACATTTGGCAGAGATCACGCAGCGACTGCGCGGCCAAATGACTCTTCCCCGCTCAGTAATGTTCATCGCTCCCGCACTTCCCGCAGCAGCTCCGATCTGCAGGGAGAGAAAGATTTTCCGCTCGGCTGAATTTCGCGCTCCGCTGATTTAGTTGGCAATGAGCTCATCGCTAAAATCTTCACCAAACAGACGAACCGCCAGCTCCCGCCCCCTCCCCACACACACTGTGCACACTAGGCGACGTTTAGGGCGATGGTCCTAGTTCATTGAACCTCGCCGAACACATATTCTGCATCGTGTCATCTCATGTGAGTATTATTCACGATTTTTTTGTTAGTTTAAATTATAATTCACGCTTGTTACACTGCTGCCAATCCATTACCACACATGTTGTACTCGCTCTGAAGACACTACTGGAGATAATCCATTTGCTCGGTGTTTTACGGTTCTAGAGGTCGTTAGAATCGGCGCTCGGTACGAATGTGCGATGAACGCCACGCGCGGTGCCTGGAGGAGGCGAGGCACGGCGCGGCCACAGCGGTCGGGCGGAGAGGGGAGAGGGGAGAGGGGAGACCCGGCCCCAACCGCACCACGCACGGGGTGTAACACGACAACAACACTGCAACAACGACAACATCGCAGCAACGACAACAGTGCAACAACAACAACAACAAGACCGCAACAACAACACCGCAGCAACGACAACAGTGCAACAACAACAACAACACCGCAACAACAACACCGCAGCAACGACAACAGTGCAACAACAACAACAAGACCGCAACAACACCGCAACA
>JAZEWT010000031.1:4706266-4716299 GCA_036362905.1 Mordacia mordax | reverse complement strand
GGGCCCAGAGTCCGTACAGGTACCCACAAGGGCAGAGGCTGCTTGGGTGTCGTGTCGTATCCTCTGTTATGTTTATCACATAGGGCAGTGGCCCAATGGCTCAGGGGTCAGAGCGGTGGTGAGCAGGCAAAGCACAGATCATGTGGCTAAACCCAGGCCTCAACCAGGTTCTCAAGTGTCACAAGTTTATCATCTCGGCCCGGTCACCAATGACCGCACAAATCAGCCTATCACCTTAAGCTTGGTTCCGCAATCAACGAGGCCAAACTCCCACTTTGACACTGAAGCATGTCGGTGCGACGATCACGAATATCACGAATATCATTCCCACTATCAGAGCGCGCGGGCGAGTGCTGCCTCGCGTGAACTAGAGGCGTTTGAACGGACCTCGCACTTAGTTCTGTGACAGCTGCTCCTTTGGGCCGTTCTCCCATGACGCTCTGCAATCGGAGTAACATCGTCGGAAGTAAACGAACGTAATAGCGCGTCTCCCACACCATGGACACGGTGGGTGTCAGCCAACGAGGCACCCCTCGTTGGACACACACACCAGGCGAACGCGTGTTCAGCGCTCGTCCCACCAGTAGACCTTGGACACGTTGCGCTCCGTTTCGTCAGCTTCCAATAGAGCCACGTGGAGGTGGCGTAAACAGAACGCACTGCCCCGATGGTGACGTAAGTTTATCCAGGACTGCCAGTTCGTCGGTGTTTTTAAACTCAAATGAGCTTGTTAGTGTAACCCTAACCTTCGCAGACAAACCAAACACGTCGAGACTTCTTACATAGCTAAGAGAATAACTCTGTATTGCCATTGTTTTGTAAATCAACTGAAACATTCCTGATAATAGTTTAAATTGTTACAATTACATACTTGGACTGTTAATAGAATTTTCACAACCGCACACAGCTGTTCGTAGAGCAATATTTATTTCAGGTCCTATTTAAACCTTCCTCAATTCATCACCAACTTCCCCAAATACAGGCCAGCGCGTTAGTGACAGACGCCGGGTGCTGTAACTCCCCACGCACGGCGCAATCACTTGGCGCTAAACGATTCCCATCTAACGCCGTGAGCCGGAGCGCCACGGCCCCACGCCCCGGCGCGGGCGCTCGACACCCGCGCGACGCGAGTGCCGCCATCACTTAAAAGGGTGTCGGGCAGATGTTGTCTTTTCAGGATGCGCCATCTGGCCAACGTTTATGCCCGACTCGGCTCGAACCTCCGCTCATATTCACAGGCACCGCCGACAGCCAGCCCATGACAAATGACAGCTCGCAATACCTCGTCACGGTGGAATCGAAAACAAACGGCAGACGAAAGCAGGAGGCCTCGCATGCGAGCGTGCGGCTCAGTGGGCGGGCGGCCCAGCATGGCCGTGGCGGTGGTGCCGAGCGGGCAGGGGGGCCTCAGGGCTCCCCGGGTAACCACACCCGGCAACCTCCAATAACCCCCAACAACGTGCAATTACATTAACAAAGTGGTGCAGCGCACAAGCAAAGGACGCACGGCAGCGGTCGGTATCCGCTGACTCACGACGGCCCCATGGACCTCGACCGCGTGGCCCCCGGCGCTGTTATATGGCCAAAGCCCTCTGCAGCCGAACGGATTGGAGTGAACGTCTTGTAAATGGTTGAGAGAGGGCACGGCATGCAGAATGCACAAATTTAGGTTTGACATTACAGTCATGAAGGCCACCGTGGTTAGAGACTTTAGCGAAAGGTCGATGGGCTCAGAGAGTCAGACACCGGCCCTGGCACACAATCCAATATTCACGATTCAATAATTCGAACCCCGAAATCTCGTAAACCAAGGAATTCTACCGAGAAAGCACGGACTCATGGGAACTCTGGCTGTAAGTGCCGGCACGGCGCAAACACGGCCAGAGTCGACTGCCACTGTCACTAACACATATCCGATGGCATGGATATCGGATACCAGCTGAAAATGTTTAAATCGTTTGCAAAAAATGCAGTGTCGAGTTTCTATACGCACATGAGCATGTTCGCGCACGTTTTGTGAATTAATGTGCGTAAACGAGCATAAATAAGGATGCACGAACGCGTGCATTCGTAAAAACAAACCTCTCGTGGAGGTGAAACTAGAACCCTGGGAAGCCGATGTACGGTGAGAATACTTTATTATTTAGCAGAGTTTTACGAGAGATTCTTTATAATTCGGAATACATATTGATGGATTGTTTTGTTGGAGTTAAAACCTCTCGGGTGAGGATTCGTCACTTAAACTCACTCGCTACCATTGACCTCGTCAGGGTGAAACAAGAAACATGGGCATGACTTGCGTGAGTGGTTAAAAATGCTTCAGTCGAGTCCGCTGTGCCTTGGCAATGAGACAGGCCGCTCCATGCGGTTCTCCCTGGAAAACGCTGTCACCTGGAATCATGGGGCTACAGCTCAGCCGAGCGCCCTGGCAGTGGCTTGCACATGAAAAAATCATAAACACGGCCACCCGTAAATAAATAAGCAGAAGCCTACCCAGCCGGCAAGGAACGAGCGAAATCATTATTCGTCACCAGCAAGGATTGGGCTAACACCCAGTGTCTTCGTGATAGACAGAGGAAAGGTGCGGTATACCACGATGTATGTATAATATATATAATAGGAGAGTCAGGGTCTCATTGCAAATTCTTTCAGTGCCCCGACTGACTGCCAATGTGATGTGACAACTCTGTCGAGGATATCGCCAATCAACTGCACGCTGTTCTCTCGGCTCGAAGCCGACTGTCTGAGCAACAACTCTGGCCTAGGCGACGCAAAAACCTCCCGTAAAGGCCAGTTATTATCAAACAATAACTTACATCCACCCGCCGCTGGGTCACGGCCTCTCTGCACCATTTCAGCCATGCGGAAGGTTTGACTACTTGACCGTGCGTTTCGGTGCCGGGCTCACGAAGAGGGAAAACCGGTTCAAAGATATATCTCGGCGCCAATGTTGGCCGTGGTTGCAAAACTCGGGGTCGCCGGGTTCGTAACGCAGCGCGCAAACAGCTGCACCGCTGCTTCACGTATCATTGCGTGAATTCGTGTCCCATAATTTATCGCCACTGTTTGACTTTCAGTTGAACTGTTCTGATGTTGTTGTCGACACGGCGTTCTCTGCACAGCTCGGATTTGTAAACAGAAAAAAAAAACCCCAACAAAAGTTATTGTTGCTGATTTTCCCATCCCTGTCGTTGTTGCTTACGTGCCGTTCTCTCCGCAGCTCTGTGCGGCGCTTTGTGACCTTCGGGTGAAAAGCGCTCTCTAAATGCAATTCTTATTATTATTATCATTACGTATCGGCGTACGTTTTCGTGGCTCGATGGAAGAAACGTTCTCTCAGGAGTCGCTCTTTCGCGACGGCCGCACAAGCGTCCCCGCTCCGTCCGTCCGTGACGTTCCGCCTTCTCCACGGCTATCACGAGAGAGCCGCGGCTCTTGAGAAGACTTACTACTGCATCGTTCAGGTTTCTGATCAAACTAAATACATGCCATCGAAGCATCCTGAAACATTCTGAACGTCTCATTTCCCATCTCATTGTCAGAAACCGCTTAGTCCTGTACAGGGTCGCGGTGAGCCGGAGCCTATCCCGGCAGACACAGGGCGCAAGGCTGGGATATACCCAAGATAAGACGCCAGTTCATCACCGGGCACTGCGGGCAAATTAGTCTGCAATTCAATTAACCTATGCAGCAGCATGTTATTTGGACTGTGGGAGGAAACTGGAGTGCCCGGCGAAAACCCACGTGGACACGGGGAGAACATACAAACTCCACTACGAAAGGCACCGGAACCGAGATTCGAACCCGGATCCTTCTTCCTGTGAGCCGACAGCGCTACCCACTGGGCTACCGTGCCGCCCACATTCTGAACGTACAAAATGCTTATGCGCATGAGCCATTATGCCTCATTTCACGCTTTATAAGGTATAACACATGAGGCACCTGTTTGTTATTGTGAACTAAAGGGCAACGCATGCACCCACACTGAGCCCAGCGCTCAGTCTCAGATTTGGAAAAGCGCCGACTTCACCGCTCCCACTAACGCGCTGGGTTCACCGCTCCTGGAGACGCGCCACCTTCACCGCTCCTGGAGACGCGCCACCTTCACCGCTCCCGGAGACGCGCCACCTTCACCGCTCCCGGCAACGCGCTTGCTTCGCGGCTCCCACCAATGCGGTGATTTCACTGCTGCCACCAACGCGGTGACTTCATCGCTCCCACCAACGCACTGACATCGCGGCTCCCACCACACCGCTTCGCCGAGGCTGCACAGGCTGCACACGCTGCACAGGTGTCACTTACACTCTACAGAAAGTCTGCAGCATCTTTCATCGGTTTGTGTTCATTCCCCGTAACTTTTGTTACTCAAAACACAACGAATCAACAACTTGAAGATCCAATTTCGGCGCACAGCGAGCGGGCGTTCAAACAAATTAATGCTGAGCGACGTGAAATGGAAGCGGCGGCGGTGACGTCGAGCGCCGCGAATCGGCTGGAGCCCTCCGGGACCGGGCGCACCACTCGCTTGGGTCACCACAACCTCTCATTAATCCCCGAGGGCGATGCCAGGAGGAGCAACACGAGCCACTGCCAGGGTAAGTTCAGACTCCATTGTGCAACTCGGTAGACGGAGAGAAGCCAGCGCATTCCGGGCGGCTCGCGCATACGCGAGCATAACGACGAGCGCGGGGCGGTCACGGTGCGCGCACCAAGCGCTCCTAGAGTACGGCCGCACTAAAGGAGTCCAGACGGCCCGGCGGGCGAGCTCCTGTCTGGGGGTTGACTCGGGGCATCATCCTTTTTGGGTCAATAAACTGAACACCATGTTCTGGGGGGCGGTCAAAGGTCCTTGTTCTATGGCTATACACAGCCCCTGTAAACAGGAAGGGAGCACCACGCTGATGTTCGGTTGAGCAGAAACCACTTTGACTTTTCGACTCACAATCAAGGGTTTAAAATTCATTCCAGAGTTGATCCTACTTTTATTTTTAACAAAAAGGCAAATTTAAGAGAAAATGTGTGAATTCACAGCAGGATAAGGGCCTCCCCCACACGTTATAGAAACGGAGGGTTATGTAATAAATAAATAATCCTTCTTCTTTATTTGAAATTATTGATAATTGCATTTATACAGCGCTTTTTCACCCGAGGGTCACAAAGCGCTCCATTTACCTTCCCCACTCTGCACAGCAGCGGGCACTGTAGTGCACTTCCCACCAAGTGGCTCCGTGAGGTCACGGACAAACATCTTCCCCATCGCCATTCGGCTGCATTTTGAACAAAACAGCGAGCGTTAAGAATATCGTGTTCACAAATAGTACGGTGTCTTGCCACATTCTTACTTTAAAAGCGGTGAACCTTTTGGTAAAATGCGCCCGTCGCTGTATATCACCTCCTCCCGCGACCGCCTGCTCCTAATCTCGCTCCACTCCGCCCGCGGGGAGACGGAGCGGTGCCGCGGGGGATCTGTCCGCGGACAGACCGAGGACAATGGCGAGGGGCGCAACGGCTCCGCGAGCCCCGTCGCGCGCGGCCGGCGGAGCAGACCTCACGAGGAGCGAAGGTCGCAGCAGACGGATGACCGGGTTCGCTTTCCGCGCAGCATCGGGGACGAAGGGCCCACAACGTGATTTACCGAGCGTGCCATCTGCTTCGGACGGGGTAGCGGGGCTGACTCGTGGTTTCGGGCTCCAGCAGCGACCAAGTTCAAGTGGTGACGAAAATTCTAATTTGTGTGGCTTAGAGGGCTAGCGATTGGGTTAACGAACTTTTAAAACCAACTTGGTCGCTGTGTGTTTTTGGAGTTGTGTGCAAGAACTATCCCACAAGCAAGTGTCAGCAATTATACCAGTGAACAGTTGAAGATGATGGTCGTTACTGTGATCCACGTTTGGCATTTGTCGTAATAGGCCCACATTACCATCACGGTTTGATATGCATCAGGCCGTGTACATTACACAGTAATTGCCCTGCAGTAATAATACAATAATACGATTTCATAAAGCCTCGAACGTCAGCTTTGCCATTATAAGAACTGTTACCTCTAGATTCCTGAAACGGCTACAGATATATCGACTGCAAAGCTGATTTAACCGAACAAGTAAAATTAGCATTGTGAAGAAAATGGTTTGCGCAAGGTTTACAAATGCTTAGCTCATTTGTCTTGTAAAGCATGTTTATCGCGTCTAAGACACACTGCCCTAATCTTGCCATCCATTTTGCAGCACTTAATAAGTAAGGCTAAGGATGCGGGGGGAGGGTGAGGGGGGACGTGGGGGCACGTGGGGGCACAATCCCCCCCCACCCCCCAGGATCCACAGGGAGACAAAAAGAGCAGCGACAGCCGTCGGTGCTTAATAAAGGGATTCGTTGTCCACAGGCCTATGGCTGAAGAGTCCGCGCTGCCGCCCGCTCACATCACACCTCATAGGCTAAGTCGGAGTTGAGCCTGACTAAAACCTGTAAGGGGGGTCTCCGTGCATGGAACAGGTGTTTCAGGCTGGGGGGATCTGTTATCAGCGGAGAGCAATGTAGAAAACTCCATTGTTTTACGCTTCTACGCTCCCGGCCTGTGCTTCCACGCTGTCACCGATCCAGACTGACCGGCGTGCCGAAGAACGGAGAAATCACCAACCCACTTGCCGTGCCGATGTCTGGGAAGGGCCCTCATCCAGAAGTGGACTGACATAAAACACCAAACTGGTACACCGAGCTTGGACGAAAGCAAGGCTCAACCACCGCCGCGCGCGGCTCGAGGGCGCGAGATCGTCGTCATAATCCAGACTCTTTTGCCGAAATAACATCGGCGGCGGTGTGGGCAGGGGTTGCGCAACGCCCCGACTGCTTGCCTGCGGCCTGGCTGGCTGCCTCGCTGACCCTGCGGCGGCGGCCGCTGCGCCCAGGGGTTCGCGTGACCTCCCCTCCGGGATCCCCCGAGTACGGACGCACGCGGAACGATCCGGCGCCCCGCGGCGTAAACAAGGCGGCGTTGTGGTGCCCGCGAAAAGGCTCGCTGCTGCACAACGGGAGCAACTGAGGTAGAATTCACCGGCCTCGCACCGGTTTAAAAAAAAAAAAATCAATGACATTCATTTCAGCACATGAATAACTCCAGCTTTACTAAAATTTGCGCATTCATGAGGTGAGGTGATATTTCAACTGCGCGCTCCTCCGTTAGCGGAAGTGAATCTGTTAATCGCAGGTGGAGCTTTAGCTACGAGACAGCTGCGAAACAGTTCATTGCCTGAAAACCAGACGGTCAATTATGCAAACAAACTGTACAGCGGTTGTCTCGCCCAAAGAATGCAAAACAAAACATGATGAATGCTGTGCATTCATCAACATCTTTCAACTCTTTGGCTTCGAACGTTGAAAACTCAGCTTGTGGGTTTCATCCCGGCGAGCGCGCCGGGCCCCGCTGTCACCGCGCCCCCGCGCGTCCGCCCGTCCGTGGCTCCGCTTCGGTCGCTAATCGCGTGACACGGCGACCGCAGGAAAATGCTACTCGCCGTCCGCTGCACGTCTGCTTCGCTCGCACGTCGCTCCAAAGCCCAACGTTTCCAATGTCCAAAATGTACCGAATTTACGTTGGAATTTACGCACAGCAATCATCGTTCCCGACCGGCAGACTTGTGCACATTTGCAGGAGCTGAGTTAGAGACAGCTGCGGTCCCGGGTGCCCTTTTAAATGTTTGAGAGACGTTGCGATCTAATGCTCTTTGACACGCCCCAGCGTAAGGAGGCCACTATACCTATAAGCGGAATATTGCTAATATTATTAACAGCAGCCCAAGGAACAGGGGCAGTAGAAATGTAGGCACATCATCGCTATCTTGGGAGATGATGACGCATTTGGCCGAGCTAGACGAGAAGTGAAATACGGTCATGGAAGTCTAACAATGACACCATAGTCATAATTCTGTTCCCCAACGTGACCGCTGCTTTTCGGGAAGTTTTTTTCTGCTGCCAAGCAACATTCGTAGCTTCACGTGACAGCCGAAGAAATGCCGAGGTGCGGAGTGACCTCACGTCTCGAAAGTGTTTCGTACTCGCTTTCTTGAGCGTTAAAAATAAAACGCAATGGCGGAACCGGCTCGAAACGGAGCGCAAGACTTCGCAAAAACACCCGGCGTGCCAGCCGCCGATTCACAAGAGGCGCGCGGCGGCGGCAGCGGCATTAGCGCCCTGTCTAGCCTCGGTGTGCGACAAGAGCGAGGCGGCGGCGGTGCATTCGCCCAACCGTTGCCTTCTTGGCACCGGCGCGACGCCACTTCCTGCACTGCAGCTGCGCGGCGCCCGCGCAGCTGCATCTATAATTACCGCCCGTTCGCGGACAGAGAGGTTGCGATCTTGGGAGCGATGACGGTTATGTGCGCAGCTGCACTCGACAGCGCTCGGCGATTTTAAGTCGGCACTGGGCTGCACCCCAACTGCCACGGAGACTTCTTGGCGAGCGTGTGGTTTCTGGAAATTGAGAAACTTGTTTTAATAATCTTTTTTTTTACACTAAAAGCATGTTTTAAGAAACACGTGCTCAATAGGCCATTAAACATGTCTACAGCAGCACAATGCTGTCGTAACTTTCAAAAGTAAACAGGTAAACAGGAAGAAAAAAAAACAACGCGGATGTTTGTCCAATCAACCTGCAAAGGACATTTATATTCGGTTGCGGATTTCAGACATTACGAACAAACCGCATGCGGTTTAAGTGAATAAACGCAGCTTTCATCAGAAGGACCCAGGCTGAACGGGAAACTGAGCAGCTACGCAGGTGAAGTTGCGGCGGTCTTGGCCATCAGATCCTCAGCATCCCAATTCATCATCACGTGCAAGCGGGACTGGAAGTGTCTGATGGAGCTCGCCACCTCTTCGAAGTGACTCATCCACGAGACGCGGCCGGCGACGTCACCGCGGCGAGTGTCACCTCGCTCCCTGCGGTGTGCGCGCCGCCACCGCAGCCGCCCTGTGTCTCACGCCGCTCCTCTCCTCTCTCTCTCTCAATGACGCTTCACTTCCCATCTGGCCGGACACTGGCTCACCGCCGGTAACTCCCCGCTGTGAGCGGTCGGCGCTTCATTGGGCAGCGACGCGGAACAAGGGCAGAAGCAGAGCACGGCACGAGGAACCTTCCCCCCATCAAACGTTCACACGTTCACAACTCTCACGTGCTTTACATGTAAATCTCTACAACAGGGCGCAGCAGGCCCAGACCAAAAGCTGAGGATGCTGCCAAGCGAGCGTCTGATCGCGCGTGCCCGACACGGCCTCACGGCGACAGATTACGAGGCCGGCAATCGTTCTGGCAGTGGGACCACGCAAGCGTAAAATTACCCCGCGAGATAGAAAGAGCAGCACACAGGGTGCAGTGCTGGTGACCGCTTTACACCCTCTCCAGGGCCCAGACGTTTAGCAAGCCCAGGTTCCTCCAGGCAGAGAACTGGACATCAGCGGTTGGTCGGGGGAGTGGGGGGGGGAAGACACGGAAACGTTCCCGTGGCACCCATGTTATGTTTCTGATTAACAGTCGCGATGTTACGTGGGCATCACGAGACATCGCAGCCGATTAACAAGGGCAGTGCCACAGACACAACAGCCGACAGCTTGCCGCTGTCCTTGACAACAATGTTATGAGGAACATGATCCGTGAGGCGAGCAAGGGGCTCGTGGGTTTTTAAACATCTCACGTCTCGCGTGCAACTATTTACAGTACACATTTATTTATTTAATACGTTTATATATAATGATCATAACGTCAGCTGCTTAACTATTCTAGCACCAAGTGTGCTATACTCCAGCAACCGAGCTCCCACGTACAGGACACTGTTAGTCACGTAAAAGAGAATAAAACTATAGTATTAGAATAATCGTTGGGCATGCATATAAATTAAAAATTGTTCATTCAAAACGGCGCCGAGACTCGCGATAGAATTTCGCGCACGATCGCATTACATCTGGGTTATTGAAGCAAATAAACCTGTGCACACGGGACCAGGAATCGAAAAGAAGCACGGTTGTAAAAATCACACACGAACCA
>JAZEWT010000031.1:4618351-4629571 GCA_036362905.1 Mordacia mordax | reverse complement strand
TACGAGCAGCGCAGGCCGGCTGGGGAGCGCGGCGCAGGCAGCAGCAGGAAGCTCCGCTGCCTCAAAATAAAAATAAAAACACCACCACTGCCGCCAAAGGACAGTAACCTCAACCTCAACCCTAATGTCAACTGTAATCCTAACCCTAACTGAACCACGAACCTAATGCTACTCTGAAGCCAAACTTTTACGAGATCTCTTAATCCCAATCCTAAATCGCACAATCCTCTCCTCTAAACCCAACCTTACTCCGAAGCTGATTCCCAACCCATATGACCCCATCCCTAACACACTATGAATTCAGCTAAATTAAGTACAGAAATCAGACTGAACATCATTGGTTTTTAGGCGACGTTTGGCAATCATAGGTGACAGCGCTGGACCACCAACTCCCAACTCCCGAGACCCTTGTTTAATTAATAATTCCATTTATAGAGCGCTTTTCACTCGAGGGTCACAAAGCGCTGCACAGAGCTGCGGAGAGAACGGCACGCCAACAAGGACGAAATCAGAGCGGAAAATCAGCAACAAAAACGTTTTTTGGGTTTTTTTTTATCTTTGGCAGCTGCCCGGCTTACAACAAGGGGCTGCATCGATACCAGCTCAGCACTCTGACCTCTGAACCACTAGGCCGCTTCTCAAAATCGATTCCGATTCGGTGGCGTGGTGCTCTCCAGAGGGGCCAGGGCTCTCTATAAATGCCGCCATGCCCACGCGCTATGCCCACCGAGCGCCCGGATGCGCTCGGTGGAAAAATGAGCGTTTCACACGGCGGCGGGAAATGTTGAGTCGAGGCAAGGCGAGCGTGAAGCAGTGTCACCGAATTTAAACCTCGACCCCCCCCCCACCGCGGAGAGCCCCCGTGCATTGATCAACGCAAATTGACTTCACATATCATCAGCGTTTGATGTCAAGCGTCGAATGTCAACGCTCATCATCGCAGGAGGCCGGGCGCCCGTGACAGGGGGCACGCGTAATGAGGGTAAGGCGGAAAAAGGGGGCGGACGCGGCGCGCACACCACCGCACACCACCGCACATCACGAGAGTCAACTCGCACTCTGGATGAAACCAGGGCAGCTCTTGCTCCGCTCGAGCTGACTCTGATTTGCCGCGCACGCCGGGCCAGCGCGAAGACGTCTAAGAGGAGGGAATGGCGGCCGAAGAGAAACGACCGAGGAGGAGTCGCTCGTCATGGACGGCGCAACAATTCAGCCGCTTTGTTTATTTTCACTGCGTCTGTGTGCTCGCCGCGGAGTGATTACACTTCTATACGGGGAGCAGAGCGCCGAACACGTGGCCGAGTACTGCACGCAGTCTGCAGGCACGGGAAGAAATGTGTAATAATGCATGATTAAAATAAATTGCACTCGAAATAATGCATGTGAGAAACCACGCCTTTATCTTTGTACATGCTGCATGGCGTGGAGCGATTAGCACACCGCGCTATGAATATGATGATCCACGTTCGGTTCACAGCCATGGCTAACATCAGTGGCAAGCAAAATTTGAACCGGTCTCAGCCATCCTATTCATAGACCTGTCACTGTAGAATCACACAAACGCCCACGACCGATATGCCACGTGAAAGCCTTCATCCAGCAGTGGAGCGACAAAGAGGCCGCATGCAGCGGCACGCTTCGTGCTGCGTACTGCACACGCAGCTGTGTGGCCGGCACATGGCCCTGAACCGTAGCCACCCCCCCCCACCGCGGCGCGGGATTCTGCCGATCACAGGTTAATGGGAGCGGACACGGCAGGGCACGTCCTCTGCTCGTGGTTTCCGCCCGAGTGAGCCGCAGCGCTGTTGAGCTGTCGGCCCGAATCCCGGAGCGTCAATTTCCCGAAAGCCACCGGCAAACCCATTTCCGTTGAACGACGGCGTTCGCTTAAGTTCGCCGCGCTCGGCGCTTGCGTCCAGTTGCTGAACGAGGCCCGCACGGTCGCACCGTCCGGGCGGCCGTCTGTGCCGAGCGGGGCGTTGGACCGCCATCTCGCCGCAGGGTAACGACGCGACCCGGCGTGACCGAGACGGCTAATCTGTGATTAACGGCATCTTTGGCAGATTTCACCAACTTGCTCGTTAACACGCAACCGGTTGCGATGGCGACGGGGGCGGCTGTAATCCAGTCAGGTGACGGTGGGTTTGGAGGAACGGCAATGGCAGCCAAAGCTGCGGCCCGCCAGATGCGTCTGGCTGAGCTGTAGAACTACGTGGATTTACATTTGAATGCCGTGTTTCGCTTCTTCTGTGAGTGTTTCTGTGTGTTTTCCGCCCGGCTGTGATCGCTCTGACCTCAACTTTCTTCGCTGCTTCGCTCGCATTTAAACGTAACTGCCCTTTATCATTGTTGACCCAGGTCACTCTTGCAAATGAGACGTGTCCCGGTCTCTCGACGTCTCACCTGGATCAACAAATAATCTCTAAAGCCCTCTGCCCACCTCCGTACGCTCGCCTTGTCCGAACACAGGCAGAGGCAAACGTGCCCTGCAGCGGAACTTCTCACGTGTGGCTGCAAGAGCTGAATTATTATCTGTCGCCACTCAGGAGCGTTGGGAGCACCCTCGACTGTTAGGCTGCGATACAACCACGCACGCACAACGGCGTGAGTCATAACACAGGGGACCTTTTTTTAAAAACAAACAGGTGACCTTCAACAGAAGGGGATTTTTAAAACGCGCTTGTCGGGCAGAACCTGGAAGTGACCGTCACTTTAATGCGCAAAACAATGCAGAAATATGGGCATGGTAAGTTAAAAGTTTTGAGACGTGGAGCACAATTTCAGCAACACGATCCCCCCGGGTGACCTGAGCGCGCATTAGGCGAGAGGTTATCTAATTATACATCAGCGCGGACACTGGGCGACGTTAAACGAAATCTGCCAGCGCTGAGCCGCGCTGGGCCGTGCTGTGAAAATAGCGAAAGCGACAAACGACCCAGACGGCAGCTGGCTCGGTCGCCGGCCAGTTTCCAGGACATTCGCCAAGCGCGGCAGACATCCCGGCCTCATCCGCCGCTGATCTATGTGTGCGCGTCGCCATGGCCACGCGAGAAGCCGAGAGCTAACCGGACGGGAAGTGGGACATTCCCCATCCTTCCGCGCCAACTCCGCCGCACAAACAGCCGAGGCTCGCAGCACAACCCCGCAGCAAGCTTCCTTCCTCCGCTTTAAACAAGCCCATAATTAGCTCCTAAATCATGCGCGGCTTGAGTTTTTTTTTAATTCAGGTCGCGCGGAGCGGCCCTCCGTGTTTTGCTGCCGACGTGCTTAAGGCGTCGCTCTTGTGCAACGCGAGGAGGCTCTTTTCGCGACGGCGATCGTTCGTCCTCGAGGTCAGCGTGTCCGCGGCGTGCGCTCGCAGACACGCTGACCAAGCCAAGGCTCCCGTGCATGCGGCATCGCTCCCCAGCCCCGCCGTGTCATCTGCCCGAGAGCCGATGGGTGTTCTTTACCACTTGTGGCAGCATCACACGACCCAGGGATCTAAGTCAATGCTCGTTTTTTTTTCCATCGCTCAAATGTCTGCTAAATTAGCAAATTATCCGTGAGGATAGTTTTTAAAGCCCGGCGATGGACTGGCGTCCCATCGTCGATATATCCTTGCCTTGCGCCCTGTGTCTGCCGGGATAGGCTCCGGCTTCACCGTGACCCTGTATAGGACTAAAGCGGTTTCAGACAATGAGATGAGATGAGATAGTTTTTAAATGTGCACCTTTTTACGCTGGTCAGAGCGTGCGTCGGGAATCGATGCCAGCGCCCCGTCACGCGCTCAGCGCCGTCGTGCAATCTGCGCCATGCCCCCGGTCGCTCGTAGCAGCCGCGCATCTCGGTCCCGGCTGCGCTCGAGCGCCAGACCGTCGCAGCGCCGCGAGCGTCGCCAGCACGGGCGGATCAATGCAGGCCGACAAACGGGCGCCGATCGGGCAGCGGCCGGGCAATGCGCGCGCCGTCGCGTTGGGTTTCACGCGACCGGCTTTTCCCGGTCACAGGCACGGGCTTTTGTCCGAAAAAAAGCCAAGCAGGTGCGGGTCGTGCACGCGCAGCACCCGCACCGCCGTGGGGACACGTGGGCCGAGCGGCATCGCCAGGCGGGGCGGTTGGACGAGTGGCAACACGGGCGCAGGGGACCCGTCACGTTACACCGCCGGCCCCAACGACTCTGAAGGAAACCCATTCACTCACAGCTGCTTTTCGGTTGTTTCTAAGGTCCCTGGCCAGAGAACGTGCTCTCCAAAAATTAGTTGCAAGCGGATGCATGGTCCGTGAGTGGCATGAGAATGCACCCCTTGGCCCATGTTAGACATGGCAAGCATTACCCCCCAACGGAAAAACATGCCGCTAAGGAGCAATTTGGTGATTATTGATAGGAATTTACTACCAATGCCTCTGTTTGCCTAACTAATCAGCAAGCAATTAATGCCATCGACTAGGCCCTTCCATAATTGGCTGGACCTTAATGAGTAATTGCTCTGGCTTTTCATTTATCTCAAAGGTCCTGTTTAAAAAAAAAACCCACAGCTCACCACAAAGCGATGCAAATCGGCTTCTGGGGGACGCACCGATCGCCAGGGAGGCCCCACCTCAAGCGGCCAGGCCCGCTCCCACTACGCTAAACGCTAATAAATAAATCCATAAGCCCCGCAGCTCCTGCAGGGCGGCGATTGGCATTAATCACCGGCGGCCAGACTGATTAACCGCACGGCATCGTCGTTCCGCGCGCGTCGCCACCGGGAGGACGGCCATCGATTCGGCGCCCGCCCTCCCGTGGAGGAGGAGGAGGAGGAGGAGGGGAGGCGCGAGTATTTCTCCTTCCTCGGCACGGCAGTCTCTATCAGCCACGGGGGAGAGGGGGAAAAATCAATCCTAACCTTCCTCAAAGAGGCAAGTGGGAATAATCAGCATTAGTTTTGCATCGCGACCTTGTTCAAACAATTGTTTCAATGTCAGGAATATTATCGCCGTCGCCAATGCGCAGCGACCGCTCAGCGCTCGGCAGCAGCAGCCACCGCCGCCCCTCGCCAAATACACGATGATTGTGCCGATCGCTGGCGAGTGGACGCGCAGCGCCAACAACTCACATTTGAAATGCAAATGGTTCTCATCGATTTAGTGCCACGACTGAACGATGGTATTTTTTTTTGGAAGGAGAGGCTAAACGCACAGCGACATCTACATCAGGACCGATATTCACAACGATCTTTCGCCAGTCCTTCCCAGTGTCTTTCCTCCCTTGAGGTTCAGTGCAGCCACCCTTAGCAGATCCTCACTGCACAATCTCACTGCAGAAAAAAAAAACTGTAAGGAAACGCAGTTTTTAAATGTGTATGGTGTCTGAAGAATTGCCTCCGTCGGGCAGACTGTTATGACGATGCAGTCTGAGATAAATAGTTATTGGTGACAATGTTCTGCATGTTCGGGAAGACTGGGAACCCATGTCCTAAATAGAACAGAACATCAACAATACTTTCCAACAACAACAAAACCATTGCAACACGTGCATCGTGAGGAGAGTAGACAGATGCGCAGAATTGTAATTGTTTATTTTGAGAGCACCAGCGATGGACTGGCGTCCCGTCGTTGGGTGTATTCCTGCCTTACGCCCTGTGTTTCCGGGATAGGCTCCGGCTCACCGTGACCCTATATAGGATTAAGCGGTTTCAGATAATGAGATGAGATGAGATTTTGAGAGCAACAGTGCTCGAGGGGAAAATAAAAGTTTTGAGACTGGATTCAAGAAGGACAGGGAGTGGACAGGCTTGGTTGCTTGGTGACATCGACAGAGTTCAAGGCTGGCAGTGGGGAAAGCGAGCAGGTTTTGGTTCCTAGTGATGAGGAGCAGAGTGGAAGAGGTAGGCAAAGATGACTCCATAAACCAGGGGTTCTCAATCTTTTACACCTCAAGGCCCCCTTGGCCTACCTGGGTCTGGTCTCTACAGACCAGTGGGTGGCGCTCGCGGACCATTTATGGGTCGTGAATCACCGGTTGAGAATGGTGGCATAAAGAGGATGGTGGGAATGGTTTCGGGGCCAAAAGATTGGGTGATGAAGAATTGGGGTAAGTGACCTCATTTACAGATGTGGGTGAGAACCCTGGCAGTGGTGTTTCATCTCGACATTTAAATATATGTATTTGTAATGTTCTAACACATACAGTAAACGACCAAAATTGCCAATAACGCTGCCGGTGCAGTCCAATGGGCACACGCAAAGGCAGGATTGGCGCGTCTCGCAAAGTCTTAACGCAGGTGACGATAGGCGGATGAGGACCTGGCAAGCGGCGGCCTGGCCCGGAGGCCGGACTCCCTGGGAGGTAACCGATCTGCTTGGAAGGGGAGCAGTGGACGGAGGAGGGTGTAGCGGGGCAACAGCCAAGAGCAGGAAGCAGCTGCTGCCCTCGCTGGCACTGCTCAGCTATCCACGGGGCGTCGTTCAACACCGCCCACATAGCGCCACGCTCGGTTCCTTGGCGTAATCTCGCAAACGTTGAAATTAACTCATCTCCATCCGTTAATTGTGCCAAGGACGGCAACTGTGTGTTGCCTCCGTGCGAAATGGCTGCAGAAATTTAAATTTCATAACGTTTTGGAAAATGTGAATCATGCAACTGAGCAAAATAAACTAACGAGTGTGTGAGCCCAGTTAGTAATATGGCAGTTTCCCAGCAGCCACGTTCAGGAAACCGTGAGTCAGACCCGAGCCCACGGTGCATCTCTATAAACACAAATAAACAACATCCTACTCAGCAAAGCCACAATAACGGTCACCACCTAGTTTATGAATGCTCTAAAGTAAGGTCGTTAAATGTTGTGCCTGGAAATTCGTACAGTAGCTTCTACTAGAAGTGTCATTTTCGTGCAGAACCAATTGCAGGGATGAGCCAGAGGTTAATTTTAATGCGGTTTTGTACAGTTCAACGAGCTGTAAAACATGATTGTACATGGCACACCACATCCAGTATGCCTTTCGTTATGGCGGTGGATGCTGGCCATGTGACTATACTGCTGTATTGGTAAGTCAGAAAAAAATCGGCGAAAATTGAAGCCACATATATTGCATAGGTTCCCATACAGTGGTATCTCTTCCACCCCTCTTCAAATTACCAAAGCCCTTACTTACACTGGCAAGAGGCCTCACCTTTGGTTTAAGAAAATTACAGCCACATTTTTCCCTTCAATTATGGATAAAACTGAAATATCACTTAGTCACAGAGGAGCAAATAAAAATTTAATTAAACCTTGGTGAACAGATAGACCTTGTAAAAAAGTTCATGTATGCTCTAGTTCATGCTCAGTAAAATAAATGCAATGAACCTGTGCCTGAAAAAAATCTATTATTTTACAAGTAAAAAAAAAAATCTATTCTCAAATGCCAGTTTTACTTTACTCCAAAGAATGAGACTGAATTAACAGAAGACGACCCGATTGGAACGGTGCACTAAAACAAAAATAGACTAAACCTCTAGATGGGACTGAGATAATTAATCTCAGTGCCGAGTGACGTGGAGGGGGAGTGGGAGGGGGGCGAGCGGGGTGAGCGCAACCGGGAGGCACCGCCACCCCCGGCCAGATCCGGCAATCACCGCGGTGTGGCCGACGGATGCGTGGGAACGCGCAGCCCAACACAGCCACATCGCACATTCTCAGGAAACCGTAAAAAAAAAGGCTCCCAGTGTAATTCTGGCATTTCTTATCAGACTGCAAATTGTATTTTTTTTTCCAAATGACAAATCAATGAGTCGGCAGATGCCTGAGTCACACCGATTTTACACATGGGGCCCAGCCTTACATTCCTCCAGCGGACCGAGAGTGGCGCAGCAGCTGATGTCACTGTGCAGCAACATGGACAATTTTTCGACGTGTCATCGAAGCTGGAAAGAAAGCTATGGAGCTCTCGTTCACACGCTTGGGTCGACAACAGAGAACATTTACAGAAGAAGTGACAAAGGTGGATACCGTGAACGACCGTACGTGAACTCGGAATCGGTCAACTGACGTGAGAAAACCTGCACTCCGAGCGCAGCAATAGGTCCCGACCGGAAGAAATGCTGACAGCTATTGGGGGGGGGGGGCGCTTCACAGAACAGCTCTGCATCTCTTTATCGTGGAGCAAGAAATGAGTCGAGACGAGCGGAGGCCACGGACAATGGCCCGAGAACTCCCAGTGACCCAGTCGGCTAACGTGTAGATATCTCGCCATAACGGGCTTCGTCACTGTGAGGGGGGCGTTTGTTTGCTCTCATACCCACGACTGACACCTCTCCCGCCTAACCTCCTCGCGCAAGAGACCTCCTCATTGATCTTTCATCTCGGGGCTTTCAAAATCAAACGCGCGGCTCACAACAACCAGATACGGCGAAACGCTTCAACCAAATTACAAAAAAAAAATTACGACACAAATCTGCACCCTCGAGTTGTCAATAACATAAGCCCTCTCGGCATAAAGCGTGAATACATACTTAAGCAAGCCATTGCTATTCACAATGAGCCCTATTCAGGATCGGCATAACCGCTCGGTGTGGGGGAATGATCCGCGGCGACTACTCGGGCACGTTCACCCTGAACGCGTCTGCGCGTCCGATTCTCCATCGTTGCCGCACTGCACCGCGATTCAAATCGCGCAGCGCCGGTGGGCAATCTTACAAATGCCCATTGTTAAAGCTCACCACCAAAAAAACCTCGTTCAACCAACCGTGAATGAAGCTGCAAG
Organism: Mordacia mordax; assembly: GCA_036362905.1. Taxonomy (NCBI): domain Eukaryota; kingdom Metazoa; phylum Chordata; class Hyperoartia; order Petromyzontiformes; family Petromyzontidae; genus Mordacia; species Mordacia mordax. The sequence goes on along the minus strand of JAZEWT010000031.1, from coordinate 4,620,865 downwards.
CAACAGGACGCTGCCAAATAACTGTGGCACTGATGCAGCAAGGGTTAAAGACTGACGCGATACGCCGTGCACACTGAAGGGCTTAATAAAAAAAAATAACTTCCAAACTCTCGGAGAAAAGTAATTTTCACAGACCTCACGTGGAATACACTACAGTATATTCTTTTCAACATCACATTAAACGTGTTTTAAGGGCTCATGAGTCTAATCACCACAGCTGAAACCGCACAATAAGCACAAGCGATTTGTGAGCCTGCAGAGAGCTTGCACCTTTCTCTTGAGAATTTTCTGCACGGCACGTGTGGCTTGTGACCTCAGATTGCCATCGGCCAGCTGCCCTCTCCGCACGCACACGTGGGCAGCGCGAGCGCGTTTCCCAGGGTTCGGGAGCAGAGTAACTTCCTGATTAGAATACGGGCGCACGTTCTCACAGCAAACCAACGTCGGGCTCGGCCGTTCGGTTCCGACGACCCCGCCGCGGATCATTACCGCCGTTACAAACAAGTCCGCGTGAAGCCGCGTGCCACCACGGACGCTCGCGCGCATTACGCGGTCGCCGCGAAGACAAACCGGGGAATTTGCGGTCGCGCGGCGTGCGATGCGTCCACCTGCTTCTCACCTGCTGTCGCACCTGGCGTCCGAGGAGCACCTCCCGGCTTCGCGACCCGCTCCGGGGCGTCCGGCGCTCGCCGTCAGCCACGCTCTGTCTTCTGCGGAACGAGCGTCTTCCCGCGCCGTGCCGCGGGCACCCGGGCGGCTGCACGGCGGCGCGGTGGCGGGCGGCGCGGAGGGGGGGGAGGTTTCGGCAGTGACGCCACCCGGCTCTTCCTTGGTGCGGCGCTGACGAGGGGAGGTCACCTTTAGGAAAAGCAGCGACGCACTGAGGTCACACGCTGCGGTCACACGCCGCCACAGCTGGCAACGGCAGCCTCGTTGAACTCACATTGTCGCAGCGTGGTAATCACCTTGTCATTGCAGCGACATGCCAACGGATGAAGACATTATTTATGATGACCTAGTGCGTGACACGCGGGAGGATTTGAATTCTAATCACATTTCTTTCTCTGTACGCAGACTTCACAACGTTGCATCCCTGAAGCAGACACCGTGAGCGCGTTCGAGTGTGTGCATGTGAGCGTGAGATTAGATGGACTGATGTGGGATCGGAAAATGCTGAGCCGATTGGACTTTGCCGACAACTGGTGCTAGAGGTGTAAACCTCGCTTTCTTTGGAGCAGGCTCGTGGAGGACGTTTCTGTGAAACAGCAAAGGGCAGAGGAGTGACTCACAACAACGAGCGGAGAGCCGGGCAACTAAAACACAAGACAGAAGGGTGTGGAACGCATCCACTGCATCTGCCACTCGTCCCGGCGAATGAATCCATAGCACCTGGGTCTGTCCCGTGACCTCCAGTTAGCAGCGAGCCTGTTTTCCTTCACGTTGAATCAAGGTGCACCGAGCCTGATCGTCGTTGTTGTTGTGCTGTTTGTTGTCGTTGTTACGTTGTTTTGTTGCCGATTCCGTACACTCGTCTATTCGAGGCTTCTGTGTGATTGATTGGTCAGAGCCGAGCTGTCAAGATGCAAGCAGCCGTGTTGTGAAAAAGAAGCGATGATACACTGAGCGAGGGATTCACGTGCTCGCTGTGTTCCCTCCGCTCAGAGAATCAGTCCAAGCCCAACAACAGCGTGGGAATGCAGGGATGGTAGAGTGTTTGGGAAATCAGCTTGGTAAAAAAAACACTCATCCCAAAAATGTGATGCGTAAGTAACATTAAACATCATCACAACACACCGAAGTGAGCTCTTTTGTATTTATATTCTCATTTGGCTAAGACACCGGTCTCCGAAATGAACGTCTTACCCAGACCGGTCACACACCGGCCTCCCCATCTGCCAGGCATCGCCGCTTCAGCCACAGCAGCGGGTCTTAAAAGTTTCCTGCAACCCAACGGACGATTACCCGACATCTCATTAGCGGCGGGGGTACACGCCGAGGGGGTGGCTGAGCAGATGAACATTAAAGACAACCGGGCACGGTCAGACGCCCGCTTTGCAATGCGCCGCGTCNNCCCCCCCCCCCCCCAAGGTTTTCCCTCGCTTACGTGAACGCTCATGCCACTCACCTACTCGCACTGACCGATGCAGCCATCTACCAAACCGATGGAAAAATTAGGAGCAGCCCACAGTGCCACTGCGGTCTCCAGTCGCAAACCGAGGGCCACATGGCACCGCCACATGATACCGCCACTGCCCACTGCCATTGTTCGCTGGCAGCATTTTATGTAATTTACCGTGCGAGGCCGAGTCTGTGGGACTATGGGGAGCGATGACGAGTGGCCGACCTGCGCCTGCTCGGGAACATTTATTCCTTCCTTGTTTGTTGAAAAATTATTATTTTTTGCTCCGCCTACTTTATGTCCTATAATTTACTGCTACTATTTCACTTTCAGTGGAACTGTCCTGATGTTGTTGTTGACATGGCGTTTTCTCCACAGCTCGGATTTGTCCAACC
>JAZEWT010000031.1:4594792-4609768 GCA_036362905.1 Mordacia mordax | reverse complement strand
GAATTCTTTAATCGGCCATCTATTATGATTATTCACACAAGAGATGTGTCTTTTTTGTAAGTGCTGTATCGGCTGCGAAGTGTAAATAAAACCGTGATGATTGTTTATTTTCCGTGAGAAAACCAAATGCATGGGGCAGCACCATGGGGGGGCGGCAGTTGCCGTCATCGATGGGACATGATAAGCGATGCCCGAAGCTCACCTCGTCTTCAGGGATAAGCACCACCCAGACCTCGTGGACCATGCTGATCCAGCCTGCTTCCAGCAGAACCGCGGCATCCAGGACACACACGCGCACACCTGCACGGAACACGCAGCAGCGGTTCGTCACTCGAAACGGAGCTACAGGCATGGCCATTAATGAACATAACCTAAAGTAAAAATCTTATTCGAGGCAACCATTTCAGACAGTTGAATTTCCAGTTGACAACTATGCCAGGTAATGATGTAGGTTTTCACGGCTCGATGCATGATGATTGCTTCGAAAAGCTGCTCTCTCTAGGGACAGCCGCGTCGATCGCTCTCCCTCCATCCCGACGTTTCGCCCCGCACGTTAGAGGCATCCTCATGCGAAACGTCACGATGGAGGGAGAGGGAGCGATCGACGCGGCTGTCCCGAGAGAGCAGCTTTTCGAAGCAATCATCAACTATGCCTTGGTTGTATAAAAACAGTGTCAAGCAAACGTTCCTGTGCGGTAACGTAGTGCGTTCTGCAATAAGTAATCTCGAATCAACATTATATTTTCTGCACCGCTACGCAAATTTAAACAAAGGGTACACATTATAATAAACTGCCGTTGCTATCAGTGATGAGGGCCACTTACCCTTTTCTGCACAATCAGCAATAACGTTTTTGGCCAGCGTTGCAATTTCAGGCCAAACAATGTCCGTCAGTTGCTTTAGTTTGTCCTGGTGAACATGGCAAGATCAAACAAAGCGTGAACTGTGCATAAAACGGACTTTACTGCTTGATATTTGCGCACCATTTGTGTTTGACTGCGGCGCGATCTGTTCGCGCTCTTGACATGAGCAGTGTGTTTTGACTGGGTATACAGGCTTTGTAAGTGGTTAAAACATGTACAAATGCATCACCACTGCACGTTTTCTGTGCATCACTTGACACCCAGGACACCCTTACAAAGAAGATTTCCAGCTCCACGTTCCATCTAAATATGTTATGAACTGCATTCACGCCTGTATATTATAAAAGGAACACTGGCGCACAAATGTCGCCGTAAGCACCGTGTGGCATTGTCACCTTTTCTGAAAACACTTTCTTCCCAAGCTCCTTCCTGTTAATGGTTCCATCTTCTGACAAGATATCTGTAACAATACGGCGACACGGTACCCGCGAGCAGAATGCGATGCTAAAATGAGAATGAGCCATGTATCCCCATAATCTGTGTGCTGACCATCAGACCGTTAATTTAATTATTAATGTATTACACTTATATAGCAGTGCTTTTAACCCATAGGTGTCAAGGTGCTGCAACGATACTGCAGAGAGGTGGGGAGAGGCACCATCTCGCAAGACACCAAGTCTTATATGTTATTATGTGATTGGATAATTAACTAATGAGTGTCTCTTTTTGTTGTCGGGAGAAACCGCCGAACCCGGAGTAAAGCCACACAGAACAGAGGGAGAACACACAGACTCCAAACAAAAAGCCACCTAAGGTGGAAATTAAACTGCTTCGAGCAGGCTTTTCTTTTTGTCATACACAAATTATTTTTAGTTAACTTATCACTGACATGGGCTTGGATAGCACAAACATTACAAAGCAAAACACGATAACGAGTAGAAAGGGTTTTTACCATTTCTGGCAATTATACAGGTGTAAAGATCTTAAAACACTAAAATAGACACCTTTCACAAAGTGTCCAGTTTGCAAAAGCCACACATACTTGTGGCGAAATATGCAAACAGGAAGCTTTGATAACATATGCATTGTCCTTCAAACTGATTGGCCTACACCAGACGTGGCTTTCTTTTGAGCCTGATTGTCAGTGTTTGCCATATGTTGCCAAAAGGCAGTCAGCTCAATGCTTAGTAGCTCAGGTTGAGCCGTTTAAGCTATGGGTACTTTTTCCACTTTGTGAAATGTGTCTATTCTGGTGTTTTAAGATCTTTACACCTGTATAATTACCAGAAATGGTAAAAACATTTTCTACTGATTACATATGTAGACTGGCAAAAAGTACCCATGTCTCAAAACATGACAACCCATTACTTTCACAGTCGACACCTACTTAAGAACAAGTAAAGAAACAATGTGCAAAGTGACTGATCGTAAGCGCTGGGCTCACGTCCGTCGGAGCACCTCACCTTCTCCGAAGGCCTTGACGATGCTGGCGTGGGCACCGGTGCCCGGGAGGTAGGCCTGGTGGCCCAGTGCGTCACAGTCCACGTGCACAGCGCCAAAGGCTTCCAGAAGCCTGGCGACACTCGACTTCCCGCTGGCGCTGATCCCCGTGAGCCCAATCACAAAGGGTTCCGGCGGGACGTCGGGTTTCACCTGTGCGCACACACACCACGGCACCACGCATATCTCCCGGGGCTCTGTGGAGTGGCGAAGGAGACACGGAGAATGGGCAAGGTGCAGGGAACAAAAATGGCATGTAGCAATTTCACGTCTTACAAATTCGCTTTTTCTCACAAGAAACAGCGTTAGCCAAAGTGCTCCAGCTTTAAATGTCACTGTGCCTCACTTGCGGTGGTTTCAACAGAGTTCCCAGCAGCCTCGCTCTTAGACTCGACGAGCTGATTTTCATTTCCTCGTGGCTCGCGTGGTGACGGTCTGCGATCAGGTTGATCTCGTGCACCTCCAGCTCTGGCAGGCCCTGGCAACCAGGACAAGAATGTTGTCGTGACAACTCTCCCAAACAGACAACTCGCTAACATCAAACACATTCCATTACAACCCGTACTTGAACATAAATGTTCTCAATATTTCAGGTCTTATTAACGTCATCAAGCAAGCAGCAACCTGATCTGTCCACTGCTATATAGCAGTGGACAGATCAGGTTGCTGCTTGCTTGCACACATATGCGCCGACCACTGCTATATAGCAGTGGTCGGCGCATATGTGTGCAAGTAAATGACTGTACACTTCTCAGTGGAAAGAAATTATTAGTCTTAGTACACCTGAGGATGTAACGTCCTGTGTATGACGTTCGACTACATCCCATAGTAAGGCAGTCGCAACAGTCAGGGTATTAGTGAGACAAATACCCTCTGATGAAATACATTTTTTTGGATCAGGTCACATAAAAAAAAAATTTCTGAGACCCTTGGGCATAACCCTTGCCTGCACACGTTAGGTGACAAGCTACCTGCGAAACAAAACGCGAGAACCTGTTTGCATGTCAGTGGAATAAAATGCGGCAGGTGTTAATAATATACGTTCTGGTGACGCAGTATTTAAATATTGATAGTGTAGGGTCCACGATAGTACAGTACCGCGTACATGTAGGTGTGGGGCTGGACTGACTATGACTGCATGACTGACTGCTTGACTGAATGTTTGAGTGTTTGACTGACTATATGACTGACTGTATCACTGACTGCATGACTAACTGTATGACTGAGTGTTTGACTGACTGCATGACTGACTGCATGACAGCGTGACTGACTGCCTTCCCCCGCCTCTCTGTGGCGTTCTCGCTGCGCCTCTCTCACGATGTAAGTGACCCTGGCTAAAGGCGTTTCCTGAATAAATATTTGTAATACATGTCGGGCAACTCCCAGCATCCCCACTACTCCAGCTACTTCAACAACGGCAGGGCATTTTGAGTCGGACAATGACGAAAGTCTAGGCAGTGTGGACTGCAGAGGCAGTTCATTCAGTAAATATTTCAGACGTTTAAGTACGAAATAAGCAATCCAAAGGCCGCAGGTCACTCTTGCAAATGAGATTATCCTCGTCTCGTGAGTTCTCAACTGGTTGAATAAATCACCATTAGTCACTTTACTGTACTAACAGGCTACAAAGTTCCTGCCACATTGACAGAAAACTATTTTTTACGTACTTCCTCTTCAACATTTCTTCATCGCCTTCTCTGCTCCGTGAAGTAACGACACAGAACCACTTCAAGTTTGACGTCAAATCGACATTTGCTTACGTTTGGCGCGCATGACAATCGACCAGTGTCTGTTGCTGTTGCCATACCGTACCCGCACGTGACACACAGGGCACCTCCACCGAGACCACGTCTGATTAGAATCTCCGCGTCAAGTGAAGAGGCCCCTTCATACAACCGCTCTGCCTGTAGCGTCCAGGTCTGTGGCTTTGATTTGTTTTAACAATGTTCATTTTAAGTTTTTTCTAAACAACCTTGTGACATGTTTAACAGCAATGTATTCTATCCTTGCGTCAGCGTCGAGCAAAGTATCTCGGGTTTGATTTATCTGTCACGCGAAGTTGCCATTGACTCTTGAAAAACAACAGGATGTAGATGAACTATTAGCAGAGATGATTAAGAATGAAACGTCGGAATGGAAGAGAAAACTTGTTTTGTGTTTTTTGTTTTGTTTTTCAGCTTTTATACTCTTAAGTCCTTGTTTTCGTCCAGACATTCTGGTTCTCAGAGTATTCCGCTCAAGATGTTCACGCTGTCGCACAGCTGTGCGATTGACAATGAGTTTACAAAAGAAATTCGAAAGCGTTACGAGCAGTTCCCAACACTCTTTGAGCTGACCTACGACTCACAGCCTAGCAGCACATTCATCAACATGGTCATCGCAAAACTGGAACGTGAACGGATGCACGAAGGCACAGAAGACTTGGTGGGTGATGTATACAGTCTCAACTGCCTCACCTATTTCTACCTGTGGCAAAATCGACTGGTAAAGGCCGAACACTGCGCGGCAGCCGCCCTCGTCAAGGATCCTCGCAGTGTGACGGCACTTGCGAACAAGTGCGAGCTTTGCTTGCATCGCTACGAATTTGAGGCCGCCACAAGCGCGGCAGAGGCACTGGAGAAGTTGAAGGGACACAAGGCAGAGATTGCCACGGCCGTGGCAGGGCAGGGCTACTGTTTCTCCCGTCTGGGGCCCACAGCACAGATGAAGGCGATTGAGAAATATTCAAATGCCATCGAGTTGGGGCGCGCTCACTGCTCTCCTGACCAGCTCATGTCTTGGCGGTTTGGTATGGCTTTGAACCTCGACAGGTCAGTTGGCACACCTGCAACATTAAAGTAAATTATTCCTTTTTATGTAAACCCCCATCGATGTTAACCTCAACATTGCGGAGGCGTTGCCCATGTTCCACTGAAGACCATAACTATGTCACCTGGAGTCCAGTACTCCTGTCAAACTCTTAGTGCACAAACGGGTCTGGGAGGAGGTTCAAGACAAATAGCGATCAGAATGCCCTCCGGATAAAGGAGGTTGGCATCAAAAAGAGCATCCAGCTATAAAATTAATCTCATTTCATCTCATTGTCAGAAGCCGCTTAGCCCTGTGCAGGGTCGCGGTGAGCCGGAGCCTATCCCGGCAAACACAGGGCGCAAGGCAGGAATATATCCACGATGGGACGCCAGTCCATCACCGGGCACTGCAGGCAATTTAGTCTGCAAGCCAATTAACCTATGCAGCAGCGTGTTTTTGAACTGTGGGAGGAAACCGAAGTGCCAGGCGAAAACCCACGCGGACACGGGGAGAGAACATACAAACTACACACAGAAAGCAGCATCCGAGCCGAGATTCAAACCCGGGTCCTTCTTGCTGTGAGGAGGCGACAGCGCTACCCACTGGGCACCACCGCGCCGCCCCGGTTGTAAAAATTCTCCTCCAATATCACTCTCAATTGGGAGCAACCTGGACCAACCTGGCTCAACCGGGATCCCGGTTATTAAAACCCGCAACAGCATTATTTCTCTTATTAAGGCTCGTATGTCACAACGGCGATAACAAACTGCTCTTTCTTTCAGGGTGTTTGAGGCTGACATCTTGAGAGAATACCCTGAATTCGACAACAATGACATTTTTAAAAAAGCCGTGGAAGTCCTTTCACACGTCATCCACTCTGACAACAGAACTTTCAAGGCCAAAGGTTATCTAGTTTTGGGCCAGATAATCAAGAAAAAATTCAAAAACTGGTAAGTACTGCTATACTCTATAAAATTCTTCAAATATGGCCTTTAACGTAGTTGTTGATGTTTTTCGCTATTTCAAGCAACAAAGTTATTTTCTGCTGAAATGTTTATTTGATTGTTATTACTATTATCATTTAGCAGATGCCTTTATCCAGGGCGACTTACATCATCACACACACACACAAAATGCAAATAAATAAATAAATAGATACGTCGTACCGGTAGCCCAACATTTCTGAGCATCAAGGTGTTGTTTTCGATGTCGGACATGGAAAATAATGGTTGTAAAGATGTGATTTGAGAAGTTTCCCGAATTATGTTATTAACTCTCTGGTCTTGATTTTCATTGAGATGTCGTTCCACCATGACGGGGCCAATGCAGTAAGGCAACGGAGCCTTGGAACCCAGAGAGTGGAAGTCTGGTGCGATCAATCCACCAGAAGTTGCTGAGCAGAGAGAGAGAGAGTGTGGGGGTGGAGGGGGAGACAGCAGTGCAGAGGAGTCGAATGGGAAAAAAGCGAGGCAGTTAAAAGACGCGGCGAGCAGCGGAATTTTGGAAACGTTGAAGTGTACAGATAGCATGTACAGGCAGACCGGTTAGAAGAGTTGCAGTAGTTCAGGCAAGATAGAACAAAAAGCCTGGATCAAGAGTTCAGCTAATTCGACGGTAAGAAACGGGAATGATTTTGATTTTTGCTGAATACGTGAAACCGGCATATAAAAGATAGATTGACAATGTAGCGAAAAATATGAAAGAGAGGAATCTAAGGTGATACCTCGGCTCTGAACAGACACAGAGCCAGAAACAGTTGTTGAACCAATGGAGGTGGAAAAGGTGAGGTCAGGTGAAAGGGGTGAAGAAGATGGTATAAAAAGGCCATCTGTTTGAAAAACAATTGCAGATGGTAGGCAGCCACAATGAAATGGCGGAGAGACAAAGAAATTTGGGAAGATATGTCAGTGCAAAAGGTGATTTTAAAAAGCCGAACGAATTGATCAATGGGCCAAGGGAGCGGATGTAAATAGAGAAAATCAGAGGGCAAGCAGCCAACGTTTCAGGACACCAGTGAGCAAAGAATGGCAAGAAGTTTGAGCCACGCCAGGACACCCAATTGAGGTGGTGCCCATGTCCTGTCTACAACCCTCAGCCAGTGATATAATTCCCAATCCCGATGCTGGAGGCAATTCCATCAATGGAAGAGCTAGTGTTGATTCACCCATAATGTGGTATTGATTAGCTGTCAACCAGTACTGAGTACTGGGACGGTCATCATTAGATTATTATCCAATCTTACTAAGGTGAAAATAGAGTAAGCAGCAGTGCTGCCAGAGCACTCGAGCAAACCCCTCAAAAGGATGCAGCTCAGAATAAATGAGCCCTTTCATAATGAACTCAAAAGCCTCCCATACCTGTTATCACATCAAAGACTGCTTGTATCTGTAGTATAACCTGGCCAATGTTGCGCTTGGTAATACTTTTCGTCCGATTCTCTTAATTCTCACGAAAACACAAGGAATCGCAAGGTCTACGAGGAAGCCCGCATTGTGGAGGTGGGTGACGAGACACTCACCGTGTTGGAATGTTTCGAGCGGGCCTGTGAACTTGCGCCCGAGGATCGCTGGGTGTTGGAGAGGGCCGGGCGGTACTGGAGACACGTGCGCAAGTTTGATCGAGCTCTGGAACTCCTGCAGAGAGCCTACACTATTTTCCCCTCGACCTTTGCTCTCCACCACCTCGGGCTAACCCATCGCTCATTGGCAGACCAAGCTCACGCGAGGAGCCTGGATGGTGAGACCATTTCTCTTCTTTCATCAAGACACGTAACCTTTAAAAGTATCCATTTTTGTTTCCCCCTTTTTTTTCCTGACTGCAGTTCAACTTTGGACCACCCAAAAATATGTATAAATTATAAGCCTTGCAAACATTGTGTAAGAGTTGTTATAAGCAATGCAAATTTCTCAACAAACTACTGTCAGATTCCAGACAACGTTATTCATGTAACTGCAATAAATTCCATTAAGAAGGGTTTTTTTCTCCACTCAAATCCTTTGACCAAGTACGTGAATATCTGTCTCCGCAGCTCCGACTGCAGAACGTTGCAGGGGCATCAGTGGTCAAAGACATCCATGGCGGTCAGCAAACGCAGTTGACCTTGGTAAGGACTCGCTGGGTACAAATAAACTGACGCCGCTGCATTGTGATGTGAGTGCTCAGTTTGCTGCTTTGAGTATCACTCGTGGTGAAGATGGGCAGCCCGACCGCATCTTGGGAGTCAGGCAGCTGCAACTTCCCAGCTGGAGGCCTAGATGGGACATGGAGCGCTTCAGCAGCTCCAAAAAAATGCTGCGCGAGTTGCCCCATCATCGTAGTGGTGCGGCGCAGGACCCAGGGCACTCGCAGGCACGTGGTCAAGAAAGGGGAAAAGGATTATTCAATCGCTACAGTAAAGTCACAGATCCAGAGGTCACAAAACATCTCGACCAAGCTATAAAGTACATCACAGAGGGCATTGAGCTGTCACAGGAAACAGCTAATCACCTGTTGGTGACGCTCGCCGAGATATTTTCCTCGCTCGGCAAAACAAAGGAAGCTGATAATTACTTCTTCAAATCCTTAAAGGCGGAACATTATGTCTCCAAACTCTTTTGTGCACGGACACTCGAGAAATGGGGTTTGGACATGCAAGAGCGTGGCGACCAGAAGAGAAGCGAGGCATTACTTCGAATGGCAATTGAAACAGCCGCCAAGGTAAATAACACACGCAAGGTGGCCCAATACAGCCTTATTAAACAACTCAAGGAATCTCGAGCCCAGACCCCGACAATACTACGCTCTTGCTCCATGCTTTATGAACTTGTGGGCCTTCATGGGCAGGCTCTGAATGCCCTGTGGGAAGCAGACAAAATTCAACCTCATGATCCTGAAACCCTGCACGGTCTGGTCAAGAACCTGGCATTCAGGAAGCAGTATGAAGAGGCACTCATGTACTGGACCTTCCTGAAATGCACAGAATCGGACGACCATCTGATTGACGGTGACCTTTTGGAAAGCATTTATTTTGGTGCAGCCGAGACACGCGTCGCCACGCTACCGCTTTCGAGCTACAGCATATGTGAGGTATACGAAACACTTCTATGGGACAGAAGTCGGGACAAGAGAATGTGCATCTTTCACAAAATTGACTCGAATGAAGACATTGTACTGGCTGAGAACATCCAGGCGCTAGCCAAGGAAGTTTCGGACGTCGAGTTTGTTAACAATTCTGAAATGGTTGCCGGGAAGCCATACACATATTTCTTGAAAAAAGCAACAGAGAAATACAATGCAATTGTTGTGCTGGTGACCCCAGACTTTGTGGCTGACGAATTGTCCACAAGTTTGTGCAGCCTTTTGAAGCAATGTTTCCTGCTGTGCCTTCGCTCAGACTCGGTCTCCGACGACCAAATCCCTGCAGCACTGAAGGACTGCCATCACGCTTCACTGGCCAGAGCTTTGCACAATGAGGACTTTACTACAAGTACCGATCCAATAAAAAAACTGCACATGTGGAGAGAGATCTTTAATAACTTAAGAAAAGCTAAGAAATCGAGCAGTTCCTCGAAGCAATAGTTATCAGAGAAAACGCACGCTTAAATTACAGCTTCAGTTACCTTTTGCATCTATAACAATCTATATATAATGTGGCAGCTGTGGTGTCAGTCCAAATACTTTAGTGTTCTTATTGGCTGGTCGCGTCATGTGACAACTCTGTCGAGGATCAGCTGTCGTCTGTCCCATCGGCTCGACGCTGATTGCTTCACCATTTAGCGGTGCAAAATTGGTTCACGCATTTCTCACTCGGTCAGCACAGATCTGGCCTAGGCAGTCGGAGGCTGCCGTGAAAGCCAGCATAGTTCTAATGAGATGAATTTATAACTGAATCCACATAACCTGCCCGTGCATTTTGCATATTCAGTAAGGACGCTACTGCTGGTATGCGAGGGATGTGCTATGGTGTATTATAGTCTGGTGTTGTATAATCTTCCAAGGTAATCCACCAACAAGCATTATTAGTGCTTTTGCCCTTCGCATGCATTGTAAATCTAGGAATATGGAGTTGAGAAGTGATTGTACATTTTAAGAGTAAAACCAATTTACATTGTTAAAAATCACCTAAACAGGTGAACCTTTGTGTGACTTTAGTTATTATAAGCCCATGCGGTGTACCATAATTTTACAGTAAGTTCTTTCAGCGCACACAACTGCTCTTAGGTTCTGCTCAAACCCTCGTGAGCCCCATCCGTAAGTGTTTGAGTTATCTCCAGGTGGGGCGCTGGTTACCGTTACCTTTTCCTTTCGCTTGCGGTTCACAGCCTGCCCCCCTTTGCGAGTCTCTTCGCTGACCACGATGCACCGTAGACGGGAGTCGACGATAGCAGGTCCGAAGGGGTCTGTGATGGGGACGATGTCGTAGCACAGGTGAGGATGCACGTCGCTCAGGAAGCTCTGCAGTGCTGACAGTCTCTGCTCGTACGGCTCGATCAGCTCGTTCAGAAGCTTCCCTGTCGACGAGAGCATCCCAACGTCACGAATAAACATCTAAACTTGATGGGGTGTAAAGCACGTACGCATGCGCGCACACACACACACACATACACCTCAGCACACAAAAGCATTACAGCATCAATGGCTTTGTGTATGTAAAAGATATTCAATAAAACAAAATGTTAAATTCACAGTAGAGGGTCCCAACTTTTTTTGGAGCACTTCAATGCTGTTCCCTCATGGCAATTAACGTGTATTTTTGTCCCTGTCAGTGAAATGCAGATTAACTCGACTGAACGTGCTTAAGATTGCCCAGCATGGAAATCATTCACCCAGGCAAAGCAATGACCCCACTGAGTCAACACATTGTGACTGGCCTGAAATGGCTCTCAGGCAGCCAGTCTATGGCAGCTGCAGGATAACCGCATGTTGCAGATACAAGCAGAAGAAAGTTCCATGAAGCAGAACACGCGGCGCGGTGGCGCAGTGGTTAGCGCTAACGCCTCACAGCAAGAAGGTCCCGGGTTCGAGTCTCTCGGCTCCGATGCCTTTCTGTGTGGAGTTTGCATGCTCTCCCCGTGTCCGCGTGGGTTTTCGCCGGGTACTCCGGTTTCCTCCCACAGTCCAAAAGCATGCTCCTGGATAGGTTGATTGGCTCGCAGACTAAAATTGTCCCGCAATGCCCGGCGATGGACCGGCGTCCCGTCGTCGGGTGTATTCCTGCCTTACGCCCTATGTTTCCGGGATAGGCTCCGGCTTCACCGTGACCCTGTATAGGATTAAGCGGTTTCAGATAATGAGATGAGATGAGAACCCAAGCAGCTATATTCAGTGTGCCCACAGTATCACTCGTGTGTTCTCATAAAATGTGTCGCGAACATTTATAACGCACAACTAAACATCATAATTATGACGTTCGAAAGGTGACTCAATGATCAGATTATGAAGCCGGTACGGCAGGAGATTGTGGATTTAAATCTAGGGCAGCTCCATTGACAAACTTGGCTCTCAAGTGTACGAAATTGATAGTTTCAGCAAGGTTACCGATGACTGCACAACAAACACCACATTGAAATCAGTTTTTAATTAAATTTGGTTACATTTCAGTGCAGGAGATTAAAGCAAATTTATTTTCCTGCCGTGATGAACATTTGTTAGTGACGGTGCATGGGAGAGTTCACTGCAGATATGTGTGGATAAGTGATCTCTCAAGGGGATTTCTGAAGCAATTCAATGAAACCTTCTCATCTCATTCTCGGAAACCGCTTAGTCCTATACAGGGTCACGGTGAAGCCGGAGCCTATCCCGGCAGACACAGGGCGCAAGGCAAGGATATACCGACGATGGGACGCCAGTCCATCGCCGGGCACTGCGGGGCAATTTAGCCTGCGAGCCAATTAACCTATGTAGCAGCATGCTTTTTGGACTGTGGGAGGAAACCGGAGTGCCCGGCGAAAACCTACGCGGACACGGGGAGAGCATGCAAACTCCACACAGAAAGGCACCCGAGCCGAGAGATTCGAACCCGGGACCTTCTTGCTGTGAGGCGACAGCGCTACCCACTGGGCCATCACGCCGCCCCAATGAAACCTTATTTTTTGCAATATACTCTAACAAAAGGGATGAGTATGAACTGCTGTGGTAGCGAACCAAATGGAAAGGTCGTATGGCCCAACGCCGAGAGTAAATAAGTAATCCAATTGTGGAAAAGAAAATAATGGAATCGTTTGCGAGCAATAACCTTGTAAGAGTGCTCCGTCCGCGACTCCAATCAGCACGCGTCTCTCCGCCAGTAAGCACGCGGTACTCAAGAGGATCTTGTGAGCATTGTGCAGCCTGTCAAACGTCCCCCCGAGGACTACGTCTGAGTAGCAGGGCAGCTCCCCCTCCGCCGAGCCCGCCACACTCTCTCCCGACCGCTGTGCTTGCTCCGGCACAGACTGGCCTTCCTTGGAACCCACATCGGGCACAAAGAGCTTGATGGAAGCGTCACACTCGTATCGATTCTGCACGTAGCTTCGGAAGAACGCCTCGACGTCGTGAAGCCGCTTCAGGTCACCGATGCTGCTGTAGTCGGTGAGCACCACTTCGGGCGAGTGACAGGTAGCCTGCAGGGCAGCAGGCACGCTCCCGGCCATGCTGTGCCCCTTCATGTTGGCGAGGAAAACGCGCACGTCTAGGTGACTGCAGATGTCCGTCGCCTTGGTGTAGACGTTGGAGACCATTTGGGAGACCTCCCACGTCACAGGGGCCAGGGTCGCCCTACTGCAGGGGGACGGGGTGGAGCTGGGCGGCCTCAAGCCCGGGTGCAGGTGCACATACAGGGTGCCGTTGATCATCTCCGATGCCGAGCGCAGGGCCCCACCGAGTCGGAACGGCAGCTGCGCCGCAGGCGACGTGAGGACCAGCAGCCCCGTCCGGAACAACTCTTTGCGTGCCATGGGTGACACTATCCAACAGAGCACAGCAGCACTTACTCGTCGAATGACAACACATCGCATCACACTGACACTCACCAATTCATTCTGAACATATCACAGCATCACCATACTCAGGGGCGGCACGGTGACCCAGCAGCTAGCGCTGTCACCTCGCAGCAAGACGGTCCCGGGTTCGAATCTCGGCTCGGGTGCCTTTCTGTGTGGAGTTTGCATGTTCTCTCCCCATGTCTGCGTGGGTTTTCGCCGGGCACTCCGGTTTCCTCCCACAGTCCAAACAAATGCTGCTGCATAGGTTAATTGGCTCGCAGACTAAATTGCCCGCAGTGCCCGGTGATGGACTGGCGTCCCATCGTGGGTATATCCCTGCCTTACGCCCTGTGTCTGCCGGGATAGGCTCCGGCTCACTGCGACCCTGTACAGGACTAAGCGGTTTCTGACAGTGAGATGAGATGAGATCATACTCAATACAGTAGCACCACCACTCTTGATTCCTATACAGAAACAAACGTTGTATTCTACATCGACTCCAGTCTGAATAGACTTAATACCACCATCGTGCCAACATTTAATAATTGTGACACTATCTGCAACTTAGATTTTTAATCCGCCCTAAAACTTCTCACGTAGCGTTACATCACTCCGCTCTCCGTTTCGTCTCTGACGCCCCCTGCGTAACTCATTATTGCAACCTGTACATTAACTCAGATGTGTCCCCCTGGATGTCCGGAGACACCAATTGGCTGTCAATTTCCCAAAAGTCCTCTTAACCAAATCTGCCGATTACTGCTGTACCTAAAGGGTCACATAGCTCCTTTACCCCCTCCCTTAATCTTGGGAACACCTCAATTCCGATGGAAACATCCATATAACGCTGGTAAGAAAAATTCCGTGTTGCTGCTCCATTCGTCTGCATACCAGTTGTTCCTCATCTACAGCTCAGTGCCATCCCTCTTAATTCACAATATTCTTTTCCCGACTAAGCCAAAATACTGAGCCTACTTTGGATCTCGATGAAATTCATTTTTTGGATCAGGTCACGTAAAAAAATAGTGTCGTTTAGCCATCCACCACCCGACACGGCCAATGAGTAAGGTGTATCAGGTGAACAGAACGTGCCAATTCCATCACTATCTCGGCACACCGGTGTGTGGGAGAGCGAACCCACGGTATTTTATAATGAGATTCGACGTTTCGCTGAGAGTTGCACTAAGCATCACCAGGTACCCGCGCAAAAACCTGGGCGAGCAGCTCGAATACACCTCTCTCAGCTTTTATGGCGCATCCTGCTGCCACATGTTTGCAGAGTGTGTCGTGGGCGGCCGCCGTTACGTACCTCCTTTGTCAGTTTTGCAATATTCCTTAAGGACCCTGTACTTGTTCTCTGCAATGTTGACACTTTAGTCCTTCAATTTCTTACGATGCTCACGCCCCGCGGATCCCCTTGGTAAATTAGCCGGGAAACGCGCTAAACGTTGTTTACAAGCGTACCTACTAAAATATACCAAAAGAGGGCTAACCTCAGCAATTTAAATCATGTTCGGGTCAAAAGGTTGACGTGTCAAGGTCACCTTGCTCCAGACGGTCATCACTACAGTAATGCAGCTCCCACCGCAGGGCTGACAGCCCGCGCGAGTCCGTGGCGTTACGTCCACCACGCAAGCGCTCACAGTGAGAGCTCCACGTGAGCACCACGCGTGGTCCTGACCAGAGCGAGATCTACAGTGACATCGATGGAGCAGAGTGAGCTCCACAACACGGCCCTGACGGACGGTGAGCTCCACATGAAACTGAGTACAAATACTCCTCCGGCAAGCACGGACTGTACACGCTACCACTGCACCCCCCCCCCTACCACCACCATCCCGCACGTCGTCGGTCAGTTCGAGTAAGGTCGCGAGGAAACGGCCCTC
>JAZEWT010000031.1:4578510-4594335 GCA_036362905.1 Mordacia mordax | reverse complement strand
GACGAGAGCGAGTCCGGCGGGGGTGGGGGGGGCGTGGCGTGAACCGACCACGACCACGCCCCCCCTCGGCCTTGAGCGAGTACAGTGCACGTGGCGGTGCGCAACGACTTACAGTAGGGGAGACAAAGGCGGCCGGGCGTAGTTGCTGACTTACAGTGCGTCGTGCCTGCCCGAGTAGGTTGATCGCTGACGGGCGGCGCGCGGTGGGGAGACCTGCTTCGTAAGCGAGGTGAGGCGGACCACCCCGAGACCAGCAAGACTTCAGTCTTAAAGAATCTCCTTGCTCGTCGAGAGCGCTTTTCACCCCGGGGTCACAAAGCGCTGCACAGAGCTGTGGAGACAACGGCACGTCGGCAACAACTACAACGACGTATGAACAACAACAGCGGGGGGGGGGTTTGTTGTTGTTGCACACAATAAAGCGTGATCTGAAGTGAAACGCGGTGGGTGTTTGTGTGTGTGTTTAGTGTGCGGTGGAGGTCGGCCACTGAGACGGCAGCACCGCGGCACGGGGAGAAGCTTCTTCCCCCCACCCGCTTCCCCCGCGGGGTCGATCTCTGGACATGGGCGACTTTAGCGCACGGCTGACGCAGTACCTGGAGGGGAGAATCTCCTTCGAGGAGTTCGAGAGGCTCCACGGAGACACGGTAATGAGCGAGACTCCCCCGACCCGGGGACTCACCCAGAGACGGCGAGTCCCGGCTCGATACCAGCCGGGGCCCCGGCTCGATGCCAGCCGGGGCCCAGCCATTAGAAATAATTACTTAGACACGTTTAAAAGAACGCTCCAGGAACATATCGCCAAGGCAATTAGTGGGAGGTGATTTGGGCCCCATGTTCATAGTGCAGTGAACGAACCACTCATGCCACCAATGCCAAAGCAAAGCACTACCTCAATAAAAGAAAACCCAGTCATGGATTTTGAAAATGCCTTGTTTGCGTCTCTCCTTTTCCGATTAACTGTTATAATGTCACCACATAACATAGTTTCCTTACTTGCCACTTTGAAGGCATTCGAGGAAGCGTTTGATTTATGGACTGGATGATGCTTCTTCCTCCGTTGGGAGTCACAACCGCACAGCGAGGATTACGCTCCTAGTTGGCAGTGAGTTCTGATTAAAGGGGCACTTTTATCAGCTCCGTTCAGTTGAAGTACACGTAGCCGAGGTGTTGCGTCTTTCTTGGCGCTGTAATCCCATATAAGGACCCTGCACGTTTAGAAACACCAGTGATCTACGTGATTGGGCTCTCACTGAGAGCTGTGACTGGGCGGCTGAAGAGTAGCCGCATGTGGTCTTGCAGAGCAGGCATCGGTGACTGTTGAGGCTCTCTTGTGGCAGGGCTTCGGCGGAGAAGATGGCGAGCAGCCGCCTGTCTCCACAAGCAAGGCTCGTCCACAAGAGCAGGGCGAGTCTGTCGCCTCGGCCTTCCGCAAGCCTTCGGAGTCTGAGGATTCGTCAGGTGAGGGTGGTGCTCTGCAGGGGAGGCTGGGTGCCAAACGATGCTGTCCAGGTTGGCAGTGTAGATATTGTGATGATGTAGGTTTTCACGGCTCGATGCATGATGGTTGCTTCGAAAAGCTGCTCTCTCGGGACAACCGCGCCGATCCCTCCCGCTCCCTCCATCGCGGCGTTTCGCCTCACACGTTAGAAGCATCCTCAGCGATGGAGGGAGAGGGAGCGATCGACGCGGCTGTCCCGAGAGAGCAGCTTTTCGAAGCAAACCATCAGTATAGATAATATTTCCTTGTGCAGTGCACCACCACATCCAGTCTACTTCTCGCTATGACCATGACTACTCGTCACATACTTATCGCAGTCTTCCAATGACCCAGATCATGTTGAGAAATCAAGCTCTGCATCTCTTAAAGAAGGGGTCATAGACTAAACACTTCGTGCGTGGTGGCTGAAATGGTGCAGAAGTGCTGACTTGTGCACGTGTGTGGGTGGGGTGAATATCTACCCCTGTCACTGACATCCAAACCACAGCGTCTGGTATTCATCCGTGCAGCGATGCTCTGCCATGACCACTCACTGCTTTACATTTAAAATTCGCAGAAACTGTCCAGTATTGGTGGCTATGATCCCAGTGGCTATGTTCCAGGTGGATGCTTTGCAGGTGGATGTGATCCATCTGGATGTGATCCAGGAGGAATAGTGGTCTAGGCGGCGTAGCGTTTGATCCTTATGTCTGTCCACCTGGTGCAATAAGCACCCGTGTATAGCATGCAAAGATGAACGATGGAATGTCTTTTCGCGTGTCATCGCAGTCTGTGCGATGTATGGTAAATGTTCAAGAATCAAACTGCAGCTGCCCCATGACGCTGATTGTCATCGAGCTGCCTTGGTTAATCGTCGTGATTAAATTAACCCCTGGTGCCCTAAGATGTTGTAACTTGCTTTCCCGTCCCTGCTGGACAACTTCTAAGAGCTACGTAGCTCAACGTTTCCTTTCAGCTTGAATAAAAACTGACTGACTGATGTCGTGACAGACGAGACTGCGGATGGAGTCAGTAAGAAGGTGCAGAGGGCCTTCGACCTGATGATGGAGACTCATGTGACGGGAAGCGAGGAGGAGGGTGGTGCGGTCAACGAAGACCTTGAGACAGGAGATGTATTCGCTCTCGAGATGGAGCTGCAGAGGGAGCACAAACGCTTGCAAAAGGTTTGTTGCAATGTGCGCTCGCCTAGGCTCAGAGTTCATCCGTAGCAGGACAAAAGTGTCTGAAGAGATGTTTGTAATTGTTACGGCTCAGTACTACTGCTAATGCCAAAGGGATACTTACTTTTTTTTTTCCTGGATAGGAAAGACTCCCACGAAGCAAACTCCCAAAGGCACTGCGAGGCTTGATGGGAGAGGCAAACATACGCTTTGCACGTGGTGACCACGAGGAAACCATCAAGATGTGCATGGAAATTATTCGGCAAGGTACGTGCTTCATTAATTGCGGATAAGTGTGATGGTTCGTTTCAAACCAGAAGCACTCAAACCTCTGTTACAAGGGTTATCCATTCAGTACTGCAGGATCCCACGTCTGCCCAAGAATCATGTTTCAACAGTCCATGGATTTATAATTGACGTTGGCTAATAGAATACAATTTGGATTTATATTGTAACAAGTAGAAATGTTTTTTTTAAACAATTTTTTTTTAAACAATTTCTGGCAACAATACAGGTGTTAAGATCTTAAAACACCAAAATAAACAATAGATTTATATTGTGTCTAAATGAAACCATATGTCAAAACGCTGTGCAGAGATATTGGGCATATTTAATTAATGAACACAAGTGGCCAGTCATAGGCAGAGGAAGAAAAGGAAGCTCTAACATCTGGTTCTCAAGAGCAACAGGTATTCAGCAATGATTGGGAAAAATAAGTTTCAGGAAGATGCAACAACAAAATAACGAGAAACTCCTTTTAATAGCTTGTTTAAATCAATTGGAATGGCTGGAGGTTTTTTTCTTTATCATGGCATTAACTGTTTAGGGCAGCACGGTGGCCCAGTGGATAGCGCTGTCGCCTCACAGCAAGAAGTTCCCGGGTTCGAATCTCGGCTCGGGTGCCTTTCAGTGTGCAATTTGCATGTTCTTCTCGTGTCCGCGTGGGTTTTCGCCAAGCACCCCGGTTTCCTTCCACAGTCTAAAAAAACATGCTGCCGCATAGGTTAATTAGCTTGCAGACTAATTTGCCCGCAGTGCCCGGTGATGGACCGGTATCCCGTCGTGGCTATATCCCTGCCTTGCACCCTATGTCTACTGGGATAGGCTCTGTCTCACCGTGACCCTGTACAGGACTGAGCGGTTTCTGACAGTGAGATGATGAGATGAGATTAACCGTTTAATCATTCTTACATGAATGCTTTTTGTGTGTGTGTGTGTGACAGCTCCGTTGGCCCACGAGCCGTTCTCGACACTCTCTATGTTGTACGAGGACTGCGGGGACATGGAGAAGTCCCTGCAGTTTGGCCTCATCGCTGCCTACCTGAACCCCAACGACCCTGAGGAGTGGGTCAAGCTCGCGGAGCTGTCCTTGGAGCAAGACAACATCCAGCAGGCTATCTTCTGTTACACCAAAGGTGGGGAAACACAAACTTAAACCCCCAAAATATATATATATATTTTTGCCGATTTTACGTTCTCGGTCATTGATGGCGTGCCGTTCTCTCCGCAGCCCTGTGCAGCGCTTTGTGACCCTCGGGTGAAAAGCGCTGTATAGATGCAATTATTATAATTATCATGCTTTATCGTGAAAATGTAAGAAGCAGTTTCCACTTGTGCGTATGGGAAAAGCATAGCTAACTATTATTTTTAAAATAATGTCGTTCATTAATTGACACCTTTTTTTATCAGTCTTTACCAACCCTCACTGACTAGCATTCAGGCAAACACACCCCATACTCAACAAGGTATGGAGAGGCTTTCATCCAGCAATGATTACATGTGATTCATTTGTCCTGAAATTTCACATCGAGCCTTAATGCACCGTTTCATCAGGTCCTTGCATTGAAATGTTTGGTTATGCCATACGTGACCCATCCACCGTTACTTTCAAAGCGACGAATAACAGCTGTGCACCGCTATGCTCACCCTGACTATTTTTTAGCCACCCAGATAACGTAAAACATGAGAGTCTTCTGATACGACCAAATCATGAAACCTAACAAAATGGGTAATGTTTTCTGGCAGCCATCAAGTATGCGCCAAGCAACGCTCAGTACCTGTGGGAGCGATCCAACCTCTACGAGCAGATGGGTGAGCAGAAGCAGGCCATGGATGGCTACCGGCGCATCCTGACACTGCTGCCAGAATCAGAGGGTGACCACTTCATGCAGATCACCCGTGACATGGCCAAGTGAGGACACAGCCAGACTCTCGCTTTCGCTCAAGTCTCGGCACGGAATGTTTTTGTTCTTGTCGTTGAGTTGCATTTGTCCGTTAACTTGTCTTCTGACTGCTGTCGGCATCCGTAAAAAAAAAAAAACCTGAGCCGCTGTGATTCGTATCGGGCTTTTAACGAACGTGCGTCACGCTGGACCGTGCGGTTTGCACTAGGAATTACTGCGACAGCAAAGATGTGGCAGGTGCCATCGGACTGATGGAAGATGCTCTGCTCAAGCACCCAAACCTTGTCACCATGGAGGATCTGCACATGACGGCTGAGCTATACATTGTCAGCAAGCAGTTCGAGAAGGCGTTGCAGGTGCAGCCACCGCACTCTGACACCTCCCAGATACACGAACAAACTGCCTGCTGTCATGCCACTGGTAGAATCGATTTACAGGTAGCCTTGTAACAATACATTTGTTTTAATTAATTCAACAATTAACAATGTATTAAATTGTTTCCATGTGTCATGCAGGTAATAACAAAATTTGCAAAAATCAACCTTGAAGAGGAAAGGGAAGGGCAGGCTGAAGCAGGTAATGCATTAACTGTTAATGTGTCCAAACGACTCTGCTGCACAGATGCTTGTGGTGTGAGTGGCTGAGTGACGGCTCTGCTGTGTGTTCCTGCAGGAGAGATAAAGTCGTGCACCATTCCCGAGAACATCCCTGTAGACGTGAAAGCAAAACTAATGGTGTGCCTCATTCACCTGAAGATAATGGGTCCAGTCAAGGTAAGCAGGACACCCTCCTACTTGAATTTGCATTTACTGTAGTGAACATATCTTACAAACAAATGTAGGTGAACTCCAAATTGAAGTCGAGACAGTCGATGATGTGAATGCAGATTTGCGAAGATCTTCATTTTTGTTCTTTTCCACACCATAAAAGTGAAATCTTACAATTTTAAGCCAGAGCACCTTCGCACACATGTGCCGCCTATACCCATTGCATGATGATGTCATTATACAGCGTGGGTCACGAGACATAATTTTTTATCTTACTTTACCACGCGGATATGTGGGGGTTGGTGAAGGTGGGGAGCATAGTCGTTGAAGCAAAAGGCAAGGTATTTGCAGCACTAATCTGCTGAGATCAGGCGCAATTGGGGTGACCCGATTTAGTCTCACCTTTGTGGATGCATGGAAAAAACTTACGCGAGCAGTCACGTGTCACATGACTGGTCATCACCGCTGGGTGGCTCTGTGTCACAGACGTTGGTCTCGTGGATAATCGAGCAAAACCCCGAGGAAATGGGCGACCTCTACTTGGATGTGGCAGAGGCATTCATGGAGATGGGGGAGTACAACTCGGCCCTGCCACTGCTCGCGTCCCTCGTCTGCTCTGAGCGATACAACCTCGCCGCCGTCTGGCTCCGACACGCTGGCACGTGACGCCTATTCTTTATCTTCACCATCAGTTTCACTGCCAGAATTGTCAGAAAGAAGAGTTGTAGTGGAAGGCGGTGCTGCAAGGTGGCTGCAGTTATGCAAAATTGTAATGATTTAGGTAGCATATAATGCAGTTGTATATTGTGATGCTGTACAGATGATATGACAATTGAATGCACAATAGAGCATTTAAATATTCAGATGTTTACGTATCCATTTCTGCATGATTGTGAATACATGCATTTTGTAATGTTGATTTAAAAACATCACGTTGAATGCTTAATTTATTTAACAGATGTTGGACACTGGAAAAAAACAATATAAATTCAACAATTTCAAACTCTTTAACTCGCCCCATTAAAGCTATAAAGTTACGATCTGCAGTGTGAATGTGATTGCCACTTCTTTCCAGAGGCATAAATCTAACATTCAGGTATAATCAAGCCACACTTGTATTTCACACTATATGGATCGTGTGGCTAGTTCTCATTATAAATTAACAGTATTTAATAATGTCCTGCCATATGCCACATCTCCACAGAGTGCCTGAATGCCCTGGGCCTGACAGAGCGTGCTGCTGAGAGCTACAGCCAAGTGGTGGCCCTTGCCCCCATGCACCTGGGAGCCCGGATGTCTCTGTCTGCGCTGCAGCAACAGCTGGGCCGGCCGGAAAAGGCGCTGGAGGCCCTGGACGCCCCGCACACCGACGAGCTGTCTGAATGCGAGGACACCGCCAAACAGGTCTGTTCAGACCAGCAGAACCTTGTGAGCCACTTGCAGAACCCAGGGCTCGTAGGGACACACAACAATACTATGACAGTGCTGATCAGGTGCAGTGAAACGCTTAACCAGGACATCACGAGATTACAAACAGAACATCGCACTACTACCACAGGCAATGTAAGGTAACTTGCCCATTAATATCTGTACATGTATTTCTGAGCTATTGCAAGTAATATCATTAACCTAGCCGGTATATAATGAAACAAATTGTGTGGTGGTAATGCAGTGGCAATGCTGCATCAGCACAAATAAAACTAATCCATTCATAAATAACACTGCCTTTAAAAAGGAAACATGTTATTGATGCTGTCTTTGGCAGTGGCCTTATTTGTAGGAGAGGTTCCCATCATTTTGCATCTCAAAGTCCACTAGACCCATTTTAGCATGGAATTACTAGGTGGCACTACTCATGGCCCACGAATACATCATGACACAACTGACCACAGAATGGTGGCTTTGTAGCACAGTGAACATGTAATTATCAGCTCATGTAAAAATAAAGCTTTTTGTAATAAAAGGTGTTTCTTCTACTAAAGTGTTGGTAATCTGTCTTTTTCAGGAAATCCAGTTATTGTTGCACCGATCTATTCTGCTATTTTCTCAACGAAAAATGACTGATTGTGTGGACACACACCTCATGTTACTCTCGATGCTGCTGAAGGTACACGTAACCATCCCTTCCTTGTCTCATTAACTACAATCAGTCTCCCCCAGGAGTAGCGAGTTCATGCAACACAATGAAAAATCCATTTGGGAAGTATGCAGTTATATCGAGGTGATATGTGGCCCAGTGGGTAGCGCTGTCACCTCACAGCAAGCTCCCAGGTACAAATATCGGCTTAGGTGCCTTTCTGTGTGGAGTTTGCATGTTCTCCCCGTGTCCGCATGGGTTTTCGGCGGGCAATCCGGTTTCCTCCCACAGTCCAAAAAACATGCTGCTGCATAGGTTAAGTGGCTTGCAGACTAGTTTGCCCACAGTGCCCGGTGATGGACTGGCGTCCCATCGTGGGTATATCCCTGCCTTGCGCACTGTGTCTGCCGGGATAGGTTCCGGCTCACCCCAACCCTGTACAGGGCTAAGCGGTTTCTGACAATGAGATGAGATGAGATTTATTTACTTGGAAGGTTTGTTGAATCTGTAGTGTTGTGGGTGTGCGGTGGCTGCAGGGAGCCATGGTCAGGTCACAAGTGTCTGTGGTGTCCAGCACCAAGGATGGCGCCAGGCATCTCTACCTGTTGAAGAGGTCCGAGGAGACGCCAAAGAAGGGCACCACCTCTGTGTTGGACAACATGCAAGGTGAAGCGTTCAACTGAGGTTAAATGCATTACTGCGTGTCTGCCCATCATTCTCTACCTCGAACTCTGGAGTATTAGAACGATAAGAAAACTGGTTAAGTTGATCCAAAGCTTAAGCCAAATTTGTAGATGCGAAAAAGAGGAAAAAATTATATTTTGCATATATATAAAAAAAACATTTTGCTTTAGCATTTTCCTGTTGGCTTCACTGTGAATGCAAATCTCTATATCTAAAGCAGCTGAAGCCCCTTGGAGGATGTCACTTATATGTGGCCACCCCCCACTCAGAATCCCTGCCCTCTCCCCACCGCCTGTGAAAACAGATAGGGCTCTGTGCAGCTCACTTGTGCTTGCGCCTTCTCTCTCCTTCTCTTCCTTCCCCTCTCATCACTTTCTCACTCTCTCATCCTCCACCGTGTGGGCCCAGTTATTCCTTCTACCTCTCTTCCCCGATCTGCCTGGCCCTGCCGCTTTTCTTCCTGTTGCTCGTCTTTGAGCCGTGGTAAGGACTTCTGTCCCAGCATTCCCTCCCTTTCCTGGTCACCTTACCCTGTCTGCGCTTTCGCACAAATGTTCCTACTCCCCTTCTCGTGATTTCATGGCTAAAACGTTATATGCTTGGAAGACAAATACATGTTGAAAAGCGTTCATAATTTACGCAAACACATGATATCGTACGACTTGTTTTGGACCCACTGACCACCGGCGCTTCGCCAACTGCAGCGTCGCTTGTTTGCCGCTTAACGCGCGCGGGACTTGTCCGGGCAGGGAAGGCCAGCCTGCTGAGCCGAGAGGTCTGGTGGGACTTGCTGCACAGGGCCGTGTGCGAGCTGGCCAACCTCGGGCGCCACAACGAGGCCGAGTTGTTGTGCGACACTGGCCTGGAGTTCTACTACTTCTATGAGGACCGACCGAAGCGCAAGGAGCTCGAGAGCCTCGGCCTCTCCGCTGCGTTCCTCAGCAAAAACTTTCGCAAGGCGTACAATTACATTCGGTTAGCGACCACATCGCACGCGGTTATTTCAATGACCATATCTAAACATGATTTTATCATGTACCAGAATCGGGCCCTTGTAATGACTCAGAATTTATAGACAGCGAACTGTTAATGATAATAAACCTTGTTCACTTGCAGAATCATCCTTATGGAGAATGTCAACAGGCCGCAGCTTTGGAACGTCTTCAACCAGATAACGGCAAACTCCCAGGACATCAGACACCATCGGTTCTGCCTGCGTCTGTTGCTGAAGAACCCAGACAACCTGCCGCTGTGTATTCTCAATGGGCACAATGCGTTTGTCGCTGGAAGCTTCAAACATGCACTGGGTGAGTGTTCAGACAGTGCACGTTAGTGCCGGAGATGCTGCACTCGGAATATAGGAAGCATGAGCTTTCAGTCGCATTTTTTGTACCCCTTATTACACTGTCATGTTTTTCATTACAGGGCAATATGTTCAGGCGTTCAGGACTAATACAGAGGAGCCCATGTTTTGCCTATGTATTGGCATAACCTTTGTCCATATGGCATCTCAAAAGTTCGCCAACAAGCGGCATCCACTCATCGTTCAGGTAACGAACCACGTTTTGTTTCAGCTACAAGTTGACTGAGGTGACTTGAATGTGTCTGTGACTGGCAGATGAATCCCAAAGTGACTAAATAATAAATACAAGCCAAACAGGCGGCCTGATATTCAAAAACTGCTGATGCATTGGAACAATTTGCCCCTTTAAATCAATAAATTACCGTTTTTAGTGTCATATTTCCATTATATAATTGGTTTTATCTCATCTCATTATCAGAAACCGCTTAGTCCTCTACAGGGTTGCGGTGAGCCGGAGCCTATCCCGGCAGACACAGGGCGCAAGGCAGGGATATACCCACGATGGGACGCCAGTCCATCACGGATCACTGCGGGCAGCAGCATGTTTTTTGGACTGTGGGAGGAAAACGGAGTGCCCAGCATAAACCCACGTGGACACGGGGAGAGAACATGCAAACTCCACACAGAAAGGCACCCAAGCCGGCGACAGCAATACCCACTGGGCTACCGTGCCGCCCCAGTTGGTTTTGTCCTCGGCTCACGTGTTTTTTAATCCCATTTATCTTTCCTCAACCATTAGCCTTCGTGCATAACTTGGATTAAAAGTAATAGATTCACACAAGCAGAGTTTAGTGCAGGTGCATGAGGTGGTGCAGTGAGCAGCACTGCTACTTCACAGCAAGAAGGTCCTGGTTTCGGGTGCCTTTGTGTGTGCAGTTTGTGTTCTCTCTGTATCTGCGTGGGTTTTAGCCGGGTGCTCATGTTTCCTCCCACCTGTTGCCTAGGTTAATTGGCCTCCTGAGTAAATTGGCTCAACAAAAAAGGGCCCTGCGATGTACTGGCATCGTATCCTGTGTATAGCCCTGCCTTTCGCCCTGTGTCTACCAGGATAGGCTGTGGCCCCCCAAGACCCTGTACAGGATTAAGCAGCTACTGATATTTAAATGAACAATTTAGCGCATGTGTCCTGAGCATAATCAATGAACTCTGCCTTGCCCAGTTTGCACAGCCTGTTCCATGGCTCAGAGAGGGTGTGCGGGTTGTGCTCGCAGGGGTTTTCCTTCTTGATGCAGTACCTGGAGCTGCGTGGCCATGGGCAGGAGAGCTACTACAACGTGGGCCGTGCACTCCACCAACTGGGCCTCACCCACCTGGCCATCCACTACTACCGGCAGACCCTCGCCTGCCTTCCTCCACAGTTGCAGGTGAGGCACGCACATTTGCCACGCATCCCAAAACGCCCACCAACATCAAAGTCATATTCATCGTGGCATTGTTCATCCGATTACCGCAAGGGGAATATGAAACGCGAAAAGAAATGAGATTTGAGTTTTTGGTAGTTTTATCTTCCCACTTAAATGTTCAGAGGTTTGTGGAGCCGCATCCCTTCCAAGTGGATTTCACATTGCATACCGGTGACTACGCTGCACGATAAACCCAGCGAACAGGGTGTGACCGCAGGAAATGGCTCAAATCGTTGGCGAGTGATACCTAAACAAGCCCTGGGGGCCCCTTCAACCCCACACTGATCAGTGTGGTGGAGTGTGGTCAAACAATGCCCGCGACTGACAGGGCATGTTGAAGCCGTCATCCAGTCGTGCGTTGACAAAAGGCTGAAATGTTTTGTTCATTTTTATACTCGTTCCAGGGAATCGATCCGCAGCAGCTGGACTTGAGGAGGGAGGCTGCATACAATCTTGCCCTGATCTACCAGAGCAGTGGCAATCCTGATATGGCCCGGGCCACCATCCACAAATACATTGTGATTTGATGGACACTTGCCTTCCAGGAGATTGGTACCCTTCCATCTGCAGCATCTCAAGTCCCTCCGTTAATCGACTCTGTGTGGTCGTCTTGTTATCAGGGATATTCTTCATCAGACAACATTTTCTGCAATAATCTCTACATCAGTTCCATATGTTTCACATTACAACTCAATTTGTTAACAGTTTCCTGCATTAGTTGGCTAATGCAATAAATCAAGCACTTGCAAAGCATGTAATGAAGTAGGTTTTCACGGCTCGATGCATTATAATTGCTTCGAAAAGTTGCTCTTTCGGGACAGCTGCGCCGATCGCTCCCTCTCCGTCCATCGCGACGTTTCGCCTCCCACGTTCGAGGCATCCTCAGGCGCCTCTAACGTGCGAGGGCGAAACGTCGCGAAGGGGGAGAGGGAGCGATCGGCGCGGCTGTCCCGAGACAGCAGCTTTTCGAGGCAATCATAATTGCAAAACATTTTCAGTGACACCGTTTCAGCCAGTTACAATGGTAATATATAGTTCATATTTATTGTAAATATATAGGTCAAGCCAACATTGTTCATGATGTACATATTAAAGCATTTTAATATGCAGCGCTGAAAGTACTTGCACAATATTTTGTAATAAACATCCCTCGGAGTGTTACTGCTGGGTGAATGAGAGGGGGGGGGGTCAAGAACGTTATGATGGACAACAGATGTTGGTTTCCCATGCACTCCCAGTTAATCCCACCACAGCTCCCGTCACTGCGCCTCCACGTGGAGCACCATCTAACGCAATAATCAATGGCTCTCTTCTGCTATCGGTCAGACTAAGGCATTCGAATGCAATCGGACCACACCTGCAAGCCCATGAGTCAGGCATGGGGGAAAAAGGCACTGTGATGGATGAATAGCCGGGAGTTTGCAAATTCCATGGCCTTAAAACCACGTGCAGCATGTTCAGTGGTGCAAGGAAAATGCTAGCTTCTGTGGCTTGGGTGAAAACGGTATAAACGGGAGCTGAGCTGCATAGGCAGTATAGTTTAATAACTTGATTGTCAGTTGCTGTGTTAAAATACCAACGTAACAGCCCTTTATAAACTTGAGATGTACCACATATTATAAATGCTGGCTAACCTATCAGGAATAACAAAGGCACTACAACACTGAATACAAGACTAAATTGCCAACTCAGCGGCTTGCAAACGTAAAAGTGAACACTGCTAATTGCATATTGGTTTCCATAACAGTTATAGAAATACTTTATATACTGTAACATCAGACTGGATCGAGCTGGGCACGAGAACCACAGTTAATAGTTATCGTCAACACTCATTCGCCTAAAGAACTGCAGATTCATCCATATTATTGTGCAAAGCAAAAGTGTCGGAACACCAGCAGCATGGAGGCATAGCTGTGCACGTTTCACTTTGTACTTATTCACCTCCCAGTTCCCCCTTGGCTACTCAATATGGCTCCCCCGTGGCTTCTTTTAAACTATATTACATTTACAATGTATTACGCACACAGCATTCGTTCAACTAGGGCAAGTCAAGTGCTAGGAGACCACAGAAATGGGGAAGAAAGCAGCCACATGCTTATCTGGCGCCAAAATTTGCCAAACCTTACAGTCTATATCGGCCAATTCATTTGTTGTTTTGTAGTTTTGGGAGGCAACCCAAGAGCTCGGAGGAAACCCATACACAACAGGGGAGACCACGCAAACTCTACATAGGCGCCCGAGGTGGAAATTGAACCGCCGCAGGCAGCACTGTTGAAACGCATGTTATGAACTGTGCTACCCTGCCGCCCAAATTCGGCTTCGAAATCATCGCCAAATGCCTGTTCGCACATCACACAGCGACACCGCAGAATACGGCGAACCAGCAGGACGAGTGGTGAGTAAACAGCACAGTGTTACATGGAGCTGATATCCAGTGCTGTGGCATGCACCAAGGCAGGCAGAACCACCGCAGGTGCGTCAAGCTGTCCCGTCTCCACGGGCTGAGGCGAAGCCCCTCTGGGCGGCTCCCGAAGCATCCCCCGCCATCGTGCCACTCCGCGACCACGGACAGGCCTCCACACCTCCCCCTTTATGGCCGCTACCAAGTAGGCGAGGCTGGCAATGCCGAGGCAGATGGCCCCGAGCACGGTAGACAGCAGCAGGCCGCCGGGCACCGCCAGGGACATGTGCAACGCGGCCCGCGCATAGTAGCTCCTGGACAAAGGCCCCAGGGCCGCGACGGCCGCCGTCACCAAGCGCTGGCCGTCTCGCTCCACCGTGCCACCCGAGGCCACCTGACCCCGCGGGTACTCGAACAGCACGACGAGGACCCCGGCCGCGACCGCGTAGGCAGCGAGGCCCCAACTGCTGAAGCGACCCGCAACCGCTACCAGCCCCCCTGCGGCAAGGATGAGGCCTGAGGCGAGCGCTTGTTCGTTGGCCCACGGCCCCCACTCGCCCATGACGAGGCCTCTCCTCCAAGCACCTGCATGGGGAGGATTGGGATATGGGGGACATTGAGATAAACATGAGGGCACTCGCAGTCTTGACCATGTGGTATCGCAGAGAATATTATTAGGGGGCCGAGATGGCCAGCCGGTTGGCCATGCAATGATCGGCATGCAGACGATTCCACAATAGTTTAACAATTTAGTAGTCATACAAGAATGCTTGTTTATTGGTGCGCTGTTAAAGCAACCAATATTCATTTTAGGTCCATTATAACTTTCATTGGGAGGATTCGGTTCTTTAAAATCTTTGGGGGGTGAGGGGGAGGTCGTAATAAAAATTGTCTGGGGCCCCCAAAGCACTAAACCCGCCCCTGCATATGTGACAAACAACAACACTGAGAAGACCAAAAATAATTCTATTTTTACAGCGTTTTTGTTAATCTGCTGCTGGATGAGGACTGCCCCCCACTCCGTCCTGGTCGTCAGGGTTATTTTACCATGCCCCCCACTCCGTCCTGGTCGTCAGGGTTATTTTACCATGCCCCCACGATGCTCAGTTTACTTTACTGCCCTCTGCTGAACAACGCGTGGAACGCGATGATGAGTGCCACATTGCTGGAGGCAGTTGCCCAATGCTTCTCCAGACTCCACTCGCTGGGTCCGTGTCCACACAGGTGGGCAGGCGTGGGGTTTACAAATGATGAACCCCGCAAGCCGGATCATTGCTTTCAACTCTCTTCAGCAAGAGCTCTCACGTTGAATCTTTTTTTTTAATCTCTCCAACATCAGCATGACCACCGTGACCGTCGCCTTGGCACCCGATCACCAACATCTCGTTATGATCCAGTACAACTCGCTGAGTACAGCGTGCGAGACCCTCGGATGCTCAGAAACGTACTTTGGTGTTAGGCCGCAATGCCATACCGCCTTACTAACGCCATCATCGTCACCACCATTCCGGTCATCATTCCTTCGACCGCCAAATGATCACTATCACGTCTCGACCATCACCATCATCAGTGCTTCCACTTGAACATCAGCATCGCCATCACTACAACCACCAACGCCAACATCCTCACCGCCACTACTACCCCCTAGATCATACAGCTCTGTGCAGCGCATTATGACCCTCGGGTGAAAAGCGCTCGGGAAGTGCAATTATTATGAATGCCCAACCCATCAACTCCACTGCCAGCATGCCCCGCACTATTGAGCAACGATCAGCACCACTCCTCACATCGTTAATCGTTGCCATCACCATCAACAACAATAATTATTGCACTTCCAGAGCGCTTTCACCCGAGGGCCACAAAGCGCTGCACCAGAGCTGCGGCGAGAACGGCACGTGAGCAAGTTTACGGCATGGCTCACATTGAGACGCTGCTCAAAAGACAAAGATGCCCGTGGAGCCTTGAGAGACTATTTGGGACAAGTGCTGGTAGTTGATCATGTTCAAAGAGCAGCGCGGCATGCAGCTGGGTGTCCAACACCACGCCCCGCCGTCTTTGTCTCCCTCACGGCGGTGTTTGCACATCGCACCAGATACTCATTTGAGGCTGAGTCAACCTAGGGGAGGCCCAGGAGCGGTCCAATGACGGCTGGGTGCGAATGGGCAATCGGGCAGCACTCGCCGGGTTGGTAGCGCCACCACCCAGCACCATCAACCACTAACTCCGCACGACCATCAACCGCCTCGCCACCAACATCACCATCATCACCATCACCGCCGCCAGCAC